>LPNX010671721.1:1427810-1623041 GCA_001517045.1 Pseudotsuga menziesii
CCCTACCAATGACATAGGTGAGGATCCCATGTCCCATAATTTTGATCCAAAAATATATAATGTGCATCAATATAATCAGCCATGTGTTCTTTCATCCTAGAAGTGAATGAAGAACCTCCACCAAAATCTGAACCAAATAAGGAGCAAAGAAAACATGAAGACTTCAAGTGGCTTAAAGAAGTCTCATCAATACACTCATGAGTATGTATATCATCATAAAATAACAGAGTATTTTTCTTACAACAATAATGTTCTTCAATCATATATATCTTCACCCAAGTTTGGGATGAAGTTCCTCCAACGTCAAATGGACTAGGCAAGGAGCAAGGAAAATCATGAGTCTCCAAGTGACTCAAGTGAATACCATAGGTGTATCCATGTAGATGTGTATCTTCATAATGTAAAAATGGATGCTGATACAAATTTAAATTATATGGTTCTATAATCAATTCATCATCAGAAGGAGATATAGAAATTCCATACTCTTCATGTGGCACCATAAAAAAGAAACCTTTCACCCATACTTCATTAGGATGAATGCTGCAAAATTTGGAAGTGTAAGATGCAGGAGAAAGAACCAACTCACCAAAATGATCAGAAAGCTCAAAATTGTCATCATGTGATGGATCCATAGGAGTAGGGGCATGCACCTCCCTTAAAAATGCAAAAAATTACTCATGGGTTGGTTCCAAGGTAGTGGAATCATGCACTTCTTCAAAAAGTGTGCACCCATCTTCAAGACACAACTCAAGTTCCTCTTCCACCACAACTAGTGATTGGCTCTCATAAAGCTAATATTCAAACAAGTCAAGAAACTACAATTTTCCATGTTTCTCATAATCCCTCATATCATGAGAATCCTCCAAGCAATCTACCATATGACAATTTGAAACATAGGAGGAAGAACAAGTATCTTGCAACCTTTTTGGAAGTTTCTCATTTTGAGTTTTGAGTTTATGAATATCCTAATTATTATTCAAGTATTGTTCATGTAAAAATTCATTAATCTCAACCAAATTATTTCTATAAAAAAGCGAAGACATGAAATTACCTCCAATGTTGCACATTGCTCTTTGAATCTTCTCCATGTCTTCAAGGAAGGATGGATCCTCCAATGAAGACATTTTACAACAAGAATTTGACACCAATGCTTTAGTATCATGGAGTATGATAAGTGCCTCATGGATATCCATTTCACTCATCTTTAAAGACCCTTCAATGAAGGATGGTTCATGGGAGTGAACCTCCTCTTCTTCTTTCTTCTTGATTCGATCAACTTCTTGAAGCTCAAGTGGTGTTGGGGAAGTTTATATTGGTTCTTCATATTATCTGTCATAAGGTGTTCATATTCCTGATTATGAGATTTTTTTTTCAGAAAAATTTTAAAATATGATCTCTATGTCACCAACATAGAGTTGTGAGCACCCATCAGTAGGTACTCCTTCATAGTTCAAGGATCCATCAATAGATTCTCTTTGATTGGAACAACCCCCATTAGTAAGGATTGTGTTATTGTCTTCACCTTCCTCTTTATGTTCTTCTTTGCAGTAACCTTGAGGTAATTGATGCTCCACTTCATGATTCTTTGTTTCTTACTTTAATGGTGTATCTAGGCTCTTTTCACAAATAGGATGATTTTTTCTCATTTCATGCTCCTCCAAACTTGTGGATTGCTGATTGTCCCTTAATGAATTCATATTTTCCTTCTTGTTCCTAAATCCATACTTGAAAAAATATTCTTGGAAATAATACCTCTTATGAATATCCCCTCTCAAAGTTCGATACTCTTGGAAACATGCTTCAATATCTATGGTTGTAATTTCTTCTTTCGTTGGCCGAGGAGGAAGGAAAGTGGGCTCAGCGGGTTGATTATGAAACCAATACATGTATGAAAATTTTTATTCAATGGATGGTATTAATGCATAGGTGCAAGGAACATGCTCTGATACCATTTTAATGTCCCTTTTTAAGAAATTTTATTACAATGACCATTTTTCACTTTTTCCCCTATTTCGACCTTTGACTAGTTTTGATGTATAGGTCTCCAAATCGACCCAAATGCTCCCAAAGATTCTGAGAAGGTATATTAATGATATTAAGAATTGAATATAATTTTTAGGGATGATTTATGACCCTCCAAATACTTCTGTAAACTTGTTTAATATTCTGGCCAAGGTGAGAGTTTTCATTAACAAATTGGGGTTCCAATTCCCCCAGGGTAAATGCTGAAAACAGATTTCGAAATGATCCCAAACCCACCCAAATTTCAGAATATAGGAAGAGGATGTTTAATGGAAATTATTAAGGTATCATGTGCATCATTATTCAGTTTATAAAGTCTGTTATAAACCTCTCCCAAACAACTACAAAATCACTAGTTCAACCCTTGGAGAAATGTCACCAAATCTTCTCCAAATGCAAATAAACTGAGTAAGATGACTTCAAATTATTAATTTCTGGATATGAAACTTTTAATAATAATAAATGGAAGTCCATTAATCATAAATATATCATAGAAACATTCTTTCAGTCGAAAGCATCAGCATTACAATGGCATACATCAATATAGTGGGGAAATGGTCATTGTTTGCTCATTAATAATCAGTTTTACATACAACCATTTGGTATTTCGACCTGAGAATTTATGAAGATTAATAAAATAGTATATTAATATTATTACAATCATAAATGGACCATTATAATCTCTCACAAAGATTACAATATCTCACCCAAAGCGCAATCCCTCCATGAGCAAGAATATGCAATAAAGACTAAAAATGGTTGAGAGAATGTGCCGCACTAGAATAAACAATGAGACACCCTGTAGCTTAAAACTAAAAATAAAAAATCCATTAAATTTCCATGAGATACTTGAATTTCCCTTCCAAACACCAACTTGGATGAGAATATTTCACCCTCGAAATTGGCTAAGGAAAGAAACTAGTCACCACTAGCTCTCTCTCTCTTCACAAATGAAAATTTATCAAATGATCAAAAGGCCTTCTCTTGGTTGATCCATTTATTTTATAAACATACTTATCCTTCTAAGGTTACCAATCCATCCACAAAATCAATCCAATTTGTATTAGGTCTGTGCTCAAGATTTTCCATGTGTCTTCCCTTCCCTAGCCTTCCATCTTCCCCCAATTCGAGTAGGGACGCATTGAGATTCCCCAACTAAAATGAGCACCTTATTGGATGCTATATTTAGGAATGACATTTCATAATGGTCATATGTCAGTATTCAGGTCTTCAATATGTCATAAATGTTATAGCATCTTCATCATTGGTTTCATAGATGTCATAGATGTCATAGATGTTAGGGAATCTAGCCCAAGTATCCAAGAAGCTCCCATTTGACTATTTCTCTCCCATGTAAGTTACATTTCCTTCCAAATTAGACCTATTATGCATATGGACAAGTGTATTATCCTTTTGACTCATCCATGAATATTAGGCTTCCCATGGATTCGAAATTGCAAGAGGAGGATTCGATGTGGCACATAAATTCTAGCTTGTGTGGGCCCCATAATCTCCATGTGTTTCCATGCTCCATTGCCACTTCAATTTTATCTTGTATTTATTTAATTAGCTCCATTATTAAATAATTATTCTATTCTAATGTCTGAACACCATTTATTATCTCCCTTATTAAAGCTCCAAATGTATCCATCCAACCTAGGGAACTAGTAGGGTTGATGGAATTGTCATGCTATGCAATTATTTGAATGGGGAAATTACACACCTTTTCATGTACAATTTGATTGACACCTATAAATTTCTCTACTTCTTCCTGAAATTCTGCGACTTGGTCAGTCCTTTTTTGCTGATGTGTTCGAAGTCTTTGTACCTGCTGCTGTAATTTCTTTAGATCAACAACCTTGCTCATCTTTTCAGTCATTGGCAGCTACTTTAGACCATTATTCACTTTATTAAAGTCTACCTCAGTAGTATGTAACTGCTCTGTTACTTGTTCCAAATCTTCATCATTGATAAAAAAATTCCCATGACTGAGAAACTTGCTCGACCGCTTTGGCACAAATTGCTTCCGCCTCTTTGATCTTCGTTGCAGCCTCAATTGCTTCTTTTATACTCTCTACCAGTACCTATGGAGGTACACTTGGATTCATCTATCATTCCAACTCTATGACCCTCTTACAAAGGTTCTCAGATACTTCACCAAGTCAAACTAATTTGGCTTCTGAAAACATTTCTTCTATAATGCCTTCATTTGCAAAGTTTCTACAAGCTAGTGTAACAACCGCACCTAGTTGATTCTTGTCCTCTTGTGATGTTTTTTCTTGTTGTTCTATGTTCTGTACTATTTTATTTAGTGTCTTAAGTATTTTGTGTGATGTCTTGACCTGATTAAGCAACATACGTTCTCTAGTGTTCATTTATGCGACTACAAGATTCTAAATAGCATGCACTTCATACATCAGTAGCACATACAAATCCATAGTGACATGACCAAGGTGCTTAACCATGGTATTCATATATGATGTTCCTAAGTCGATTTCATGACCCATTACTTGAATTCTTATTGGTGGATTTGGCATCGACAATGCCTCGACATGTCACTCTTCATATGCGCTAGCTTGGTCCATCAACACAGTCGAGTATGGTGTTTGGTCGATCGCTACTCGTACTTCTTTCACTGCAGTACAAAGTGTCTCCAGTAAGCCAGTTATGATTCTTAATAGTTCAGTGTGCCTTTCATCAATTCTCTTGCAGCTTTCATTGGATACCTTCTCCATATTATCAGAGATAAAATTGTAATCATCATTTGGAAGTTCAATGGCACAATGTGAGCGACCGACCTTCCTCTTGTTGCGAATTTTTGTAGACATCTTTGAACGCTTTCTATTATCGCCCAAATCTGGATCTATTGGGGTCATGTTGGATTCATCTGGCCTATGAGGGAAAGAAATTATTAGGGTTTATTCTACTGGTGGGTCTACCCCTTGATCTCCATTATTATTTCTTGATGGCTCTTCCTATCGTGGTTCCACATCTATAAATAGTTGATCATTTGGGACATGAAATTTCCACTATGTAGGCTAGTACTGAATGATTTAACCAATTTCAACAGTATATAAATGAAACTGTGTGGAAAAACACTGCTTCTACGGGTCTTGTCGTGGATCCAAAAATATGTGATGAGCCCTGACCAAAAATCTTAGAATATTACGAAACCGCTTGACAGTTTCCTCCATTATTTATGAATGCTTTCTAAAAAAATGTCGGATTTCCTCGGCTTGTAGATGTAACTCAACATTATTATCTCTTTTCTGCTTAGGTTTCTCTTTGTCGAACTAGATATTTTGGCATCGAGCTCCTATGAATTGGAATAGAACATCTACCCCTTGGTATTTTAGTAGTTCTTCCCATGAGATAAAAGAGATCAAAATTAATGACCAAGAATAATGAAAAGGGTTACCCTTTTCTTGCACTTCTTCAACATATGCTAACATATCATTTAGCAAATAGGTTGATCAGTTAACATGGACACCTTATGTGGACTGATATTTCGCAACAATTGTTTTGGAAGTACATTGGTTCGGTCACATTTTGCTGAGCAGTGCACTGGATAGAACCTTAGCGGTGAACCGAACAACTATGTCATTTATAGAGACAATGGAAAATCCTCTTGTTATTTTTTCTTTATACCTGATTAGTTTATATAGGATCTTTATTTGAAACATTAACAAGTACAACAAGATGCATAAGATATAAAAGATACACGAGACACAAATATTTTCACCGAGGAAACCATAAAGGATAAAACCATGCAAAATTATTCTGAATAGTAAGATGATCAAAAGCAACAATAAGAATTATTCAACAACTACCTATATATCCTCCTATATATTTCTCTCTCTCTCTCTCAGGATAAATTGAGAGTGTGAGGTGTGTATAAATGAGGGAGAGCGCCTCACTATTTATACCCTTTCAAGTCACTGACCAAACATAATACTAGGGTCCACATGCCTTCCCTAATAGGGTCGAATTATCCCAGAGAGGCTCCAAATACAAATTACATGATGTTACACTAGGGACTATTGCCCCGAATTACAATGAAGGTTGTACCTCAAGGTATAGACACAATTCAGACATCCCGTAAGGGTGTAAGACATATACCCAATGGGGGTACAGAAACATACAATGATAATACACATCAAAATATCATCAACACTCCCTCTTAAGTAGGAAGGAATATCTCTCTTCATAGTCATCAACACATATGGTAAAGTCTTCATCACAGAGTCATCATCACATAGTCATAGATTCATGATTATAGCTATTGCCATCATCATCTTATTATTTTATCATCATACCATAATTTATGTCATTAGAAGTTTCTACAAATCCAACCTTTTTTAGGTTGGATGTAGGCTGGTCCTTTACCAGTTCTTCATCACATATTGAGCAAGATGTCACGTAGGAATTTTCCAAGAACTTATTTACATTTCCATGAAAACAACCCACATCTTCTACCTTCTTCTCATCATATCCATATAATCTATTTTGTCCTGCACAAGACTAAATAAAACAAACAAAGCATCCATGGTCGGCTTGCATTTTGTCAGAGGACTGCCTAGGTGCACTTGTCGTACTTCGTGACCTTATCATCTTAACACGGGAACACACATATATGTATGTGTGTGTGTGTGTATATATATCAGGATGGATTACGACCTAACAACCTGCTACATTAGGACCTTTTACGTTATGTGGTCAACCTTAATGGATTACATTTGAACAACCCGTGTCCAGGATATTTTTCGTTTGGATAACCTTCAGGGCATATTACATGTGAGCAACCTGCGTACCATGCTAGGTCTCATGCTTACACTTAGAAAACCCACGGAGCATATTACATCTAACTAACCTGCGTACCATGCCAGGTGTCAGTTTTACATTTAGATAACCCATCACATGACTGACTACGTCCTCAAATAACCTATGATCTCTGCAAGGACTGATTACATCTGATGACAACCTACCATACTGATTACGTTCGAGCATCTTGATGCACAAATATTTTCCCACTCGAACAACCTGTCTCATTTCCAATGTGAGATATCATGCTTCCGTATCATATTAGGACTGATTGCATCCAGGGATAACCTGTCAGCTTCACCATGAATAATTACATACAAGGACAACCTACAAGACTAATTACTTCTAAGTAACCTATGAGCTTCTCCAGGATTTTATGCTCAGAAAACCTGTCTTTCTAGCTATGCTAAAACACATCACTCGCTCTTTCGAGGGATCTTGATCTGGATCACACCAAGTCTTTCTATGAAGTACTCAAGCTTCACTCTTGGAAGAGGCTTGGTCCACACATTGACTATTTTCTCTTCTGTTTCCATGTACTGGAGCTTCACTGCTCCTATCTACACCATATCCCTAATATAGTGGAACTTGATCTCAATGTGCTTTGAATTGTCATGGAAAATAGGATTTTCGACATCTTCATGTAACTATGATTGTCACTCAATATACAAGTCACATCCAACTCTAGATGAAACAAATTATACAATATATTTTGAAGCCACGCTACCTTGCAAGTAGCCTAACAAGCGTCAACATACTCTGCCTTGGATGTACTCAATGCCACACATGAATGCTTCCTGCTGAAATAGGAGATCATGGTAGATCCCAAACTGAAGAAATAACCCGAGGTGCTATTCCTATTAGTGGCACTACCTACCCAATCCAAATCAACATAACCATGTAGTTTAATATTCTGATTCACATCATATTTGACCCCATAATCCATTGTACCTTTTAGGTACCTTAGCATGTGCTTTGCCTCTATCAAGTGAACATGTCTTGGATTTGTTAGGAACTCGCTCAGGGTGTTCACTGCAAATCATATGTATGGTATCGTATTTTTTAGATACATTAATGAGCCAATCATCTGACGATACATCGTGGCATCGACCTTCTCGGATGAAGCATCAACAAGAAGCTTCAAGTTAGATGCCATAGGTGTGGCCATTTCCTTGCATTCCATAATTCTGAATCTCTTCAGAATCTCTATTGCATACTTCCCTTTCCCAAGGAATATTCCATATACACTATGCCACACCTCCATGCCTAAGAAGTAGTGCATCATTCCTAGGTATTTCATCTCAAACTATGTAGCAAGTGTCCTCTTTGAATTTGTAATGAGTTCCTCTTCACCTGTTAGGAACAAGTCATTGACATATAGTAGGAGTATCATTGGTATTTCATATTCCACCTTGAAGTAGAGGTTGGAATCTCCCTTATTCTTGGTAAATCCTAAGCTCATCAGGAAGTTATCCATCATGCCGTACCATGTCCTTGGTGCTTGGTTCAATCCATACAATTCCTTCTTCAATTTGCACACATGGTCTTCCTATCATGTGTCTCGAATCCCAGTGGTTGTTCCACATACACTTCCTCCTCGACTAAACCATTCAAGAAAGTTGTCTTGACATCCATCTGGTGTATTTTCTATTTCATAACTGCTGCTAAAGTAAGTATGGTCTTAATGGAAGTGTACCTTTCCACAGGTGCAAATGTCTCTTCATAGTATATGCCTTCTTTTAGTGAGAAGCCTCATGATATGAATCTTGTCTTGTATTTGTTGATGATTCCATCTATAGCATGATTGATCTTGTAGATCCACTTCGAATTCATGGCATACTTCTTCTTCGGTCTCGGAACAATATCCCAAACATTATTCATCATGATCGGATGATTTTCCTCGATCATCGCATCCTTCCATTATTTCTTTTATGTAGCCTCTTCACAGGTGGAAGGCTCTTTATCAATGATTTCACACAACAGGGCCACATATCTATTGTAGGTATTTTCCCTCTTTCTCTCTATGTATTCCCTCTAGAGTGCCATACCTTTCATCTTCTCATAAGAGCTCCTGTTCCCATGCTTGTTTTCTCTTGTGGGAGTCCTTTTCAAGGAATGTCTCTATCGAATATTGTGGTTCTGTCATGTCATGATATTCATTTTCATCTAAAATTTATTCTCTAAATTCCATGTCCGGCCTCTTGTCACTTCAGGTTCCTTGACCTACTTGATGGGTGTCCTCCTGGATCTGAAGTATGTTGAGTCTTCATCAAAGGTTACCTCTCTACTGATGTCGATCTTCTTGAATCCTGGGAAGTATATTTGGTAGGCCGTTTATGTATCAATGTATCCTACGAAGATACCCTTCCTCCAAGAAGGATTGAGCTTGGTCCTTTTCTCCTTTGGGATATGTATGTACACTGGGAATCCAAATATTCTTAGATTACTGACTTATGGTTTCTATCATGAGAAATACTCTTCAAGAGTCTTATTGTCAAGTACTCTATGAGTAGTACACCTTTGTACATACACAATTGTTATTTTTTCCTCCTCCCAAAGGTGAATAGGAACATCTTGATAATACAACATAGCTCTTGCTTCCTCCATGATGGTCTGGTTATTTCATTCCACCACCGCATTAGGTTGAGGATTGTATGGAGTGATCAACTCCCTCTTAATCCCCGAGTCTCTGCATATTTCCTTGAATTCTTAAAAAGTGAACTCTTTTCCATCATCTGACCTTAGAGTCTTTATCTTCCTATCCATCTAGTTCTCGACCAAGGATTTCTATTCCTTGAAATTACTAAAAACTTCACTTTTCCCTTTCAAGAAACATATCCAAGTCTTATGTGATAAATCATCTATAAAGGAAACATAGTACACATACCCTCTTAATGAACTAGAGGACATAGGTCCACATAGATCTGAGTGTACTATCTCCAGTATTCCCTTAGCCTTGATCTCACTGTTGGGAAATGTATTCTTGACATTATTTCCTTGTGCACATCCTTTTCAAATTCCTTCATGACTTTACTGGATCTCTTGTAGTCCTAAGACTGATTTGATTGCACATAGTGCACATGTGCAAGCCTTCTTTTCCATATTTCACTTGGTTCAATTGATTCAAGAACCAATGCTTGTTAAGGCTGTCCCTTTAGCTTGTACAAGCCTCCTTCTTCTTCTCCACTAACTGTTGCATCCTCTATTGTATTTCCTTTGGGACACATCAGAACTTGTCCATCGAAAAAATCAACCCTAATACATTTTGCATCTAGTGCAGAAATGGAGAGAAGATTCTTCTTCAATCCTGGAACATATAGCACATCCTTCATCTTCAAGGATTTCCTGAAGTCAAGCTTGTATGAAGCTTCACTAATCCCTTTTATGGGGTATTTATAATCATCCCCAAGTTTCACCTTGTGGGGTGAGTCATGTTCAGGAATATTAATGAATGACTCATTGTATCCCATCATATGTTTAGAAGCTACACTATCCACAAGTTGATCATTGCTTCAGTGTGAGATAGTGCCAGTAAGTTGTGATATTAGCACATACTATTCATCTGAATCATCCTTATTTTGTTTGAATCTTTTATTTGTTGATTCATCATCTTTGTTAACATGAGCATGGTGTCTCCTTTTCCTGATGTGACAATCTCTTGCAAAGTGTCCCTTTTCATCACAAGTATAGCATCGAACATTTGAAGTATCTCTTTTGGGATTATTTGGTTTCTTTTCCTTCTTCTTGTTGTGATGAAAGTTCTCCTTCTTCTCCTTCTTCTTGAAATTCTTCCTGGTGTGAACTATGAGAGCTTGATCGTCAATTTCTCCCATCTTTTCTTCTCTTGTCACAAGTCTAGCTTCTTATTTTGCACATTATTATTGAAGTCTTCTGAAAGAGATCAGCTTCCTTCTTGTAGAAATCCCTTGAATGAATGAGTCCCATGATTTAGGGAGAACATTCAATGTAGTCATTAAAATCTCTCCTTATTCGACATTTTCTTCAATTGCTTCAAGTTGCTCTTTGATTAAGAAATCCTTGTGAAGTAATAATGAATAGTCTCAGAGTTCTGTATATTCACATTCTTTAGCTGGTTCCTCAAAGTCATCTTCCAATTGATGTTCTTTTCTTTGAACATCTTTTTCAAAGCATCATACACTTCTTTCAGTGTCTTGAATGAAGACAAATGAGGAATGAGGTGATCCTTAATAGAATATGCAATGATTCTATTAGCCTTAGCCATTCTTCTCTTATGCGAAACCTTAGCCTCGTCTCCCTCTGGTTCTAGAACTTCTCCACTGATGAACTGATCCAAATCATTCTCTTTAAGGATCGCAGAGATTCTATACTTCCATTATCACAAGCTATCAACCCCTCTAAGATTTTCCTCAAGATGAGTATGATGAGTCATCTTTTACAAATGAGAACCTCAAATGGAAATAAAAAATATGTATATCTTAACGATTTGAGTTTTTCGACCTGGTTCCGGAATTAGTTCACCTAGGGTTTGTTAGAAAAACCCTAATTTTCCAAACTTGGATTTAGGGAACTATTTTTGGATAGAAATATGCACCTCCTTGAGGCGAGTTGCTCAACTCGGTCCCTTTTTGAAAAATGAGGCGGGAAGCCTGCAAAACTTGATGCCCTAGTTCCTCCCGGAACTAGTGACAAGGTCAAAAATGAAACTTCTCCAATTCATAAATTGTCTCCACCAAAATTTGTGCCCTACTGAGGCAAGTTATCCTAACCCTCTTTTCTTGATGATTAGTGGAGAGAACACCTTGAACTATGAAGCCCTAGTTTCTGCAGCTGCATAGTGCCCTCTTTCATAGAGGCTTTGATACGATGCTAGATTTTATTTAGATATGATTAGTTTATCTAGGATATTTATATGAAAGAATACCAACTACAATAAGATGCATAAGATATAAATGATACACAAGACACAAATATTTTTACCGGGGAAACCATAAAGGAGAAGGCCCCACAAAATTCTACAAAATAGTAAGATGATCAAAAGCAATAATATGGAGTATTCAAAAAATATTTATCTATCATCCTATCTCTATCTCTCTCTCTCATGCGAACTTGAGAGTGTGAGGTGTGTATAAATGAGGGAGAGTGCCTCCCTATTTATACCCTTTCAAGTCACTGACCAAACATAATACTGGGGTCCACATGTCTTCCCTAACATGGTCGAATTCTCCCAGAGAGGCTCTAAATACACATTACATGATGTTACAGTGGGGAATATTTCCCTGACTTACAACAGAGGTTGTACCTCAAGGTCTATACACAATTTAGACATCCCGTAAGGGGTAAAGACACATCCCCAATGGGGTTACACCAACATACAATGATAATACACATCATAAAATATTTCGAAGTTACAAATAAATCAATACCTCTTTTTTCCATCGTCAACTCATACTTGTCCTTCATTCTAATAGTCAAGGATATATATTGGTCTTTCCCTGCATATAATGGTGTTGGGTTGACTCCTGCATGGGAAATCCCTATGATCGATGATATCAACTCAACATCCAAGGAAATATTCCTGTCGAGCCAAATAAAACCACCATGGAAACATACAAGAATGAATTGATGTGGGCATTCACTTCTGCTATGCAACCAAAATGTGGCATGTGCATCATCAATAGTAGTCCAGATTTAACTAGTCCTCTTTCCCATTCCATTGGAACTATGTGGATAGGGGCATCCTTAGTTTTTCATTCAAAAGTAAGGTATATGTCCATCACCAGTTTTGGGAATTTGCATAATCGTGGTCAATAAATCCCATCTTCTGCAAATTTGGAATAATTTTTGTTGTTACTCGAAATCCTTTATGCACGAATATATGTCATTTTTACCAATTCTGACCTTAGGCACATCTGTTGGCCTTAGAGAGACATAATATCACAATATCGATGTAGATCCTATTGGTTCATCATCTGATGGAGGTGTTGTTGCATGTGGTTTGCACCTGGTAGACTTTTTCCTCTTTGATGTACCAGGTGAGTCTAGTCATAAAACAAGTCTTGGACTCACTGGAGATTGTGAAATGGGTTCTGTAACTATTGGAGACCGTGAAACACTTTTGCAATGTCTTCCATAATTGGTTTAGGTGATGGAATCTCAAGACTTGATTCTTGGACAGTACTCGTACTGGAGACAGAAATGACCATACTTTCAAAAAATTAGTTTAAGCTCTTATAGTTGCAAACAACCAATTTAGTGCGACGAGTCGGATGTAATGAAATGAAAAAAATTGATGCAACGATGATATATGTTTACTTAGCCGTTTGTTCGCATGATCATGCAATAAATGGAAAGGTGGCATCGATTTCCATCACATGGAGAAATATTTCTAATCATTACAAGGAAACCACCAATAAAACCATCACTTTTCCTATCAACTCAGTGGTAGTTATTGTGCATTAATGGTGAAAGTTACCAAAAAGTACGCTGCAAAAATATCCCACATCCCAACATTAACTACGAACCAATTATCACTTGCAACTAAAATTCATTGCACGACAAAAATTGTTTTCTTGTGACGGGAATAGAGCCCGCGATGACAATTCCTTACTTGAGACAAATAGAGAGTCTGCGATAAGCCTTATTTTTCAGCGCTAGACAGATAGTCTGTGACACTTTTTCTTCTTCTACAATAGACAAAAAGTATGGGACACATTTTCTTTTTTTGTGATAGATAGAAATTCAGTGACGATTTTTCTTCTGTAAAAAACAGAAAGTCTACGACCAAATACTCATAAAATTAAAAAAAAAACACTCATAAACTTGCGACTTTTTTCCTTTTTCTTTTCTCTTTTGTTTTTTGAATTCTCAATCGACCAAATTTTGCCTATCCTAGTAAGGCTTTAGCTGACTTCCATTCACCAATCCTTTGAAAGGTGTACAATCTAACTTCTACAATTGTACTGCTCATGCTTTAGTGATATCGCTGACAATATACAATCCCAACCAATGTGTTCTAAGCTTGCCAGGATGCTTCAAAAACTTATTTTCGTATAAGAGAATAAGATATCCAATGTGAAATTGATTATTATTGATATGTTGGTCGTGCTAGGATTTATGTTGCACCTTCTCGACATTCTGATGATAGCCTACAACAAAGCACTCTTCCTCCAACTGGAACAGATGCAATAATAATTATTTGACATCACCAACATCATTCATTCTAGTAATCACATCTATCCTTATACTGGGTACAATATATTCCATCGACATGACAACCTATTGACCATAATCTAGTCAAAATAGAGTTTGGCCTGTCAACTTTTTGCAGGCGATGCGATATACCCATAACACTGTAGATATTTTATGATCCCAATTTAACATTATAGATATTTGTTAATGTGTTCTCTAGGATTTTATTGAAGGCCTCGACAACTTGTGGATGATACAACATTGTCTTTCCGTGCTACATATGGAATTTCCCAGTTACTTTGTCGATCAACTGATTCACAAAGTGTGTTCCTTGATCACTTTTCAAAATCTCCAGGCATCCAAATTGGATCACTAAATTGTCAACAAAAATATGGTAGTGGTTGTAGCATTATCATTAGAGGAAATTTCAATTTAAAATGGGCCTTCCAAAAATAATACAAATTCCATGTCATCATGTATTAGCTAATAAAAATGCTTTAAAATTCAAAAAGGGAGCACCTATTAAACAATTTTTTAATGAAAATTTGGGGATAGCTATCATAGAAAAAAAACTACTTTTTTTGTTCATATTTTTGACATATCTCCCTGTGGTTTTACTCAAATTTCGATCGGGAGAGCTCATTGGATGCAAAATTTAATTCCACATCCAATGAGTACCCACTCAGCATACTTTTGATGGGCCTCGCTACCTCAAAAACAATAAATATCTGAAAAAACATGATGCTGACATCATCACATTTTTTTAGGTATTTCTTATTTTTCGGGGTAGAGGGGCCTGTCAAAAGTATGCTGAGTGGGTACTCGTTGGTGGAAGAATTTAATTTTGCATCCAATGAGCTCTCCCGATCAAAATTTGAGTAAAAACATAGGGAGAAATGTCAAAAATACGAACAAAAAAGTAGTTTTTTATTTTCTTCCTCCAAAATTAATAAATATTATTTTATTATTTTAACTATTATTTTATTAATTTTCCTTANTCCTTTATTAGCATTTCTTCATCCCATATAGTAAATTAATCCGTCACAGTGATAGTTTATCATGTACCTGTTCTCTTTCTTGGTGGATTAATAGGTCTGTAAGAAAATAAAAAACCCATTTTTCAAATTCCTGTAAATTTATTTGAGGTACTAGTGACAGTAAAGAATTCCTATTAAAATTACTATCGCGGGTGGTGGTAGGTTGATGATGATCACAATTTTAGTAGGATCCACCAAGATTCCATCGCAACAAACCACATGACCCAGCATAATTCCAATAGGGGCACAAAAATACACTTCTTTATATTTAGTGAAATATGATACATTCGACATCATTCTAGCATCATTATGAGTCTCTCAATACGATCTCTTATGAGCCCAAATATCATCCAATCATTAAAATAGGCTTCAAGAAACCATTGAATAAAATATTTGAAAGAAACCACAATTATCCTGTCAAAGATAGCAGGAGCATTCTTGAGTCCAAATGGAATTACTGTATACTTAAAACATCCCCACTCAGTCGCAAAGGTTGTCTTGTGTCGATCCTCCTTCGCAATTATGATATGATGGTAACCACAGAATCTATCAGTAATGAATATAATTTTTGACCCCTGACACTCTCCAATACTTCATCTATAAACATGGTCAGAAATGGTTCGTGCAGGAAGGCATAATTTAACTTCCTTAAGTCGACGCAAATATGCAATTCACCAGTAGTTTTCTTATCTTGTACTACCATACAGATTATCTACTCATATTCTTCAACATGTTATATGATACCTAGATCCAACATTCAATCTAACTCTATGTTAAATTTTTCTCTGTGTTGTATATTGAGTCGATACGGTCATTGCTTAACAGGTTTTGTGTTAAGCTTCAATGGAATATTCATTTCTCCAAGATCTTTGACAATTACCTTCATTTCATAAAAAATAGTGGGGAATAGATCTTGAAACTCATGTATGAGGTATATAACCTTTCCAACAGTTTTATCATCCCAGTAATCCCCAATGTTGGAAAACTTTGGATTCTCTAGGGATCCAATGTTTACTTTCTTTATCTTAAATAGATTCAAAAACTTGTCTCTTGAGACATCTGATCCTTACACTACGTGAGTACCTTTAGACTCATGAATATGTATGTTGCGGGGATCATCATCATCAGGTTTGCCTGTTACATTACAACACTCCATCTAGTGCTGGAATGTCGTGTTGATATGATTGAACTGCATCATCTATACATGAATATCTTCAAATATATTCGTGTTGATTACTTGTAGAGAAACACCAATTGAAGGATGATCATCAACAAATTCAAATGTATGAGTGAAACTGGAAGCCAATTCTTCACATTCTATTGTTCCTCATTGCAACTCGACCGATGTATACCGATTCCTTGGTATCATATCTAATGTGTGTATAAATTGATGGACCCAATCTTCTCGTCGACATGCCTCCTAGGTCACATGACATTGCTCAATGTGCTCAATAGGACTAGTCAGTTTGGTGTATTTTTGATGAGTGTATATCACCTTATCTCCAAATCAGAATTCCATCAATCTCTAACATTGGGGCCATTTTGAGATAGAAATTTTATGTGTGACCCACAATCTTTTGGGTGTAGCTTTCAATGCAAAGTCCAAAGCTAACAAGCATTGAGGTCCAGTTAAATTTTTTCAAATTATGTTAGAAAATATTACAGGTTAGGAAAACCCTCATAGGTAGGTAGATCACATACCTTGATACTACCCATTGCACAGATTCTATAATTCTTGCACATCTTCTCATTGACACTTCATCCAATCGATTTTGTTAGTTTTCCAAAGCTTCTCCAGACTCCAATTTGCAGGAACTAATTCTTCGTCAACTGAATTTTCCGTTGGCCATTGGATTCACATAACCATCCATTGTAGAAGTAATGTTATAGATATGGTATAGAGATCCACCTTTCCCTTCACTATTCACTTTCTCAACATACCTCTGGAATTCTAGAGGATCAAGCGATGCGGCCAAACTCAACTCTTTATCTTCAAATGCTAGTATCTTCTTCTTGAAATTGATAATAGTTTGGTTATCAATGGCCCAATCGATCCTCGGAAGAGTAGGATATAGATTCATTTCATCAACAATGTTGATCACCTCAAAGTATGCATAAGTGTGAAGTACTTCTATCTCGATAGGAGCTTGAGTCAGTCAATCGATAGGTAAAACCTTTGACTAATTTGCCAGTGTAAGATGGATAGGAGACTATACTATTCTTAAATTTCCCATACTCTCCCATGTTTGTCTTGTAAGAATGTTTAAATCAAAACCCAAGTCTATAATAATATAGTCCATGTCATAATATCCTATATGAGCAATCATTCTTAGTTCACGACTGATTTTCAATCTTTTCCCAATATGGTTAACCCTCCTTTCCGGTCACACATATTCTTGAGGTTGTTCCATCAAAGATGTCAATTATACTACAACATATTTATCTTGCATTAGTTATAAACAACTATTAAATAATTCCTTCAGTTTAATAACCTTTTCTATCTGTTTCTTCTAGAAGAGTTGGTCAAATCGTTGAGGCATCTCCAATATTGGTCCTTCATTTGGTTCATCAAAAGAAATGGACGCTTTATTTATTTTTATGAACTCATGTCAAGCGTCCAAGAATATCTCTTTTTTATCTTTGGACATCAAATGGTGCTTTATTTTGTGCTTCCAGCTGTACTATCTATTGTCCATATGGTTCTTCTTGATCTACTCTCGTGAAGAAGAACCATATGGACAATCGATATGCTAAAACCCCCACCAAAATTATTTTAAGGTATTTGGGGGAGGTCCTTAATAACCCCCCTCAAAATTCTAATTCTCAGGACTTTAGCGGGGGGGGGAGGGTTTAGAAAGACCCCCCCTAAAGGTGGCTTGTGACTGTTTTGCTAACCCCCCCAAAGTGTTTTAAGATATTTGGGGACGGTCCTTAAAAATCCCCCTCAAAAGTATTATTCTTATGACTTTTTTTTTTTTGGGGGGGGGGGGGGGGGTTGTAGAAAACCCCCCCTAAAGGTCTGTTGCAGCGGTTTTGATAAAACTCCCCCAAACAGTTTTTAAGGTATTTGGGGTGGTCCTTAAAAACCCCCATCAAAAGTGTAATTCTTAGGACTTTTGGGGAGGGTTTTAGAAAGACCCCCCCCTAAAGGTGTTTCACGGTGCTTGTGCTAACCCCCCCGCCCAAAAGGTTTTTAAGGTATTTGGTGGTGGTCCTTAAAACCCCCCCTCAAAAGTCTAAATCTTAGGAACTTTTTTTGGGGGGGGTTAGAAATACCCCCCCTAAAGGTGGCTTGCGACAGTTTTGCTAAAACCCCCCAAAAGAGTTTTAAGGTTTTTGGGGGTGGTCCTTAAAAACCCCCCTAAAAAGTCTAATTCTGAGGACTTTTGGGGTGGTTTTTAAAACACCCCCCCTAAAGGTGTCTTCCGACTATTTTTATTAACCCCCCTGAAATTTTTTTAAGGTATTTGTTGCAGCTGAGAGAATTACTCCATTGACCAATAAATCAAAAGGAAATGATATAAGAGATTTTTCCAAGGAAATGGATATCGATGAGGAGGGAACTGCTGAAACTCCCAAAAGGAAGAAGGTTGAAACTGAAGGACAACTTGTCCTAGATACAACTGTAGATAAAGGTAAAAGGAAAACGACGATATCAGGCCCTCCATTTGAGATAAAAGGGTATACATTTGCAGATAGTAATCCTGTCGATTCCTCCTCCCAGTCAAAGGATAAAGCAGAGTTAGTGGATAAATACAAAGGCATCAAAGACATAACTTCACAAAGGAGTCTGAAAATTATATTATGAAGTAAGGAATATTTATAGTCAAGATGTGTCTTTGGTTTCAGTCAGGGATTATATCCAAAACACTTTGAACTTCGCCTTGGAAAGCGAGAATACAGTTGCTGAAGTAAAAATGAACCTGGATGATATCCCCATACTTGACATGATTGATCTGCACAAGCATACATGAGATATCCTGTTTAATCACTTGTTGAAGTTCACTCTAGAATTATCCAAGTTACAGATCCTCAAAGGTAAAATTGAGAACCAATTGAGGCATGAAAAGGTGGAAAATAAGGCCCACCAAACTCAGATAAAGAAGCTGCAAACTGAGCTGTTGGCTACTATAGGCCAATCTGATAAGGGAGCTATCTGTATCCAAAGGTTGCTGGATGAGAAATAAAAAGAGATTCAATTATTGAAAAAGAAAATTCTCATACCTGTCACCCAGCTAATACAGGGTCCTGAAATAGCTGAGATAGAAAAATAAAAGGAGAACCTGAATAATCAGCTCACTGATTGTCAATCAATTAAACTTATTGAAGTTTGCTGATAAAGAAAATCAATGGCAAACTTATCGAATACTTTTTTCATTATATATGAAATTTGTAAGTTTGAAATGATAATATACATTTCATAGAAAGTGGGTTATTATGAAGATGCTTCTATACTATCTTCAAACTGTCCAAAAAACCTCTTATTATAGCCTTATAGATATGGTTGGATGTACCATACAACACTCTAGAGATCCACACTCTCAGAATGTTTTTATCATCATCCTATGAGTTGAGGCAGGCATTTCCCTAAGGCAAGTTATGCATATTTTACCAATATTTCGATACTTGGAATTATTTTTTATCTTCTCCTAGGCTCGGTCTAATTTCCCTAAACCACATTTTTAAGGATACTTGGACCAATATTCCCAAACTTAGCTAATTTCCCAATTTTAACTAATTTGTCGTATTTGTCCAGAACAATGTCATAATGAAACAATGATTTCAAATTCATTTCACATCATCATCTATGCCATGCGGGCATCATCCTTAGTGTGGTAATCAACCTTAATGCGAGCATCACTTATCCCCTTTAAAACACTTAGCCATTTTTTCTTTGTCTTTAGTATGCAAAATAATATTTTTCTTCTATTTTGGCAGGTTGATATTTTCCTTATCTGGTCACCATAAGAAAAACCAAGAGCATGTATAGATATCCATTTCAACAATGAACAGGACCATATCATCTGATGAATTTTATCATCAAAGAAACACCCCCTTTCAGTCATTTCCAAGTGGTCTCTCAAAATTTTTGTCTAACACTTGAGCAGTTTTCTTCAAACCCTAGGTCACCAGGGTGATTTCATTTTTCCTTCAAACTTGGAAAGTGATATTCCCAATGGGTATAGTTCAACAAGGTGAATCCAGAAATACCACTTTCATCTTATGGAGCTTCTTTTTCTCTCCTAAGCTGGCATTTTTCGGGAGCCGTGCAAATATGGCTAAGAGGCACTTTTGGCATACTGATATCTTCTTTCTAAAATACTTTTTGGTCAGGATAATTATATGGTTGGATGCACCATACAAGAATATAGAGATAGACACTCTCATAATATTTTTATCATCATCTTATGAGATATGGAGGGAATTTCCCTAAGGCTAGTTAGGCATATTTTACCAATAATTCCATACTTGGACAATTTTTGATCTTCTCCTAGGATTGGTCTAATTTCCCTAAACCACTGTTTTGGAAGGTCCATAAATTCTTCTCAGGGTGTCTTTGGACAAAATGAGACCATGGTTGAGTAGAAAAAACAACAGCCTACAACATCCCCATGTGGTGCAGGAATTTCCTTCAAAAAACCATTTGTGGTGGGCATCCTCTTAAGGCTACTTGGACCAATATTCCCAAACTTAGCCAATTTCCTAATTTTAACTAATTTGTCGTATTTGTCCAGAACGATGTCATAATGCAACAATGATTTCAAATTCATTTCACATCATCATCTATGCCATGCCATGCCATGCGGGCATCATCCTTAGTGTAGGAATCAACCTTAATGTGGGAATCAATTATACCCTTTAAAACACTTGGCCATTTTTTCTTTGTCTTTAATATGCAAAATAACATTTTTCATTTATTTTGGCAGGTTGATATTTTCCTTATCTGGTCACCATAAGAAAAACCAAGAGCATGGATATATATTTATTTCAACAATGAACAGGACCATATCATCTGATGAATTTTATCATCAAAGGAACACCCCCTTTTGGTCATTCCCAAGTGGTCTCTCAAAATTTTTGTCTAACACCTGAGTAGTTCTCTTCAAACCCTAGGTCACCAAGGTGATTTCATTTTTCCTTTAAACTTGGAAAGTGATATTCTCAATGGGCATAGTTCAATAAGATGAATCCAGAAATATCACTTTCATATTTTGGATCTTCTTTCTCTCTCCTAGGTGGGTATTTTTTGGGAGCAGTGCAAATATGGCTGAGAGGCACTTTTGGCAGACTGATATCTTATTTCTAAAAGACTTTTTGGTCAGGATAATTATATGGTTGGATGCACCATACAAGAATATAGAGATATACACTCTCATAATATTTTTATCATCATCCTATGAGATGTGGCGGGAATTTCCCTAAGTCCAGTTAGGCATATTTTACCGATAATTCCATACTTGGAGAACTTTTGATCTTCTCCTAGGATTGGTCTAATTTCCCTAACCTACAGTTTTGGCAGGTCCATAAATTCTTCTTCAGGGTGTCTTTGGACAAACTGAGACCATGTTGAGTAGAAAAAACACCAGCCTACAATATTCCCATGTGGTGCAGGAATTTCCTTCAAAAAAACATTTATGGCGGGCATCCTCTTAAGGCTACTTGGACCAATATTCCCAAACTTCTCCAATTTCCTGATTTTAACTAATTTGTCGTATTTGTCCAGAACGATGTCATAATGCAACAATGATTTCAACTTCATTTCACATCATCATCTATGCCATGCCATGCCATGCGGGCATCATCCTTAGTGCAGGCATCAACCTTAATGCGGGCATCACTCATACCCTTTAAAACACTTGGCCATTTTTTCTGTCTTTAGTATGCAAAACAACATTTTTCATCTATTTTGGCAGGTTGATATTTTCCTTATCTGGTCACCATAAGAAAAACCAAGAGAATGGATAGATATTTATTTGAACAATGAACAGGACCATATCATCTGATGAATTTTATCATCAAAGGAACACCCCCTTTCAATCATTTCCAAGTGGTCTCTCAAAATTTTTGTCTAACAATTAAGCAGTTCTCTTCAAACCTTAGGTCACCAAGGTGATTTCATTTTTCCTTCAAATTTGGCAAGTGATATTCCCAATGGGAATAATTAAACAAGGTGAATTCAGAAAGACCACTTTCATCTTGTGGATATTCTTTCTCTCTCATTGGAGGGTATTTTTCTGGAGCAATGGAAATATGGTTGAGAGGCACTTTTGGCAGACTGTTATCTTCTTCCTGAAAGACTTTTTGGTCAAGATAATTATATGGTTGGATGCACCATACAAGAATCTAGAGATCTACACTCTCATAATATTTTATCATCATCCTATGAGCTGTGGCGGGCATTTCCCTAAGTCCAGTTAGGCATATTTTACCAATGATTCCATACTTGGACAATTTTTGATCTTCTCCTAGGCTTGGTCTAATTTCCCTAAACCACATTTTTGGTAGGTCCATAAATTCTTCTTCAAGGTGTCTTTGGACAAACTAAGACAATGATTGAGTAGAAAAAACATCAGCCTACGATATCCCCATGTGGTGCAGGAATTTTATTCAACAAACCGTTTGTGGCAGGCATCCTCTTAAGGCTACTTGGACCAATATTCCCATACTTAGACAATTTCTTGATTTTCACTAATTTGTCGTATTTGTCCAGAATGATGTCATAATGAAAGAATGATTTTGACTTCATGCCACATCGTCATCTATGCCATGCCATGCCATGCGGGAATAATCCTTAGTGTGGGCATCAACCTAAATGCATGCATTACTTTGCCCCTTTACAACACTTAGCCATTTTTTATGTCTTTAGTATGCAAAATAAGATTTTTATTCTATTTTTCCAGGTTGATATTTTCCTTATATGGTCACCATAAGACAAAACAAGAGCATGGATAGATATCCATTTCAACAATGAATAGGACCATTTCATCTGATGATTTTTATCATCAATGGAACACCCCCTTGTAAGCATTTCCAAGTCGTCTCTTAAACTCTTTGTCTAACACTTAACCAGTTCTCTTCAAACCCTAGGTCACCAAGGTGATTTTGTTTTTCCTTCAAGCTTGGAAAGTGAGATTCCCAATGGGTAGAGGCCAACAAGGTGAATCCATCAAGACCAGTTTCATCTTCTAGATCTTCTTTCTCTCTCCTCGGTGGGCATTTTTATGGAGCAGTGCAAATATGGTTGAGAGGCACTTTTGGCAGATTGATATCTTCTTACTGAAAGAATTTTTGGTCAGACTAATTATATGGTTGGATGCACCATACAAGACTCTAGAGATCCATAGTCTCATCATATTTTTATCGTCCTCCTATGAGCTGTGGTAGGCATTTCCCTAAGGCCATTTAGGCAGATTTTACCAATAATTCCATACTTGGACAATTTTTTATTTTCTCCTAGGCTTGGTCTAATTTCCCTAAACCACAATTTTGACAGGTCCATAAATTGTTCTTTAGGGTCATGTCTTTGGATAAACTAAGACCATGGTTGAGTAGAAAAAACAACAACTTACAATATCCCCATGTGGTGCGGGAATTTTCTTCAACAAACCATTTATGGTGGGAATCCTCTTAAGGTTACTTGGACCAATATTCCCATACTTAGCCAATTTCCTGATTTTCACTAATTTTCTGTATTTCTCCATTAGCCAATTTCCTAATTTTCACTAATTTTTTGTATTTCTCCAGAACGATGTCATAATGAAACAATGATTTCGATTTCATGACACATCATCATATATGCCATGCCATGCCATGTCATGCGGGCATCATCCTTAGTGCGAGAATCAACTTTAACATGGGCATCACTTATCCCCTTTACAACACTTAGCCATTTTTTTTGTTTTTATTATGCAAAATAAGATTTGTATTCTATTTTTCCAGGTTGATATTTTCCTTATCTGGTCACCAGAAGAAAAACCAAGAGCATGGATAGATATCCATTCAACAATGCATAGGACCATATCATCGGATTATTTTTATCATCAATAGAACACCCCCTTGCGAGCATTTCCAAGTGGTCTCTCAAGCTCTTTGTCTAACACTTAACCAGTTCTCTTCAAACCTTAGGTAACCAAGGTGATTTTATTTTTCCTTCAAACTTGGAAAGTGAGATTCCCAATGGGTAGAGGCCAACAAGGTCAATCCATCAAGACCACTTTCATCTTTTGGATCTTCTTTCTCTCTCCTCGGTGGGCATTTTTCTAGAGCAATGCAAATATGGCTGGGAGGGACTTTTGGCAGATTGATAACTTCTTATTGAAAGAATTTTTGGTTAGGCTAATTATATGGTTGGATGCACCATACAAGACTCTAGAGATCCACAGTATCATAATATTTTTATCATCATCCTATGAGCTATGGCGGGAATTTCCCTAAGGCCACTTAGGCATATTTTACCAATAATTCCATGGACAATTTTTCATCTTCTCCTAGGCTTGGTGTAATTTTCGTAAACCACAATTTTGACAGGTCCATAAACTGTTCTTTAGGGTCATGTATTTGGACAAACTAAGACCATGGTTGAGTAGAAAAAATAACAGCTTAAAATATCCCCATGTGGTGTGGGCATTTTCTTTAACAAACCATTTATGGCGGGAATCCTCTTAAGGCTACTTGGACCAATATTCCCATACTTAGCCAATTTCTCAATTTTCACTAATTTTCCGTATTTCTCCAGAACGATGTCATAATGCAACATTGATTTAAATTTCGTGACACATCATCATATATTCCATGCCATGCCATGCCATGTGAGCATCATCCTTAGTGCGGGAATCAACTTTAATGATGGCATCACTTAGCCCCTTTACAACACTTAGCCATTTTTTCTGTTTTTATTGTGCAAAATAAGATTTTTATTCTATTTTTCGAGGTTGATATTTTCCTTATCTGGTCACCATAAGAAAAACCAAGAGCATGGATAGATATCCATTTCAACAATGAACAGGACCATATCATCGGATTATTTTTATCATCAATAGAACACCCCCCTGCGAGCATTTCCAAGTGGTCTCTCAAACTCTTTGTCTAACACTTAACCGGTTCTCTTCAAACCCTAGGTCACTAAGGTGATTTCATTTTTCCTTTAAACTTGGAAAGTGAGATTCCCAATGGGTAGAGGCCAACAAGGTGAATCCATCAAGACGACTTTCATCTTCTGGATCTTCTTTCTCTCTCCTCGGTGGGCATTTTTTGGAGCAGTGCAAATATGGCTGGGAGGGACTTTTCGTAGATTGATATCTTCTTATTGAAAGACTTTTTGGTTAGGCTAATTATATGGTTGGATGCACCATACAAGACTCTAGAGATCCACAATATCATAATATTTTTATCGTCATCCTATGAGCTGTGGAGGGCATTTCCCTAAATCCAGTTAGGAATATTTTACCAATAATTCCATACTTGGACAATTTTTCATCTTCTCCTAGGCTTGGTGTAATTTTCCTAAACCATAGTTTTTGCAGTTTTTGCATGTTTTTGCAGGTCTAATTTCCCTAAACCATAGTTTTTGCATGTTGGGCGTGCATTTGAGTAAAGCAATCCAAAATTGACTTGCTTCAGTAAATGCACGAACATGCCTGATTTCATTGTCCCATACCTCAACCTGTCATACACGTGCTGAACTAATTGAGTGTAAAATACGCCATATAATATTATAAACCTGTAAATGGAAGTTTTTCGTTTTTACGCACCTATCATAATCTGAACTTTCAAATGAGTGTCAAATACGTCACTTAACAAACCATCAAATCCTATGATTCGATGAACTTGAATAGAGTCGGATTCTGACGGTATTGAGAATGATTGCATCACCCAGGCATGAACTCAACATTTCCTCATGATTAATCTTTTTTCCCACCTTTCTATTATTCGAAGGGCCAACACTGTACACATATCCATATTTGGCCGAACCCCATGGATTCCTTCCTAGCAGCTACAGTCAATTACCAATCATGTTGCTTCTTATGTAAGATTGATAAATAGGGGCCACTATTATCAGTAGGCTATGTATTGACTCCATTCTCTATGTTATTTATTTTTTGTCTAGTATGGCCATAGATGTGTGCATTAAATTTGAGTTCACTAATAGTATGAGTGAAATGGGCATAATTGGAGACAGTCTCATTAGGGTTCGATGGATTTCATTGGAAGTTCCATTCCATCTTATTGTTTTTATGTTCGTTTGAAATTCCTTTCCCATCACTCAGTGAATTATTTCATGCACTGATTCAACACCCTGTCCCTCTTCAACAACCCAAGCATTCCCTCTCTATGGCATAGCAGGATTGATTTCTTCAATTACAGCTTTTAATTTCTCCACACCAGATGGGTATTGCATGTTGTTTTCCGCTAAGCCATTTTTGTCTCAGTATTTATAATTTTCTTCTTTAATTGGTATTTCCCTTTTCTCCTTACAATACCTCTCACACACTGTGCATCTTTTTTATAATTTTTTTCTACTCTCATCTCCCATCCAGATAACTGGAATGCAACTTCCTCTTCTAGTACCCTTTCTACCCCTCGTGTTGAAACATGTCCACTTCATCCCTGTTTCCCCCCTGTTTTGCACTGTCGTGTTAGCATTGTTTCATAGTAGTTGGTATCTTATTTTGAAGCTAGGAAAGTACAGAAGAGGACAAGTTGGCTTGTGGGTGAATCGGCTTTTCAGTTTCACCCAAATGAAATTCAGTTGTAACATGGTCAATCCGACCCTTGAGGTGTATAAATAGAATTTAGTAGGTAGTAGGGACAACTATTATTGAAGGATTTGTTTGATGTTACTGATTCAACTGTAAACTATCCCTCTGCTCTGTAATGAAAGCATAATATAATAAAAAATTCTCTTGGTCCCATTTTAAAACTTTCTTGAGTATCGATCTGGTTATATTTTTGCATTATCTCTGGTTTTTTCCTCGGAATGTATTATATATGTTATGTTCTCATTTATTAATTTATGTAAGGAATAATGATGATTTATATTATAATAAAAAAGATATAGATTCTACAAACTTGCATAGCCATGAGATTGGTTTCCAAACTATGATTCCTGTAAACAAGAAACCAACATTTATAGTTTTTATGTTCTCATTTGAAATGTTGGATGCATTCTTATTTCACAATAGAAGTTTAATTTATGTATGAAATTAAACTATACTAGTCTAATTAGGTTTTTGTATGCAAACTTCCAAATTTCATACCTACAGTGTACTTTGATTGGAATTGGTGTGCATTTTTAGTTCTGGCCATGAAAAATTTGAAAATACTATCAATTGTTGTTTTGGATGACTTGGATTTTACTGTAGATCATACAATTTACGGAAATGAGTAAAAGAGTTTGTAGAAAAGGTTGGTATGTATATGCTATAGTGAAATTTATTCAATATAACATGAAACGATGGTATGTCAATTCATTTGTAGAATATATTTCAAGAATATTTCATATGTCAATTTATTTGTAGAATATATTACGAAGAATATATTTCATCGTTTGTAGTTTCATACACACTTCTCAGTATGGATTTCACATTAGACTCTCTTAGATATAGGAAAAATGCACATATGGATTACACATTAGAAACACATTAACTATATCAAAATATATTCATTTCAGAGAAATATTGATAATTTATATTACAACAATATTAGCATGTACATAGACATCAAATGTACACCATATTATTTTAGAACTCTAGGCTGTTTGGGAGTTTTTTGCAATTCCTCCTTTTTAGAATAAGAAAATTCACTATAGCTTCTCTTTCCTTTTCCATAACCCTCCAGATCTACAGAAGCTTCATTGATGATGTGTTTTAAATATTTTTCTTGCTCTTTCACTTTGTTTGCAATATTTATCACTTTTGTATGCAATCTATCTTTTTCTTCTAGGAATTTCTTCAACATGTCTACATTATTATTTTTCTTATTTGAGTGCTCATATTCCTTTCTTTTAAGATCATCCTTTTTCCTCTTAAGCTCAGATTGAACTGCACTTAATTTTCTCTTGACTTGTTGTACCTCCTTCTCGAGCTCTTGTGCCCTCAAATCACTATCAGATGGAGTATACAAAATTGCTTCTGCCACAGGTTTATTTTGCAAAGATTTAATTTGGAATTTCAAATCTTGTATCTCACTATCACATCCTAAATGTAGTGTTTTTCCCTTCTCCAATAGTTTTTAATGAAGGTCTCTACTTTTGGCCTCCTTCTCCTCTATCTTCTTCTTCAATGTTGGATCTCATGAGCCAAATGTAAACTTTACAACATTTATGGTTGAAGCAGCTTCATTCAAGGTCTTCTTTCATTCTTGCAAGGAAGTCTAAAACTGGAGTAAGCTCTCCATACTTACATCACCTAGTTTTGTACTGCCAAAAAGTTTTGGTGTACTGATGGCCTTTTTACCCTCAACTTTGGATTCTTTTGTTTTGCTGACCTTTTTACCCTTGAATGTTGATTCTTCTGGTGTGCAGACTTATTTACCTTTGACTGTTGATTCTTCTGGTGTGCAGACTTGTTTACCCTTGACTGTTGATTCATATGGTGTGAAAACCTGTTTACCCCTGACTGTTGATTCATCTGGTGTGAAGCCTTGTTTACCCCTAACTGTTGATTCTTCTGATGTGCAGATTTGTTTACCCTTGTCTCTTTATTTTTTCCTCTTCCAACACTTTTATCCTCGAGAGTTGTTGAAATCCTTTCAATTCTATTTTTTTTAGCAACTCATTTTTTTAATTGTTTTATTCAATTTTTCCAATCTTGTTTCATATTTTGCAGTCTGATTTTGTTGTTTAATGATAATTTATCTCAATTATTTTTCAAACTCAACCTTCAAACCTGTAATAAATGTTTCTTTCTGCTTCAATTGTTGCCAAAGTTCTGCTTCCTTACCAAATACAGTCTTCAGTGGTGGTAGGTTCAAAACTTCAGGCTTGTTTTTCATCTCATTTTCAAGTATCCCTATAGTTTCCTCATCTTTTTTCTTTTGAGCCTGATACATGTCTTTCAGTATGTCAAGTTCAAAAATTGGTTATGCTAGAACTACAATAAATTTAGAACATTGATCCTTAATAAGTTGATCCTTCTGGCCAATTATTTTTTTCAGTTTCCACAATTCTTTTCTCTAAACTTGTAACACGATGTACCAAATCAAGAATTTGGAAATCCTTAGTTCTACACAAATTCGTCGCTAGATTTGAAGGAATCCTCCCACAAGGTATTTTGTTATTTTAAATGTACCATTTTATCAAATAAAGAAAAAACAAATCTACCATCAAATCCATATTTGACATGAATTAGGTCTTCATCACTCATCAGTGAATTGTCCATATCATTGTTCACAAATTCCTCCCATTGATATGTATTTTCATTTCCATGCATTCCAACCAAAGTTGTGACAACAACATCTTCTTCAAGGGAAATTGAAGGCATGCTGTTTCCCATAGGTTCCATATTTTACTCTAAAGGTTTTTCATGTATTGTTGATGTAGTGACAATAGAAACTGCTTCTACATTGTTCTTTAAAGACAGTTGAGGTAATTCCTCATTTTTTTGTTGTTCTTTAGGCCTCCTAATGTATGTTCTAATAGAAGTTGACCCTACAACACTGGGTCGACATAAATAAATAATTTTTTGTAGTGTTCCCGGGTAACTGAACTTGACCTTCTTCATTTTACTATCTTGCGACGCAGAGTGCAATTTCTTAGCCAATAGATGAGGGACATCTATGGCCATGTCTTCAACCCAGTGTACGGCCAACTTCATGCAATCACTAGAAATATCATTCTGCTTGTGGTGATTCATAATGGTCCTAAGGATAATCTGAATCAAGGATTTGTATATTCCTTGAGGAACATATTCCATTTTTAGACCATTTCTGGGAACAACAACTCGTTTCCCACAAATTTTACTGGCCATCTGAATCTTTTCTTCCTTGGGGTTTTTCCATGAGTTTAAAATTTCCCTCTCTTCATGGAATTTTGGTTACTATGGAAACAAAATCGGGGTCTAGATGAACCCTATTCCCAAAAATATGCAATTCCATAGCCCCATGATCATAACTATAGATGCCATCATCTATCTCATCATGATTTTGATAATTAAAATTCCCAAAAATAAACCTATCCACTCCTGCTCTTTATAAAAGGATATTTAACATACCGGTTGGCCATATGCTTGTATTAGTCCAAAGCATTCTCTTGGAATATTTTCACCATGAACCGTTCAACCTGGGAATCCCGCACTTCTCCTGATGCCATGATAGAGAAGGCCCCTGTGTTTGCTTCCATGGTGCAAGATGTCCCTATTTCATCTGTTTCCATAGAACGCGATGACCCAAATTCAATTGTGTCGGTCATGGTTGGTTTGGTGTGCACACCAAGGAATGCAAACTGAGGAATGCATGCTTAGGAATGCATGCTGAGGAATGCATATTGAGGATTGCACTCTGACTAATGCAAGATTATGAATGCACGCTAAGGAAAGCAAGCTGAGGAATGCAAACTTAGGAATTCACACCAAGGAATGCACACTTAGAAATGCAAGCTGCGGAATGCAAGCTTAGGAACTGCACTTAATAAAATACATAAACTAATCCTAGCCTCAATTGAGTTAAGAAATCATCTTACTATTATTGTTATTTATTGCATATTAATTTGTTTCTTGCTGCAAGCTTATTCCTTTAAATATTTAATTTTGGTCTTTTTGTTATTCTTGCTACAATGTGGAAAATAAATTATATTAATGTTAAAGATATCCAAAAGAAAAACCAAGAGCATGTCTAGATATCCATTTCAACAATGAACATGACCATATCATCTGATGAATTTTATCATCAAAGGAACACCCCCTTGTGGGAATTTCCAAGTGGTCTATCAAACTCTTTGTCTAACACTTAACTAGTTCTCTTCAAACCCTAGGACACCAAGATGATTTCATTTTTTATTCAAACTTGGCAAGTGAGATGCACATTGGGTAGAGTCCAACAAGGTGAATCCATCAAGACCACTTTCATCTTCTGGAGCTTCTTTCTCTCTCCTTAGCGGGCATTTTTCTGGAGCAGTGAAAATATGATCGAGAGGCACTTTTGGCAGATTGATATCTTCTTCCTTAAAGACTTTTTGGTCAGTCTAAGGATATGGTTGGATGCACCATACAACACTCTAGATATTGGCAGTCTTAGAATATTTATTTCGCCATCCTATGCATTTCCCTAAGACCTGTTAGGAATATTTTACCAATAATTCCATACTTGGTCAATTTTTTATATTCTCCCATGATTGATCTAATTTCCCTAAACCACAGTTATGGTAGGTCCATAAATTCTACTTTAGGATCTATTTAGACAAACTAAGACCATGGTTGAGTAGACAAAACAACAACCTACAATATCCCCATGTGCTGCGGGCATTTTCTTCAACAAATCATTTGTGGCAGACATTTTCTTTAACAAAGAATTTGTGCTGCGGGAATTTTCTCAACAAAGGATCAAGACCACATTCATCTTCTGGAGCTTCTTTCTCTCTCCTTGGCGGTCATTTTTCTGTAGCGGTGAAAATATGGCTGGTAGGCACTTTTGGCAGATTGACATTCTTCCTGAAAGAATTTTTGGTCAGGCTAATGATATGGTTGGATGCACCATACAACACTCTAGAGATTCACAGTCTCAGAATATTTTTATCGTCATCCTATGACCTATGGTGGTCATTTCCCGAAGACCAGCTAGGAAGATTTTACCAATAATTCCATACTTGGTCAAATTTTTATCTTCTCCTATGCTTGGTCTAATTTCCCTAAACCATAGTTGTGGAAGGCCCATAAATTCTACTTTAGGGTCTATTTGGACAAAAAAACAACCTACAATATCCCAAGGTGCTACAGGCATTTTCTTTAACAAAGCATCAAGACCAATTTCATCTTATGGAGCTTCTTTCCCTCTCCTTGGCAGGGATTTCTCTGTAGCAGTGCAAACATGACTGAGAGGCACTTTTGGAAGATTGATATATTCTTCCTGAAAGCCTTTTTGGTCAGGCTAATAATATGGTTGGATGCACCATACAACACTCTAGAGATCCACACTCCCAGAATATTTTTATCATCGTCCAATGAGCTGTGTCATGCATTTCCCTAAGGACAACTAGGCAAGTTTTACCAATAATTCCATACTTAGACAATTTTTTATCTTCTCCTATGCTTGATCTAATTTCTCTAAACCACAGTTGTGGAAGGCCCATAAATTCTACTTCAGGGTCTATTTGGACAAAATGAGAATATGGCTGAGTAGAAAAAAAAACAACCTACAATATCCCCATGTGCTGCGGGAATTTTCTTCAACAAAGCATTTGTGCTGTGAGCATTTTCTTCAACAAAGAATTAGGACCACTTTCATCTTATGGAGCTTCTTTCTCTCTCCTTGGAAAGCATTTTTCTGTAGTAGTGCAAATATGGCTTAGAGGCACTTTTGGCAGATTGATATATTCTTCCTGAAATAATTTTTGGTCAGGCTAATGATATGGTTGGATGCACCATATAACACTCTAGAGATCCACATTCTCATAATGTTTTTATCATCATCAAATGAGCTATGGCGTGCATTTCTCTAAGGCTAGTTAGGAAGTTTTTACCAATAATTCCATTTTTAAACAATTTTTTATCTTCGCCTATGCTTGGTCTAATCTCACTAAACCAAAGTTGTGGTAGGCCCATAAATTCTACTTCAAGGTCTGTTATGACAAACTTAGGAATCCATCAAGACCACTTTCATCTTGTCTCTTATGACAAAATGCTCTACCTGTTTTCTCTTTGAGTAGGAATGTGTCTTTGAACTGTAACTTTTTTTGTAACACTACCACTTACAAAAAAAACATGGTGACTTCAATGTGCAAATTGAGTAGTTTGTATTTAAACTTAGTTTTGATTTTCAAATTCAAAATGATCTGTAGATGGGTTGTTTCGTACAACATAAAAGGTCTTGGCCTCAATTGAGTTAAGAAATCAGCTTACTATTATTGTTAATCATTGCATATGAATTTGTTTCTGGATGCAAGCTTGTTCCTTTAAATATTTAATTATGATAATTTTCTTATTCTTGCTACAATGTGGAAAATAATTTATATTAATGTTTGTTTGTTTTTTTTGTTTTTGTTTTTTTTCTTCTGTAAATGCCCGTTTTTGGAAATAGAAGGAAAAACCAATTTACAAAAAAAAAACTTAACGAAAATATGATATGCATACTGCTCATTCCACATATTCACAACACAACATCTCATTTCACATGCAACGAATATTATATAATACTGATGTATTACAAAATAAAAAAATTGTGCTCATGGCATATAATTGCAACTTGTGCCCAAAATTTCATTTAAGTGGATTAATCCTGAACTACACAAAATTTATAAACTATGTCCTGATCCAAGTATAAATATTCAATAAATCAACTATTCTCAGTTGATGCAACATCACTGAAATCACTAGTCACACAGTATAAGCACTAATTACATAGTTCAATATCATCCTTATTCCAAGGAATGAAGCTCAACAAAGCATCTGCTAGATTACATAATGCGCTACTGGGATGCGGTAGAGGTATATTTTCAAATAGAGGATCTAAAATTTCTGTCGGATTCACAATATAATATCCTTTTCCAATAGGGACACAATGTGCCATTGCATTTGGGCTAGTCTTATGTATTGTTGCCCTTGCAACTTTAACCCTTGAGTTTAATGCAATGAGAAAGCATTTATTTCCTACTAGCCCCAATTGGGAAGTTGGTGTCAACTCATTATTATATGGAAACTGCAAATAAATGAGACAAAGTAAGATGCATGGAAATAAGAATTTAAACATTGATGATCCTATATTAAATAATTACAATCTTACTTGAATTGGTGTTTTCAATTTGCAGTTTCGATGGAACCATTGGTGTTTTCTGTACCAAATGTTCATCATATTTTGATGCACGAATCTGCACCCAATAGACAATGATTTCTAATATATTGATAAAATAAAATAAAATTGATCTAAATTATGAAATTTTCCAATACTTAGTAGGGATGATGGAGTATGCATTGAAGTTAATTTCTTTTGTATTAGTCCGTTCCTAGGGGTTGTTATGTCCCCTGTATTACTCTGTCAAGGCAAAAAAATGTAATATATATATTTATATATTCAAAAGATGAAAAAAACATATTTTTTCAAATAATAAATAAACAACTAACCTCCACCACAGGCGTGATTTCAGCCTGAGCATTTTGTACAGTAGGAAGCTGTTTATATGAGCATTCATATATTAGCCTTCAAATCATTACTGTGAAAATATGTATACTAAGACAAGAGTAAAGAATTGGACACTAACACTTTCTTTTTTTACCACATGTTCTCTCTCCATATCTTCTACTCTTTTCATTAGTTCACTTATTGCTGTTTTCAAATATGAGATTTCTCTATTTTTTCTTTCACTATTTCTTGGCTTATAGCTAGCGCCTCCTTGTATGGGATTTTTCCAAACAAGTTAGTTGGTGTAAATCGTAAGCCAACGTCGTGAAATCGTCCTCTTGCATCAACCCCTAGTACCTTGGCAAGGGCATCATCCCCAGCTGCAAAGTCTTGAGATGCAACTTCTACTTGTGCTTGTTCAATTTTTTGCTAACATTGACATACAATTAAATCATATCATAGAAGAAAACATTTCCAACATGTAAAATGAAATTTTAATCAATATCTAAATTAAAATTTTGAGAACATACTATTGTTTCTCCTGCAACTGGTGTGATTGGAGTGCCATCCTTCTTTTGATGTCACTTCTTCCATAAGTCAGCCCTAGTAATGCTTGTAGTTGTATTATCAGAGGCTATAGACTTTTTCTAGTTGAAACAAGTAAAATAGTATGGTTAAGTTGTTCCATTTAAATGAAACAAAAATATGCTAATATTTATCATATTGGATAAAATATCATTACAACTATATACCATATCATCTTCGACCCGTTGATAACCTCGACGTCTAGAGGTGTGCGAGTTCCTCTCCTTTCCTCTATTTTCCTTGTTTTTTTCCTCATATCCTAGTAATCAATTTAAAATAACATATATAATTCAACATTACAAGCCAATAGACATTCTAAAAAACTTGATTATATAATATGTGAACTTTTTTGCTTACCAGGAATTCAGTGGTGGTTCGTGATAGGACGAATTCTCTCCACACTATCTCACTTATCCTAATTGGAGGAACGTTTTTTAATCTTTCCTTTGTTGACTCATAAGGTTCATAGTATTTTTTGTTCAACCAATATCTATGATTACTTGCCTTATGGCCAATGGATTTCATATAATATTCTTTAAGGACCGAAGGGATTATGATTTTTCCTACAACATACAAGAATTGCATCTTTAGATGCCATACATGGTTTGAAAATAAAGTTCGAAATCATCCAAAAATTGAAATGTTTAAAAAAAATACACGTAATGTCTAATAATCACATTAATAATGTTCCACAAGTAATCCTTTAATTGATCTGAAACCTTCCTCCAATTAGAATAATTGATTGGAACCATTTCCCTTGCGAGCACACCTAGTAATGAAGATAGCTTCACGGAGTTTGGACCAATTGGTTGGTTCCTTTCATTGATATGAATTTCGATCTTTTCCTCCCAGTTATTGGTTTTTACACATTTAGTTGCTCCTCTACCTTTCTTCTTGACTTTCTCTGTCGATGCTTGTGTAGAGGGATATTCACCTTGTATACTAATATCTTGTTGGCATTGTTCTTTGTGAACATCTTCTATAAAAGAAGGGAAAGTAAAGGTGTTATGGATTTCAAAGTCATACAATTTTATTTATGAAGAACTACAAAATTATACATTAATGACCTTACCTTGTTCTTCATGTTGCTCCACCTCTTTTTGTGTGGAGGGATCTTCCCCTTCTTCACTGTTATCCGTATGGCATGGTTGTTTGTGAACATATTCTATAAAAGAAGGGAACGTAAAGGTGTTATGGAATTATTAATCATAAGATTTATAGTTATAAGGAACTAGAAAAAATGAATTAATGGGATTACCTTGTTCATGTTTCTCCTCCTCATGAAAAGAGGAGAATGTATCTTTGCCATTTTGTTCTTTGTTAGGACTAGTAGAGTCATTCAAAGGCATAGAAGGTGTACTAATATTCTTTTCTATTGTTTGTATTTTCCTCTTTTTTGTAACTATATCCAATAAACATATGCCTAACATAATCATACAATAAAAATAAGCATTATATAACTACATAAGGAAATACATTGTTCTATTTCTAAATATTTACCTTCTAATATGCATGTCCCTTTCTTTCCCATTTGATCATTTTGATGCGTTCTTTTTGAAAATTTCACAATCAGATTTTTTTGATTTCGTGTCATAACATGCTTTGCCTATTTTTTTTAAATGATTAAACTGTTGATTAGCCATAGCCTATTAGATTGTTATTAAAGTACAAAGTAATATGTTCTAACAATTTAAATTAAATAAAAGTAGTATTCCTATTTGTTGTGAAGGGGAATTTTGTTTTTTGCAAAGAACTCATAGATGTAACCTCTTGGGTGGCTCATCCACAATCTTATTAAAATACAAAACCTACTTGTTTTCGTTAAAAAAAACAATTTAAATTAAATAAAAATAATGATATACTTCAATCACAAACAATCACTTACCTCCATGTCTCTACTTGTACAAATCGTTCATAATTAACTAGAAAAATAAATATCATCATCACTCAATTGTTAACTGAAAGTTGTTTAAATGTTTAATCTATCTAACAAGTTTCAAAAGTAAAAGGGAAGACTATCTGTAAGGACTATATTCTAAAAGGAATATGTGTCATAACTTGACAGAGAGAGAGGGTTATAGTGTTTTAGGGTTAGGTTAGACACGCATAGTAGCCAACAAGATATCTCAGTATCCAAGAGTGAAGACCCCTAAGCCTTAGAGGCTGCAAGCAGGACAAGGTTTACATAGGCAGCCCCGAATATGAACACGGTAATGGTCTTGCAGCACTAGGAAAGTGCAGTCCAACTCTAGTGCTCACAAATCAATCACAACACAACTAAATGAATGTCAAACAATCCATGACTCAGCTAGCAAGAGCCACCACAATCCACGGCCAACCCTAGAGGAAACCAATTTTTTTACAGAATTTTAAAATTTTGTAGCTTAGGAACCAATATTTTGATTTCTGTCAATAAAGAATGCAGAAAAAGAATGCAATGAAACTTAAGTTACACCTAATGTAGATCAACTCAGTATATCTCAACATCTTAGCTTCAGCTTTCAGGGTGTTGAATACCAGAATCAAAGCAAGTAAATGATGGCCTGTGAAAAAAGAAAACACCACCCTTTCCCGACAAAACTATTCGCGGGAGATAAAATGTGAAAAGTTATGTTAGGGGTCCCATTTTTTTTTATTTTTTTTATTTCGTTTTTTTTGTTTCTTTTTGGTAAATTTAATTTCCTTTTTTTGGTATAGATAGCAAAAACACTCGAGTTTTTTCCTAAGGTTTTCAATGAAAAGGGTAAGGACCCTGGTACTAGGAGTCATGTAGGTGGACCAAAGGAAGGAAGGAGGGAACCAAAGAAATGCATCAAAAGGAAATACAATATTAGCCTATTGTGGTGGATGGCATGAAGTTAAATAATGTAATAAGCATGGCTTCTAAGGCATTGAATGTGAGGTTTATTTTTATAAGGATGGGGACAAAGAGTTTGTTTCAATAGATTCAAGTGCACTAGTAATCAATTTTACCTTACCACATAAGGGATTTCATTTTCATCTGAGGTTATATGTTGAGGTTACATCCAAACATATTATTATTTCTAGTAGGTATCTACTGCATTTATACCTAAGGATATTAGAGTAATTATGAGAAGAAATATACGGTGTTAATGCATATAATCTATATGCTCTCCATAAGTTTGAGAATTCATTAATACATTGGTTAAGGTTCTACCTGGAGAAAAACTACAAGAATGATCTATATAATCCTTTTAAATATTCAAAAATTTTATCATTATAACCTCTTCCAACCATATGCAATTCTCATCAAGATTAAAGGAATTTGAACCGGCATTAATAACCTATGTATTTCACACTTGTATCATACCATTGAAACTATTCTCCTAATGATAATCTAATAATTTGTTTGATGGACCATATGAATATGATGTGACCCCCATCTCCTTGTAAGTATAATTTTTAACCTACAATGTCAACCCTCCATCCCTTTATAATTATCAAACAAATTATAGGTATATTATACCTAGTAATGTAGGTGTTAATGATGGAAAGGACACCTATAATTTGTCTAATTCCTACATTAACACTTATTATATGAATTAGTGAACCATGCCAATCTAATTGTAGCTATATTAGAGAAAAAGATCTGAAATTTCATCTAATCTATCCTAAACTAGTATTCCCCTAACCATCATCCCTAACTGAAAATAATTGACACCAATTAATAAAGTAACATATACTACCTTGAATAAGGGACATAAGTGCAAAGGAGGCAAATTTGTCATTTATCTTGCACTAGTACTGGAGCATATGAAGGAAAATGGTTGTGATCAACAAAATATTCATACTTACATTAATAATCCTTTGATGAATTTATTTCACAAGGAAAATGGAATGATACGAATAAGGAGGTTGAGAGGGTATACCATGAAATCGACCATGTATATTAGCCTATTGTGGTGGATGAAATGAATTTAAATAATGTAATAACCATGGATTATAATGCATTGATTGTGATGTTTATTTGTAGAAGGATGGGGGCAGTGAGTTTGTTTCAATGTATTCAAGTGCACTAGTAATAAATTTTATAAGCTTATAACCACATAAGGGATGTGATCATTAACTTCATCCGAGGTTATATGTTTATCTTACAATATCCAAACATGGTATTAATTTTACTTGATCAGTATCTAGTACTGCATGCATTTATACATAGGTGAATTTACCGCTTACTTGATCAAATTACTTATATATATTCATTGAAGGTCCCCTCTCAATAAGTAAGGATACCATAAGGATAAAATAATTGTACTAAATTAGTCGATTTCCATAGACTCTCTTATGCTTCTACACAAGATATATATTTCTCTTTGATCTGCTATTTCTAACTATAATTGGCATCATAATTTTTTGACTCGTTATTTTTTCTTGCCTTACAAAGAGATCTATGATCATATGCAATATTCAAACAATTTTATCTTTTTTTTTCTTGGTTGGATTTATGATCTCTCTTCTTATGGAGATTATATGAGCTAAAATTTCTATGGTGGTATGCTTTACAAATCTCCTTTCTTAATTGAAATATATATTAGGTAACGAGGGATATTATAGTAATTATGAGAAGAAATATACGATGTTAATGCATATAATCTATATGCTCTCCACAAGTTTGACAATTCATTATACATTGGTTAAGGTCCTACGTCTTGGAGAAAACATATAAGAACCTATATAATCCTTTTAATTAATATTAAGAATTGTTATCATTATAACCTCTTCCAACCATATGCAATTCTTATAAAGATAAAAGGAATTTGAACCGACACTAATAACCTATGTATTTCAGACTTGTATTATACCATTGAAACTATTCTCGTAATGATAATTTGATAAATTGTTTGAGAGAACATATGAATATGATGTGACCCCGACCATCTCCTCCTAAGTATAATTTTTAACCTACAATGTCAATCCTCCATCTCTTTATAATTATCAAACAAATTATAGGTATATTATGCCTAGTAATGTAGGTGTTAATGTCAATGGAAAGGACACCTTTAATTTTTCTAATTCCTACAACACTTGTTATATGAATTTGTGAACCATGAAAATATTGCAGCTATATTAGAGAAAAATATGCAGGCTATATAGATCCAAAATTTCTTCTAATCTATCCTTAACTAGTATTCTCTTAACCATCAGATCCCTAATTGATCAAAATGATTGACACCAATTAATGAAGTAACATATACTACCTTGAATAATGGACATAATTGCAAAGGAAGAAAATTTGTCATTTATATTGCACTAGTACTGGAGCATATGAAGGAAAATGGTTGTGATCAACCAAATATTCATACTTACATTAATAATCCTTTGATGAATTGATTTCACAAGGTAAATGACTTGATACAAATAAGGAGGTTGAGAGGGTATACCATGAAATCGACCATGTATATTATCCTATTGTGGTGGATGACATGAAGCTAAATAATGTAATTAATAACCATGGCTTATAATGCATTTATTGTGATGTTTATTTGTAGAAGGATGGGGGAAGTAGTGAGTTTGTTTCAATGTATTCAAGTGCACTAGTAATCAATTTTATAATCTTACCACATAAGGGATGTCATTAATTTCATATGAGTTTAGATGTTGAGGTTAATTACAATATCCAAACACAATATTATTTCTACTCGGTATCTACTGCATGCATTTATACGTAGGTGGATTTACCAGTTACTTGATCAAATTACTTATATATCATTCAACGTCCCATGTCAATAAGTAAGGATACCATAAGGATAAAATAATTGTACTAAATTAGTCTATTTCCACATACTCTCTTATGATTCTACACAAGATATTTATTTTCTCTTTGATATGATATTTTTAACTACTGGCATCATGATATGACTCATTCTTTTTTCTTGCCTTACAAAGAGATATATCATATGCATTCAAACCATTTTTTCTTGTTTGTTTCTTGGTTGGATTTATGATCTCTCTTCTTATGGAGATCATATGAGCTAAAATTTCTATTGTGCTATGACTTAGAAATATACTTTCTTAATTGACATATCAATTAGGTAACGATGGATATTAGAATAATTAGGAGAAGAGATATATGATGTTGCATTTAATCTATATGCTCTCCACACATTTGACAATAATTCATTAATACATTGGTTAAGGTCCTACCTGGAGAAAACCTACACGAACCTATATAATATATCCTTTTAAATATTAAGAATTTTTATCATTATAACCTCTTCCAACCATATGAAAATCTTAGAAATATTATAAAACGAATTTGAACCATTAACCTATGTATTTTAGACCATTATTATCAAACAAATTATACGTATATTTTACCTAGTATTGTAGGTGTTAATGATGGAAAGGACACCTTTCTAATTCCTACAACACTAGTTATATGAATTAGTGAACCATGACAATATTCTTGTATCTATATCAGAGGAAAAGATGGCTATATAGATAAAAAATTTCATCTAATCTATCCTTAAGTATTCCCTTTACCATCATCCCTAACTAAAAATGATTGTTTTATCCAAACATAGTTTTATTTCTAGTCGATATCTATTGCATTAACTAGGTGGATTCACAGGTTACTTGATCAAATTACTTATATACCATTCAAGCTCCCATGTTAATAAGTAAGGATACCATAAGGATAAAATAATTGTACTAAATTAGTCTATTTCCATAGACTCTCTTATGATTCTACACAATATATTTTCTCTTTTATCTGCTATTTGTAACTACTGGCATGATATGACTCATTATTGTTTATTGCCTTACTAAGATATCTATCATATGGATTCAAAAAATTAATTCTTGTTTTTTCCTTGGCTGGATTTATGATCTATTTTCTTATGGAAATAATATGAGCTAAAAATTATATGGTGGTATTCCTAACAAATCAACTTTCTTAATTGACATATCAATTAGCTGGTAACCAAGGATATTAGAATAATGAGAAGAGATATACGGTGTTACATTTAATCATGCGATTCCAATCTATAGCCTCCAGCTCATTTATGTATTTTCATTGTTCAATGAACCATTTTAGTGGTGGAAGTGTATTAGTTTTTACAGATTCTTGCATAAGAATTTCTATTTAATTAGGTCATTGGAGAGTCAATGACATGTGGCATATAAAATTATTGAACCAAGTGATCTCTAATAATGTTATGGCCATTTCACCGCACCTTTGACTAATTTAATCACTCTCAAGTGATATTTCTTTTTCTCTAAAGGAATTGAAGTTTCCCATACCTTCCAAGCCATTAAATGAGGTTATTGAAGCCATTTCTAACTCCTCCTAAAAGTACAATTGGTATGTTAAAATGGTGGTGACAACTTAAACATCTTGATCTCCTATCATACTAAAAACATATATTAGTTAGTATACAGATTGGGATATATCCACATTAGAAAGATATTTATATTTAACCCGTAGAGCCTTCGTGCGATGTTAGTTATAAAAATACTTGACAAGTAATAGATTAGAATCTAGAAACCCTTATGCAATAATTAAAATAAGAATATAAGAAACTAGGATTCCCTAGCGCGATCCCCATACCATATTCTATAATAAGGTTTAGCCTAAGGGGGTCTTTCTATGAGTCTACCAAGTAACAATATTATATTATACCTAGGATTATAGGCTCATGCCGTGGTTATACATACAACAAATTTTCGGGCCCATCTAGATATAAGATGATAAAGATTCATGCATATTCTCTTTTTTGTATTTTATGGTTTTTATGTTTTCAAAAAAAAAACAAGTAACAAAGGGGTCGATTTCATCTTATGGAGGGCCTAATCTTCATTTGTTGGATGAGTTTGGACTGCACCCGTGGGCTGTGACATTGTCTGGAGAGGACACAGTCTTGTTTGTGAGGATGATTTTCTTTCTGTTGGAGAAGACACAGTCTTGTTTGTGAGTACGATTTATAGTTCCACATCTACAATGATCCACACAGTTCATTTGGGACAATATAAAGGGTTGTTACAGCAAAAAAGGGAGCTGCAATCCATATTGACACCTACAAGAATCTACTATAGCTTTGTTGGGTAATATTCTTGTTACGACTATGCATAATGTTTCTGGCTAGTGAAGAAGGGCACTGCATCATAATAACGAGAAGAAGACTATGTGGGTTGTTTTGAGGAGCAGGGAAGGGAAGACACCAAAGACAAATTGAGACACCATAAATCATTGTGCTATAGGAAGCTACAGGTTAAAGTCAGAGTAATTTCATATTTTCTTGTACACCTTAGAACTACTATTACAGTCATTGCAAAATAAAATTAATAAGAATATGATATTTAGGGTTTATTTTACTTGTTATTTATGCAAAGAAATCTCTATTAAATTTATTGTTCACTGTTAATGCTACGAAAATAGGGATCTTAATATTATAATCAATATACACATATGATGGCACTGATTTGTGTAGAGATTTCAAAACCCTTGAGATCCGAAACAAAATCTCTATGTTAAACAAATTTCCACACTGTCTAACTTTCTTTCGAAGTAGAATTCTAGGTTTCCACACGTTCCATTCCATAGCATAATTCTTTCCAGAAGGAGGGAATCAGAGGTCAGCTTTTCGACTTTGGACACTTCCAAAAAAAGAGTTTTTGCTGAATGGTTCTTCCCACTGTCGATCTCGATCGTTGATCTATCAATTTCCGGGCCAGCATGAGTGTTCGTACAGCTTACCTTTTCAGGCAGTGAAATGGCTTTCTGATCATTCGATTAGTGTCCCCACCAAATAAATGGTGGATTCCAAAATTTATTAAGTGCATTCCATAAAATATTGTGCACATTAAAAGTTTTTCAAAGCTTGCAACTTCTCCTAGCAATATCACTATAAACCATCGATATTCCCCATGATTGATCCCCACTCTATGATCTTGTTTTATTTGAGTGACCAGTTAAGGTTTAACCCTCTACAAAGCTTCACTTAATTGATCACTGACAAGATCAATTCTTCTATGCAGTTCAACAAATATGGCAATCCAAAGCCACAATTTTTAGATACATTGTTATATGGAGTGAATGCGGGATGAATTCATACTTCTACAGAACTATATGAATACATGAAATCCATCAAAACCACATGCAGATTCTAATCCTATGTTCTTTATTCAATTCACCGGAAATTCAAATACACACAAAGAATTCTACTTGTTCACTCCTCGCGCAGTCTTCTATGCACCTCTCATTCATCCATTCATGCTATGTGGAATTTCTGTCCCTCTCAATATCTATGAGCTAATCAAAGCTTCTTTGAGCTATCCTCTAACCTCTATGACCTATCCTGATTCCTAAGATCTAGGATCTAACCTAAGGTTCTGTGAGCCAACAAGATCTGTAAGATAACTAAGATTATAAAAATAACTCGAACTGATTTAAATACAAGAGGATTATGTTTCCAGATCCTATAATAAAGGAGTATAGTCCTTATTGATCTTTGCTAAACCTATGACTCACAACTAACTCAATCCTAACTATTACATGTGGAAAATGATCTAGTTTCCTTATCCATTTTATTTGGCTTTTACAAAATAAAGAAAATTACAAATGTACGAGACCCTAGGTCTCTTAAGAGTACCTTGTTAAGTCATGAATGACTTCACCCTCTTGAGCCTATTCTCCTCAATCAACATATCAGCAGTACATTGAATACAAAAACCAACTAAGACTATTTGGGACAACTCAATGGTATTTTTGATAAGTGTTTTTATGAAATCACTTAACCAAATTACATAAGAAAATAAGCCAAAAAAATCAGCAGGATCTGATGGGGGTCATTACAGTTTACTATTCAAAGCATATCCCCCTTGTATAAAAATAGAACCCTCTCACTTCATTTAGATAAAACTTGTTAATTGGTCATTGTCTCATCATGTTGAGTGGAGATTAGAATTGTGTGAATGCGCAGAGGAACCATGCACCACTCTCATTTTTTAACTCAATGGTTACTTGTGTTTTTTCATCAGGCCTCAACCAGGAGTAGGTTCCATTCCTTTTGACCTCTGTAGCTTTGCTCCCAGCTTGGTAGCAAGCACATGGGTGAGAGGCATCAACTCAAGGGTTTCATTAGTTTCATAACTAGTCCAATAAAGGGCAGTGACCCATGTACTAGACCTCACATAGACTGCCATCCATACTAACATATCACGACCTAGTCGAGAAGTACATAATTATGTTTCCAACAAATTTACACACCCTCACGACACCCTTAGTAACCCACAGCAGGTCATGGTACCTTCATACACAGGCTTGGGACAATTAACAGTCCTCAAGGCACTTTAATCCAATCACGATAGTCCTAGCAGGCTTAAAACATGTCACAACAGCCCTTAGCAGGCTCAAGATAGGTCATGGTTTTCTCTAGAAAGCATTAGCAGAATTTACACATATGAAAATGACGCAAACATGAAACATAAACTAAGTATGAACACTTTGATGAATCTCAGAAACTGAAAAAAACACTTTTCATTAACGCTTCCAAGAAAGTTTACAGAGCTACAATCCAATCACAGAGGCTTAAAAAATTAAAGTCGAACCCTTCCTCCTCCGTAGATGTTACATTTATAGTGAAATTTACCCTTGAGACGTATCTTGAAACATGGCATCAAAATTAGTTACATTACGGGAATTAACCCTGAAAGTATGTCCTAAATCCTAACAAACTCTGATGTGGCAGATGCACCATGCCCACAAAACATTTCAGGAAGGCACGCTATGCTGCATGTGACCAATCAAAAAGGGAAATCTTGACATTTGGGGCTTTCTGGCTCACTTGATGAAAATGACAACTCCGAGCATATTTTTAACAGACTACAACTGACTTAGTTGCTGGAATGCCTTCCAGGCTGGTGATTTCTCACTCTATGTATATCTTTCCATTTATGATTTGTACGGGTGGCCATCTCAAATAGGTCTTTTAGGATAACATCTAGGTCAATCATGGGGGTATGGCCAATAGCAGGGAGATCTGATTTGACAGTCATGAGTGTTTCCAGCAGCTCAAATTCCTCGCTGAGTTTATCGATGATTACCTGTCTCTTTATCCCACCATTCACACCCTCAAAATTTTCATGTTTTAGTATTTCCTCCTGCATCAGTTTGACATATTTTCTCTGAGGGATCAACTTCCCATGTGGACCCCAAAACTCAGGAAACCCTTTCTAAAAAAAGGGATGGAACAATTTGTTGAATTTTTCTACCCCTTGCTGAATAATGTTAATCCTAGTAAGTGCATTCTGCAACATGTTGTGCTTTGTGGCCATCCTCCTTTCTTCCACCAACACTGATATCCTATCAGTAATCCCCATGGAAATTAGTTCTTCCCTAGAGGATGAGTTTAGAACAATAATCGCCTTCTGGGCCTCATCCCTAGGAGTTTGTGCTAGACTTTTTTGCAGGGCTTTACATCTCCTGCTTGCATCCATATCAGCTTGTTTATGCTCATCCACCATGAACAAATTATTTTCTAATGAGGGAATCTCCTTTATCATTGCATCCCAGAGCAAATGTTTAGCCCCTTTCAGGGGAATTCGGCCTATGACCCTTTCCTCAAACTTGGTTACTTTCTCTTTCAGTGTCCTGATCTCTTTAGCAGTGTCTTCACTTTCCTTAGTAGTGATCTTGTCCTTGAGATATTTATTGGCGTCCTTCAATTGAGTGATTTCCAGGTCCTTCAAGGACATTTTAGACATATCTTTCATCGCTAGAGCGGCGGGTGATCTATCCTCAGGGGTGCTATAGTCATTTAATTCATCAATTCTTTTCTGCATATTTTGTTTCTCTTCTTCCCATGTGTGCTTTTTAGCATCCATCACAGCAAGGCGGTCTTTCAGATCCAAGAATTCATGCTTCAATGCCTTAATCTCCCCTTCTAACTGCACGGTCTAAGGAGATAGCTAGATGTCTTTCATACATTTCTTGCTTCTCTTTTTATAAGCCTGTATCTTGGTCAACAACTTAGCTGGTAAAATAGCCTTCTCTTTTTCCACTGGCTTCTTAGATGCAAGGGGTTGCTGCAAAGCATTTTGTGCTATTAGGTCTGCCACTTGTTCCATCAGGAGTTTCACTCGCAGGTTCCATGCCCTTTTTGTTTCCTTTTCCTGCTTCAATTGGGTCTCCAATTTAACCACCCTTTGCTGGGACTTGAGATGGGATAACTCCTCCTTAGTCAGATAAACATAGATGATATCGCTAACTCCCTTATGGAACACAATCTTATCTCGAATTGAGAACTGATCCATCTTAAACTTGACCTCTGAAACTCCTTCCTCATCAGCAATGGCTAGGTTCAGGGAGTTTGTTATAAGATTCCTGGCATTAGTGAAAGAGATTTTGCTACCTGATAGCTTGCTTAGCTCCTTAGACTGCTTCTGATTCTCATCCTTGGATTTCTCTTTGATCTTCCCATAGGTGGTTGAAACTTGCTTTTTAGTCTTAAATTTCCCTTCAACAGCAGAGGAAAAAGAATACTTCTGATAATTGAGTAGAGACTCCTCACTCCCTTTCTTCATTGATTGTGTGGTTCTTCAGGGCTTTGTCTCTGAGTGTGTAGTGGATGAATTTACAACCACTAGTTGTTGCGCGATCACCATCTGATTTTCAACCTTTCCCCCAGTAGGGTTTACTGAATCAAGCTCCTCCTCTATGTCATTTTTGAGGGAATCAAATTCAAAATTAAACTCCTACTCCAGGTTAATTGCGTCCTCCTCTACGTCTATCCTAGGCTTCTTGATAGGGGTTTGTTCATTACATTCCATGTCCTCCACCTATGACCAAGACCTTCTGCTACAGCCTTCACCATTTAGGGACAAGGGAGTAGCTAGGATCATACCTTGCACTTATTTAGGAGCCTGAATTTTCTCTACAAGAGTCCAATCAAAATAATAGGAAAGACAATTTGCGTCTTGGGACAAGTTGGGGATCATGGAGTGAATAAAGGCTGAACTCTGCACATGGACCCTACTATGGGAAATTATCCCCTTAGGATTGTAATTCTGTGCATGAGTCACCTCAAACTTCATGGCCTTCAAAAATTTCTCCACCATTGGTAACACTGTTGGCTTCTTCACAATGAAGGGCCTAAAATTAATAGGGTATTTGATCCAAGAGTCCTTCCTGTGCACAATAAAGTGCTCCTCATCAACATAAATAATTTTCTTGATAAACTCTAGTGTGAATATTGAGGGAGTTAGGTAATATGGTAGCATGAAAGGGGTAGCAGAAAAACCATATACCCTGATAACTGAATACGTCGACATCAGGAACCAATCTCCAATACTATCTTGCTGCAAGGAAACCTTCATTTATTATGATATCCTCTTCTCTTTAGGGTAGAATAGCCTGTAGATGATGAGGAAATTCTATCAATGAATAGGGTGTAACACCAGTCCTAGAACTTCTAGACAGATTAGGGCTAGTCTTTGAACACCTCTGGATCCATGACCTCAAGGGTTTGCCGGTTGGAATTGGATATGATGGCAAATAGATACACTTGGCATCTAAAGTGCTTATCCAAATCAAACTTCTCAAGATGAGAATTGATTTCTCCAGGAAAGAAGTCATTGAACTTAATTCCTGATGCAGATTGACTCAGGTAAAGGAGAATGCCTAACATTACTTCAGAGACCATGCTATCTCTATCAAGACCTAGGATTTGAATCAAGAGAGAGATGGATGATACCACAGGCTTTATGAACAATTTGGAGTAGAGTGGGGTGATAAGGGTCTCTGAGGGAACTAGTGTGTTCAAAATGGTCTGGAACAATTTATTATTGGATTCTATGTCGGCTTTCTTGAACACCTGCATAACTTTTGATTCGGTGAAGGGGGTCAGGGCCTGACATTGGGATTCAGAGAGACCCATGGCATCCCTGATAGCTTATGGTGTAATTTTTCAAATGACATGGGAGTGGGTATCATCTAAGAGAGAATTCCCAATGAGGGAATAATTGGAGGCTACCCTTTGGACAATATCTAGGAAATTGGGCAATTGTTCTAATGTGAACCCTATTAAGGATGACTTTAAATTTACAAACAGTTCCAACTGGTCTTTGGAAGGTGACAACAAAGTGTTCTGGGAATCACTGATAGAGGAAAAAAATAAACGAGGATCATAAGCGTCATAAAGTCGATCGTAGATGATCTCTTCGGAAGGGTGAAGGATTTTTACAGATGAGGCCATGGCGGAACTATTGAAAGGGTTGATAAACGATGAATGTGTACTTGGTGGTGATGGTCGACACTTATGGAGGTTGCGTTTGTATCCAACTAACTCATGCTTGGAGGATGTCGGATTTGCAGGGTGGTGGGACTATTAACGGACTATTAATGTCAAGCTGATTAGCCTTATAAACCATAGCACTCCCTAAAAGTAACCTTTGTACCTCCAATATTCGAGCGCAATATCCAATGGGGAGGGGCCCACTAGATTTCGCAAATTTGTTTCTTTTCTTTAGAGTTATATTAATGGGTTATAATCTTAAATATCTTGCCTTTAAAATAAAAACCAAAATATTATGTAATTGATGTTTGGATTTGGTTATTATAAGGTGGAAGCTTGTATGGTGTAATATATGGTTGTCATGTGCTGGTAAAGGCTATTTTGGAATGTATATGGGTGTACTACATGAATATTCCTAACCGTATATTGGAAGGAAGTTGAGAGGCCAACTCTAGAGGAGCCAATTTGAGAAATTGGATTGGTTTTATTTTCAAATGGCCAAAAAAAGGGATTGGATAGATTTGAAAATGAGGTATACATTTTATATTTGATTGTTCAATATGATATTTTATAACATATGTCTTCATTGTAATTTGTAGTGATTTTTTCTTACGTGATGTGCAAATTGGTTTTTTTGTAGGATTTCAAAGGAATATCAAGTCGGGGTTGAATAATTCATAGTGTTTTCAAAAAGGAATTCGGAGGATAATAACACCACAAGATTCCCTTGTAAAAAATGTTGCAATGTTGCAGTAGTGACGTTTGAGGAAGTACAATACCACTTGATGATTCATGGTATACTAAGTTCATATAAAACTTGGTTTTTCCATGGAGAGAGACTTCCTACTCAGGACTATAAATTTGACAAGAGAAAGAAATGCCACACAACAGAGATGCATGATTTTCCTTGAGAAATTACACATGGTGATGAACACATAGTCGGACATCAATATGATAATCATAATGATGATTTTGCAACATTGCTTACAAATGATACTGAAGTTCTTGAGATTGACGATCAAAATGAGGAAACCATGGTTGATGATCACATGGTTGAAATGGTGAATGATGCTTATCAATATTATAATGAAAATCCAGATGTGAATTGTGAAAATGACCAAGTAGAATAAATGGAAGAAAAAACTGATATCAATCAATATCTAAAGTTAATTGAAGATGCCAAGGCACCATTGTACCCAGGTTGCACTAGTTTCACTAAGCTATCGGCCACTATGAAATTGTACAACCTTAAAGTGAGAAATGGATGGTCTGATGAAAGTTTCAACCAATTGTTGAAGTTGCAAAGAGAAATGCTTCCAATGGGAAATACACTTCCAGAGTCTACATATGATGCAAAAAGTTTGATTAAATCATTGGGGTTGGACTATGAAATGATACATGCATGCCACAATGATTGCATTTTATATTGGGGTAAATATGAAAAAATAAATGAATGCCCAACATGTGCTGAATCAAGATGGAAATTTGATGCTCGTTTTGGAAAGGTGGCTTGACCAAAGTGCTGAGGTATTTCCCTATAGTGTCAAGGTTGAAGAGAATGTACAGGTATGATTTTGAACTCTTATAATTCCATTATATCATACACCTTCATGTACTACCAACCTACTAAAAAATCATCTTCTTTAATCTACTAAGTATTTCAATGTATATATGATTCTTTATGTTTTTGTTACATCTCTACATATATTTCAGAGAAAATGAGGTGGCATCATGAGAATGCAAGTAAGGATGGAATAATGCTCCACCCAGTTGCTCGCCCGGCATGGAAAAGTATAGATTCTAAATGGCCTAATTTTTCCAACGATCCTCGCAATGTATGACTTGCAAAGGCAATGGATGAAATTAATCCATTTGGAAGATTGAGTAGTACTCACAGTGTATGGCCAGTAGTACTACTCACATATAACCTTTCGCCACAGTTATGCATGAAAATGAGATTTTGTTTGTTGTCGTTGTTAATACCTAGTCCCAAGCAACCAGGAAATGACATAGATGTTTATTTGGAACCATTGGTAAATGAACTAAAACTAAAATGGGATGAAGGGGCAAGGACATATGATGCTCATTCAATACCATTCTTTAATATGAATGCTATATTGATGTGGGTAATCCATGACTTTCCTGCTTATGGAAATATGGCTGGTTGCACGACTAAAGGTTTTTGCACATGCCCTATATGTGGAAAGAAAACTGATTCAATGTATCTCAAATATAGTAGGAAGCATGTGTACATGGGACATAGGATATATCTTCCAATAAATCATAAGTATCGTTCACAAAAAAGACCATTTAATGGGAAGTCTGAGCATCTCATTGCACCTACAATTGTACAAGTGTTAGATATTTTTACAGAAACAGAAGGAAGGGAAGAGAAACGGGGAAAGTCTAAAAGTACAAAAAAGTGAAATTTAAAAAAAGGTGTAAATTCAAAGGCTGACGTGTGGAAGGAAAGGTCAATTCTATTCAATTTACCATATTGGCAGGTATGTGCACACATTAACTTAAGGCCTAAAATGTACGATGCTTGAAGGATTTCATTGTGTTTAATTGGAATATATTGTTTATTTTTTCTTTGATGTTATAATTTATTGATTTTTTATACTGTTGGATGCAGAAACTCCTAGTGCGTCACATTTTAGATTTAATGCACATAGAAAAAAATATATGCGAAAGTATTTTTGGAACCCTTCTGAATATAAAAGATAAATCAAAGGATCGGAAAAATTCTCGTGATGACTTAGAACAATTGGGTATAAGGAATTCATTGTGGCCAGAACAAAAAGACAAAAAAAATTTCTCCCACCAGCAACACTGTTTCAAAAAAGGAGAAAGAGATTCTTTGCCATGTTTTGTTCACGTTAAAAGTTCTAGATGGATATAGTTCAAACCCTAGAAATAATGTATCTATGAAATATATCAAGCTTCATAGTATGAAAGCACATGATTTCCATGTTCTCATGCAGCAAATCCTTCCAGTAGCATTGTGCCTTGTGCTACCAAAAGCAGTTCGAAACACTATTTGTAGGCTTTGCTTCATTTATAGGTGAATTTGTGTAAAAATGGTGGATCCAACAGATCTTGATAATCTACAAGATGATGTCATGGAAAATTTGTGCTTACTCAAAAAATATTTCCCCCCTTCATTCTTTGATATAATGATACATTTGACTGTAAAATTGGGGTGAGAGCTACGCTATTGTGGACCAGTTGCATATCGATGGATGTACCCTTTTGAAAGGTCAGTGAAATTTTATTAAGTGCGAATCCACATAAATTCCAACATTTTATGTGCATATAATAATAATACATTACTATCAACTCTTTATTCATACTTTTAATTTCACTACAAATTGTGTTTATTTTTCTAAGAACACGAAAGTTTTCAAAAGTTATGTGAAAAATAAGAATAGGCCCGAAGGTTACATAGCTGAAAAATACACTATGGAGGAACCCATAAAATTTTGTGCTGGATGTGTTGAAGGTATGGAATATATTCAAAGCATGCCTAGTAGAAATAAAGCTTGGGACGATGAAGAAGGAGAGGTTAGACAATATGGGAAGGACTTATCTAGTGGAACTTCTATTGAATTAGATAAAACTAGTTTGTTACAAGCCCACAGATGGGTCTTGCACAACGTAGATGAAATTCAACCTTGGATAGAGTAAGTAATAAGCACATCCTTTTGAAATCATTTTTTATTATAATATATCACAATATTTTCATAAATCGTTTATTCACATTACTTGAAAATAGGATGCACTTGACAGAAATTGCCAATAATAACATCCGAGCACAAAAAGATGAAGTCTTACTACAAAAGATCCACAAATAACATTTTAGTGATTGGTTAAGAAAACAGGTAATGATATGTTCTTCATATTAGATTTAATTGAACTTCAATGATGAAGAATATTATGATGTATGAAGGTGATATTATTTTAATATATTTTGAAATTCAATAGTTTTGTGACGACGTTCTAAATTTTACAGGTGGAAGGAAAAGAAAACATTTATGATACCCTTAAATGGTTGGCACGTGGCCGAAGGACATATGCAACTAAGTATGATGGCTACTTAATCAATGGGTGTAGATTTCAAGTTAAAAGCATAGAAAATGTTAGGGCCACCCAAAATAGTGGTGTGTGCATAGATGCACAAACCTTAATGAGATCAAGTGCAAAGGATAAAAACCCTATACATCAAACGACAACATATTATGGAGTGATTCAAGAAATAATGTTATTGGAATACTATTTAGTACAATATTCACTATTCAAATGTGATTGGATAGATGTACATAAGAAGAATGGAATGAAATTTGATGAACTTGGTTTCACCATGTTGAATCTCAAGAGATGCTTGAGTAAGGATAGAGTGCAAGATGATCCATTTATTCTAGAATCACAAGCGAAACATGTATTTTATGTACAAGATCTGGTAGAGAATGACTGGTGTGTAGTTTTGACATGCCCTTTGAAGGGACCAAGAAATTGTAATATATATGAATTGGTGTATGCATATTTATCAAGTGTTGCATATTTTGAAGGGACGAAATGCAAAGAGGAAGAAGCTATAGGTGATGGTGGCATGGATTATGTTTGACAAGATTGTGAAGGCACATGGTTGGATGTTGTTCATTAAGTAACATGGATGATTTATTTATCAGTTGTCATTTAAGTTGAGTCTGCGAAAATGTATATCTTAGATTATTACTTAGATTTACCTTTCATTCATATGTTTCTTGTTCTGCTACTATTTATGCATGGATCTTATCTATTTTATTCTGTTATGTAGCTTTCATTTATTTTTATAGTAGATAGATTGGGTGTGGGGAATTGAGAGTGATGTGAGGGGGGGGGGGGCATATAAGCTTCAACCTTCATGTAGTTGGCCCTGTTTAGTGGAGAATAAGATATTCTTGAAACCAAGAGAAGCTCATTCATGTATTTTCATTTTGTTTTCTTACCATTTCATATCTCTTATGCCTTTTTTTACATTTCTATCAATGGCTTATACCAGCGCAGATCCAAATCCTAGGCTCTATCAAGCGTCGAGATGGATCAAATCTCTCTAGGTGCAAACCTCTTCTTAGGTATCCATTGATTTTATTCAAACCAAAAGACACATCTTTTTATTTAAGGTCCACATATAATTTTATTATTATTAATATTTAATATTATTTATGGCTGACATATAATATTTTATTTTTTATTTTTTATTTTGTTAGGAGCGAACATTGCATCATTTCCCAACACACGGTTTTAAAACCATATGAAAGGCCCTTCTGCAATCATGGGTTGTTTAGGAGGCCTTGCACATGGTCTTAAAACCATTTGCAAGGCCCTCCTAAACCATGTACAATAAAACCATGAGTTGTTTAGGAGGCCTTGCACATGATGTACAATAAAACCATGGGTTGTTTAGAATTCCTTGCACATGGTTTTAAAACCATGTGCAAGGCAAACATTTTTTTGTGGATAATTCAATTTTGTGTTTGTTTCTTGACCCACATATTTTTTTTACGGATAATTAAATTTTTACTTTTTTATTATTTTGTTAGGTAGGAAGATTACAACATCTCCCCCATATTAGATTGTTTTTGTTTCCAACATTTATTTTGGGTATTAGAAAATTTATTTTTTATTAATAAAAATAACAAAGTGATATTATTTTTTATTTTGTGTTACAAAATCTCTCCCATAATATTCACTATCACTATTATTTTTTGCCGACATGTTACAAACGTTACATCAAGTTACAAGATCTCTCCCATAATATTTACTATCACTATTATTTTTTTTCGACATGTTACAAACGTTACTAACGTTACATGACGTTACAAGATCTCTCCCATAATATTCACTATGACTATTATTTTTTGTTGACATGTTACAAACGTTACTAACATTACATCATGTTACAAGATCTCCCCCATATTGGGCTGTAGAGCGCCTCTCGGTGCAATGAACATACCATTTTGGCATGATAGGTGCAAGTCTTCGCAATGGAAAGGAATATAATGAAAATTTGTATCGTTCTCTAATGCATATTTGTAAGTTATCACCATAACGAATTTTTCAATTAGATATCTTTTTGTCGTTTCATTGATTATAACGTGTTCATTTCTTCATTTTAAGTACAGTTGTACTTGTCTATTTTATTAAATGATTTTATGGCACATTTGTTGAAGGAAATAAGTTGATTGCAGGATATCTATTGACCATGGGCAGGTAATGTAATGAACAATATTGAAAGTATTTGATTACAACAAATTTAATTATAGCATATTTATTACAACCATAAGTATACCCGATTGATGGTGTAACAACTAATTTATGAGAAATATTTGTGTAAAGCATAGACTCATGCGAAGATCATCTGACATTATTGGCATCATAACTGAACTTTGAGGTATATATCCTTATTATCAATAAAATTTCAACATTCTGCGGGAGTATCACCTATAGGTTTCCTTTAATGCATTGGGAGAATCATCTATAGGTCTCCTAAAGCTACCCTGACCACTATTAAAGGATTTTACATAGGTATTTTGGCCCCCAAGACTAACCTCAAAACATGGCCAGAAGTTAGTTACAATCTCGATAAAAAAAAATTAACAACCTTGGACGTGGTGCATTCACCATGATTAGCACACACAAAACAAAACATTATGGAGTAATGCGCACGGTGGTCTTAAACGGTAGTGCAAGGTCTTCAGTTTCAGGCTAGCTTGTGTTGAAAATTACAGATCAGAATGTCTGTGGTAGCTGACTACTGAATGGACTTGAGTTATTTCTTCACCTGTTGGTTATGCAATGCGTCTTTTCCTTTCTGGGCCATTTTTTTCATTCTGTGATCAATGGCATTGTTCTTCCTGTGTCCACAATTGGAAGGAAGGTTTTTGTTCCTTCTGTGTTCAGCTCTCCACCCCGTCCCTTCCTGTTTTGGTAAGGCTATTATTTGCAAGGACTTGGGGAAGGACCGCATTGTTTTTTATAGTAACAAGTCCTTGAGTAGGCTTGTCAATCTTGTGCTTCTCTTCTCCTAGGAGGAGGGTCGTCCTATAGGTCATATGGCATGACAAATCCATGGATTCGTCATCACCCCAACTAAAGTTGGAAAGTGGAATTCATAAAGATGATGATGAAGGCCTTCAACCTCGTCTCCTCTTGAAGGAGCATTGGCTCCAATGGGTTGCCTCTAGCAATGGTCACCACGTGCTGAGATTATGGAGACATCAACCACGTCCGGAGGTTTTGGAGGGACACCCATTGGACAGGAAATTCCAGGCACAGCTCCCATGAGGGTGTTATACTTTATTAGGACTGCAATGCCCTAAATAGCCTTAGGAGGTCCATCTAATGTGATGAAAATCCTTTCCTCGACCTCACTGGTCATGAAAAGATCTTCTAATCTAATTAACGTCCTTACCATGATGGTTGGAGTTCCCCTAGCATGAAAAATTAAGAGCAGTGTAATTCCCAGCCGAGGCTCCCCAACTAAAAGAAAACCTTGATGAAAAAGCTTCTCAATCGAGGCGACCATTACAAACTTTCTTTAAGACTCTTAGGATTCTCGACAGACTAATATTTAACCATCCTAATCTCTCTTCAACATTCACCCAGCCTATGTATTCAAATGTCTTTGAAAGTGGCACTTATAAAGAGATGGGAGATTGAAATCGACGATGGCCCCATCAACACCCTCACACATGCCATCATCGAGTAGCATGATGATAGCACATGCAGTCACATGGGTTTGGGATCCAACCCTTATGTTGAGATACTAGTCAAGCCGTTGTTTCTGCTATGGTTCCATATTATCAACCATGGAAATGACTTTCGGCCTCAGTCTTCATCACTCCTCATTTGCCTCAGGGCACACAGACTATACATCTTGCATCCATCTGCCCTCCATGAAGACGGTATTAGAATATTCTTTTTCACTACGTCTCCTACTTCATGTGGAAGGCATACTTGTCTTCTATCGTTCAATCATTAGGATACCTTTATGGAAGGACTAGACATCATACGCTTGATGCAGCAAAATTTTTAGATTCTGGGGAATGATCTACACTCTGAAATTGATTTTTTTAGTCGTAGATCCACTCCAATGACGTATGGATATTTGATTGCCTATCATTTCGATCCTTTGTGCACTTATTCCAAAATATCACATAGACAACGACTCTTGGGAATGAGTGAATCATACCCCAAACCACATCCTTCATCTATGGTAATCGTTTCTCCCTCTTGCAACTTTCGATGTTCAGAATCATTTCCACTTAGACAATTTGTGCCATTTTCAAGGTGGATTTTCATTTCACCAAAACCATGAAAAAATGACACTGGAGGATGTAGGACACACTGAGCACACCACAACTTGTCTCATCCTCAAACTCTTCTTCATTTTCCTTAGGTGTGTATTTTACTGGAGTGGTGCAAATATGGCTAGGAGGATCTTTTGAAAAATTGATCTCTTCTTCCTCAGAGACTCTTTGGTCAATATGCTGACATGGTTGTATTATACATACAACAATATAGAGTTCCAAACTCTCAAAATATTTTTTTCATCATCCTATGATATGTGGAGGGCATTTCCCTGAGGCCACTTAGGCAGATTTACACTTGGAAAATTTTTGTTCTCTCTTAAACTAGGTCCAATTTTCATAAAAAACTTATTTGGAAGGTCCATAACTTCTCCCTCAGGCTCTTTCAGAACAATATGAAGATATGGTCAGGTAGAAAAAACACCAATCTACAAGACCCCCATGTGGTACGGGCATTTTATTTAACAAACAATTTGTGGTGGGCATTTTCCCAAGGCCAGCTGAGCCAGTATTCCGACACTTCATCATTTTTACTCGCTTTGATGCAAAACCCTGGTTTGGAATACCTAGAACTTTCTTCTCAAAGGTGATGAAGTCAAACTAAGACCATGGTTGGATAACCACTATAAAAAACTGAAGCCTAGTACCATGGTGAGGGCATTTTTCTCAAAACATGAATGATGGTGTAGGCATTTTTCTGTATTTACTTCTTGTAGCTCACCTCTTTTTTATTTGAGCAAAAGAACATTCTGTTTTTTTCTAACCAAATTGGCAAACCTATTTTCCACACGTGCGATCTCCAGAACAGAAGTTGACACCATGTATAGATGCACATATCAACAGGCTACATATTGACAGTCTCATATAAATTTTATCATTAATACCTAAGATATGGATTGCATTTTCCCGAGCCAACTTAGGCAGATTTACCAGTATTGAAACAGTGCAAAACCTACTAGAAGGCACTTTTCGAAAATTAGTAACTTCATCCTCAGATACCTTTTTGACAAGTTTATGATATGGTTAGGTCCACCAATCAACAATATAGAGGAATGTACCTTCATAATAATTTAATACATATTATAGTGGGCAATTTATAGAGGCCACTTAGGCAATGTTACCAACATATTTTACACTTAGACAATTTGTGCCATTTTCAAGGTGGATCTTTCATTTCACCAAAACCATGAAAAAATGATACCAGAGGATGTAGGAAACATCACTGAGCACAATACAACTCTTCTTCATTTGCCTTAGGCATGCATTTTACTGGAGTAGTGCAAATATAGCTCGGAGGCACTTTTGGAAAATTGATATCTTCTTCCTTAGAGACTCTTTGGTCAATCTGCTGACATGGTAGTATTATGCATACAACAATATAGAGTTTCAAACTCTCAAAATATTTTTATCATCATCCTATGAGATGTGGAGGGCATTTCCCTAAGGCCACTTAGGCATATTTACACTTTGACAATTTTTGCTCTCTTAAACTAGGTCAAATTTTCATAAAACACTTATTTGGAAAATCCATAACTTCTCCCTCAGGCACTTTCAAAACAATATGAAGATATGGCCAGGTATAAAAAACACCAATCTACAAGACCCCCATGTGGTGCGGGCATTTTCTTTAACACACAATTTGTGGCAGGAATTTTCCCAAGGCCAGCTGAGCCATTATTCCAACATTTCAGTCACTTTTACTCGCTTTGATGCAAAACCCTGTTTTGGAATACCTAGAACTTTCTCCTCATAGGTTATGAAGTCAAAATGAGATCATGGTTGGACAGCCACTATAACAAGCTGAATCCTAGTACCATGGTGCGGGCATTTTTCTCAAAACCTGAATTATGGTGCGGGCATTTTTCTGTATTTAATTTCTGTAGCTCACCCTTTTTTTATTTCAGCAAAAGAACATTCTGTTTTTTTCTAACCAAATTGGCAGACCTATTTTCCACACGTGTGATCTCCAAAACAGAGGATGACACCATGGATAGATGCACATATCAACATGATACATCTTGACAACATCATATTAATTTTATCATTAACACCTAAGATATGGCGTGCATTTTCCTGAGCCAACTTAGGCAGATTTACCAATACTAAAACAGTGCAAAACCTGCGAGAAGGCACTTTTGGAAAATTAGTAAATTCATCCTCAGATACCTTTTTGACAAGTTTATGATATGGTTAGGTGCACCAATAAAAAATATATAGGAATGTACCTTCATAATAATTTAATACATCAAATATAAATTATAGTGGGCATTTTATAGAGGCCACTTAGGCAGTTTTACCAGCAGATTTTACACTTACAATTTGTGCCATTTTCAAGGTGGACTTTTCATTTCACCAAAACCATGAAAAAATGATACCAGAGGATGTAGGACACATCAATGAGCACAACGCAACTTGTCTCACCCTCAAACTCTTCTTCATTTTCCTTAGGCGTGCATTTTACTGGAGTAGTGCAAATATAGCTGGGAGGCACTTTTGGAAAATTGATATCTTCTTTCTCAAAGACTCTTTGGTCAATATGCTGACATGGTTGTATTATATGTACAACAATATAGAGTTCCAAACTCTCAAATATTTTTATCATCATCCTATGAGATGTGGAGGGCATTTCCCTGAGGCCACTTAGGCATATTTACACTTTGACAATTTTAGCTCTCTTAAACTAGGTCAAATTTTTATAAAACACTTATTTGGAAAGTCCATAACTTCTCCCTCAAGCACCTTCAGAACAATTTGAAGATATGGTCAGGTATAAAAAACACCAATCTACAAGACCCCCATGTGGTGCGGGCATTTTCATCAACACACAATTTGTGGCAGGCATTTTCCCAAGGCCAAATGAGCCATTATTCCAACACTTAAGTCATTTTTACTCGCTTTGATGCAAAACCTTGTTTTGGAATACCTAGAACTTTCTCCTCATAGGTGATGAAGTCAAAATGAGACCATTTTTTGGATATCCACTATAACAAGCTGAATCTAGTACCATGGTGCGGTCATTTTTCTCAAAACCTGAATTATGGTGCGGGCATTTTTCTGTATTTAATTTCTGTAGCTCACCCTTTTTTTATTTCAACAAAAGAACATTTTGTTTTTTTCTAACCAAATTAGTAGACCTATTTTCCACACATGTGATCTCCAGAACAGAAGCTGACACCATGGATAGATGCACATATCAACATGCTACATCCTAACAACATCATATTAATTTTATCAGTAACACCTAAGATATGGCGTGCATTTTCCTGAGCCAACTTAGGCAGATTTACGAGTATTGAAACAGTGCAAAACTTGCCAGAAGGCACTTTTGGAAAATTACTAACTTCATCCTCATAGACCTTTTTGACAAGTTTATGATATGGTTAGGTGAACCAATCAACAATATAGAGGACTATACCTTCATAATAATTTAATACATCAAATAGAAATTATAGCGGGAATTTTACATAGGCCACTTAGGCTGTTTTACCAGCAGATTTTACACTTAGATAAATTGTTCCATTTTCAAGGTGGATTTTTCATTTCACCAAAATCATGAAAAGATGTAGGACACATCATTGAGAATAACACAACTTGTCTCACCCTCAAACTCTCCTTCAGTTTCCTTAGGCGAGCATTTTACTGGAGTAGTGCAAATATGGCTGGGAGGCACTTTTGGAAAATAGATATCTTCTTCCTCAGAGACTCTTTGGTCAATCTAATGATATGGATATATTATACATACAACAATATAGAGCTCAAAAATCTCAAACATACATTCAACAATGTACAATAACATACATTGGTGACCACTCAGAATTGGACGGGCTAACCTCTTGGGCTATGTGTACTTTGTAGCTAAAGGGTATTTAGCTTATTATTTTATAGAAAATAGAAAGAACTCCATGGTATTATTCTATCGTTGATTGTCGAGATGTAAAATCTTCTCGCTTCCCTAAATCAGAGAAGGCATAGTTTCACTGCAAATTATGTTCCAAAATATTAAATCTTTGATGTATGATACATTTGATAAAGTCACATGGAGCTCATATTAGCTTTTTCTATTTTCTTGGAGTGATTTATTTATTTCCATTACTTTGGTGAATACCCTTTCTAAAATATTGGGTCCAATTTCATAATGTTCAATGCAGTAAATCTACAATATGACCACCTTATAATAAATTGGATCACCATTCATGAGTCTTAGTGTCCATTGGATGGGTGCATGATTGTAAGGTGTGCAAGTATGTTTCTGTTGACTTAAATCTAAATGATAGAAATGATAAACATATATTACATAATAGCCACTATGATGTTTTGGCCATTGTGTTACAATCATCAAAACCTCGTTTTGACAATCTAATATCTTGATCCATGTAATCAATGTCCAGATCCCACAGGTACATGTAATTCTTCTATTTGGGTTTCTTCCTTATTTTAATGTTCATGCTGCTAGTTCATATGTTGTCAACTTTTAATTGTCTGATTCATGTGGTAGGAAATCCATGTAGCAGATGGAGTCTACTGGATTTTCTAAGACTATTCTACTAAAATCTTGCATCCAAGTAACTAATCATGCTTGACCTTTACATATTAAATTATTTGTGAACCTGTCCTTTTTTACTAATTTAGTTCGCTTCTTTCAGAGTATTAGTGAGTTGTGACTAATCGCTTGAGATATTAGTAGTGCTCCATGGGGACTTGTCCCCAAGGGTTGGGATCATGTTTCCCATGTTTCCTGCATCCTCGGGACAGAGGAATGATGAGAGAAACATTTTTGTGTTAATATTTCTCCTTTCCCCAATTCTTTTAGGGTTCTATCTCAATGGTAGATCACTTGCTTTACAATAAGGAGGTTGAAGGTTTGATCCTTTCGTGCCCTAATGATATTGCAATATTGATGTTTTAAATTATGCCTACGAGGGGGGTTCTAAACTGACTTCATATGTCCCTACGAGGGGGGTTCATATATAACTACCCCAACAGTTTGTAAAGCATTTTAAGGGGGGGTCTCGAATCGCCTCTATAGGTACCTACTAGGGGGGTTTTGAACCGACGTTTTAGGTACCTATGAGGGGGGTTTTGAACCGCCTCCATAGGTACATATGAGGGGGTTTTTCACTGCCTTAGTATGTATCTACGAGGGGGGTTTACAACTTCCCCCAAAGTTTTATAATAGAGAATTTTACAGGTGCTTTTGAATTGCCCCTATAGGTAGCTACAAGGGGGTTTTATATCTTCCCTTAAAAGTGACTTTTGTAGGGGGTTTAGAACCGCCCCCAAAAGTCACTTTTAGGGGCAATTTTGATCTCTTCCAGGGTCACCCCTAAAATTCAACACTTTTAGCGTCGGTGATATTCAGGGCGGTTTTGTAATGATTGCCTAAAAATCTAAAACAATCCCAAATCACTTTTGGGGGGGGGGGTTTAGAACCAACCTTGAATCTCACTTTTAGGGGCGGTTTTGATCTCTTCCAAAACCACCCCTAAAAGGAAACATTTTTGATTTCAATGCTATTAGGGGCGATTTTCAAACGACGACCTCCAATGCCAAAACTGCCCCAAATCACTTTTGAGGCGGCTCAAAATGACCCCGAAAAGTCACTTTTAGGGGTAGTTGATTTCTTCCAAAACTGCCCCTAAAAGTCAAAACTTTCCGCGTCGGTACTATTAGCGGCGGTTTTGCAAAAACTGCCTCCAAATCAGAAACTTCCCACAAAAGTGACTTTTGGGGGGGGGTTTAGAACTTCCCCCTAAGTGAATTTTAGGGGGGCTTTAGAATCACCACCAAAAGTCACTTTTGGAGGGGGTTTAAAACTGCCCCAAAAGTCACCTTTTGGAGGCGGTTTAGAACTACCCCCAAAAGTCACCTTTTGGAGGTGGTTTAGAACTACCCCCAAAAGTCACCTTTTGGAAGCATTTTTTATTTCTTCCAGAACCGTCCCTAAAAGTGAAATTTTTTAGCATTGGTGCTATTAGGGACGGTTTTCTAAATACCACCACCAAATCCAAAACCACCTATAAAAGTGACTTTTGGAGGCAGAAGACAACTGCCCCTAAATCTCAAATTTGTTGTAGTGCTCCCTCGGTTCAACATATATATCTTGTATGTTTAGATTGGGATTTTGATGTGGGTTCTGATTTTCCACGTTCCTAGCCTACAATTTTGCAATCAACTGAGGCAATTATTCAACAGTATGGTCAAAATATTTACAATATGAAGAAGTCATAGTAGGATTGGTGCAGTCATTGAAAAAGTGTCCAAGTTTTCCATAATTATAACATATAACTTGGCCTCTTCTGCGACCAAATCCTCCTCCTTGTCCTCGGCCTCTAAAAATTCCATCCCCCATGGGTTGAGGGTATTGTATTTGCAGATATTGAGCCTATGGGTACTGGTTATGAGAAAATTGTGCCTAAACTCACTCAGCCTACATCTGTTTTTCATTCTTCATTAGGTACGTGTTGATTGTTTTCTCTTGCAACAATTGATATTCTCTGCAATATTTCTCATCATGGCCCACTAACCGATATAACTTACAATATAGACTAGATGACACACTTAGGATTTGTTGTAAGTATAAGAATTCGTTTGAACGATGTCCTCTGCTCTGGAATATTCTAAACCAAGGAATCCCTTATGTATTCATAAGATTCGGTTCTCCTGATGCGACATAATTCATAAATGTTGGGCAGTTGTATTTATGATGTCCTTCCATTCTGCATCTAGTAGTACACCATAGTTCTTCTTGTACTTCCTTTCCTTTCTTGATATATTGAAGTTGCAATGTAAGGTTGGAAAGTTGTGAATGGATCTGCATCATTCATGCACCCGTTTCTGCAACTAGTGAGGCTTCCAACTTCATGGAGAGCTCAAGAACCTCACTCTGTGGTACACTATTTTGTAGCATCAAAATAATATATATGTGTAGTAACATCGCCACAGTAAACCATTCTTTTTGTTGGATGTATGACATCTAAAAACTTACTTTAGCCATCAAAGTCTTGAATCTTGGGTCAAAGTCCCAAAAAAACTATGTAGGAAATTGCTTAATTTATTGAATTTCTATAATGTATTGCGACTCGTATTTGGAATTCCCAAACTCATATATTAATCCTTCCTGTATTTGATCTAATGTATTCTGCAGGATTCCTGTTGGAACCATAGAGAATTTTATGTACTAGTCCAATGCACGACCTCTAAGGGTTGTGATCATTTGATATTTTTTGATGGACTCATCTTGGACTTGTTGCATGGTCCATATGGATTCTTATAGAAACCAATGTTTCTCAGGGCCTTCCAACCCATTTCCATTAGATATTGGTAGCTTTATATCATTCCCAACCATTCTATTTACTCTTGGTACTACTGAATTAAAAATTCCACTAGTGGTAGTTCCTTGCCTATTATTTCCACTTTACTGTTAGTCTAATTAGAAAAAACACTGGGTGATGTGTTTCTATATCTTACCTCAGGTGATGTATGTGGGTTCACTGGTATGCCATAACCTTGATCTGGATCTAGTGCTTCTTCTTATTCGACTTCTTCAGATATAATCTAATAGTACTCTTCTCCATCACAAGATCCTCCATCAAGGTGTGACACCAATTCATAGTCCTCTCCTCTTGTCGCACTACAACTTCCTCTTCTTGTGCATTCCTTCTTCTCTTTCTCGATCGAAATTATCTTCCACTCCTTAGGAATCCACCTTCTAGTTCAGTCTTAGTGTTACCAGAAAACATCTCAGCTTATCCCCACCCATTCTTCTTGCAATATTTCTTGTGACATATCTCAGGTCTCCACGCATAAATATTTACTCATCAGACTCCATTCTTAGGATTGATTTTTCACACATTAGCATCTTAATCCATAATATCAAATAGTTCAGATAGCGACCTCTATGACCTTTGAAAAAATCTCTTTCTACTTCATTGTATGAATTTATCATGTCGACTACAATTTCTGTGATATATCCTCCCAAAATACTATAAACCTAGAATTCAAAATCCCTAGATATAGGATTTCTCACCCTCTTAAGCTGCTGGATCAGCTCAGGACTCCACTTTGTCGATTCTCCTCCTTGGAAAATTTTCCTCTAGGTCGCTGGCTTCAATAACCTCTCATGCAATATGATGAGAAATTCGCTAAAGAAAATGTCATGAATGTCCATGTAAAGGTATCTCTCCAACCATTTAGTCGGAATCAGTCGCGATCCTTCACTTTCCTCCCGTGATGATTCTAATGCTTTATAATCAACCCAGTCTTAAATTCCCATCTTCGTTGGGTGCCAAAACATATCCCCTTCAGAATGATTCATGGTACTAACAATGGAACCATTTGTTGGCTTACTTTCGGTCGACCTAGGTTCAGATCCCTTGTTCATAAACAAAGACCAAGATATCGACCCGACAAAGCAGGACTCTTTCGAAAACACCTGCGACACAGATGAAGTATCACCCAAGATATCTTATGGGGACTTCCAAAACCAAGTTTCTACAGTTATATTGGGGATTCCACTCTTACAATACTATTAGGTCACTCAACCAAAAGCGAAAATTATACTTTTGTTTTCATTCATTCATTCAAGATAACTATTCACCGATCCTTCAACACATATTTCAGTATTTAACATATATTTAACCTATTATATTGATGTAACAGAGGTTGTGTGACATATTCAGATACAATAGATATGCATTCGACATAAACATAAACATCAAAGATACACAGAGACAAGATAAAATGTGGAAACACATCTGGGAAAAACCACAAAGGTGCTCTTCATCTAGCATGAGAAATAGGTTAGCACCTTTGGTCTGCGCACTCATCTTGCAGACTCTTCTTTAGATATTCTTTACAATGCATACATTCTTCTCTCATATCATGCTCTTTTGTTTTGGCCTCTCTCTCTCTCTCTCTCTTTCTGAATAGTTAATCCACACACATCCTGGAACAATTCTCTCATTGCCTTCGACTGATGAACTCACACACAACTTGGTTTGGTGCTTTTATAAGTTTTTTTCCCTTTATAATTCTTGATTCAACCATCGAATGACTCTCAACTATCAATTGAAATGTTGTATTTTTATTTTAATACATTTAGTTACATCAAAAAATATGCACTATCGACCCAAAATACAATCATGCTTTATTACTAAAAGAAATATTTTAGTATAACTATCTCTTTCCCCAAAATCAATCAAAATTTTCTTTTCGACTTTCTTTATTCCCCTTCTTTTGCGACTATTCCTCGTCTCCCGACCAGATTATTCATCTTACCGATCATTATTCTGGTTCTTTCTTCTCGTCTTTTCCTAGGGACAATGACCCTTACAAGCATAATCAACTTTACAAACTATGATTGTGGCTAGGGGATCCTAATCCAGTTGTCCTAATGGGGTCAGCCCAAAATGCACCAATATCTACCTAGGGCATAAACTCCTAACATGATGAGAAGTTACCACTCATGAAGGGGTAGCCAGTAGGGCCACAATCCTAGTACACTTTGAAAGGAGGATCAAGGGGACTTTCTATGTTCAACTAAGGGGTATGGAACACTGATATACCAACACTTTTACATAGAGAAACCCCAAATTGGTGTTTTACAATGGTAAAATGACCCCCTTCCTTTGCATATATAGTAGTGTGCACTGTACATAATCTAGGGGATAAAAATTGGATCCAATTGTGAGACATATGCCCCTCTTGAGAGTGCATGATAACCTCTTGAATCTTATGGTACCTATAGACCTACACACACTTTAAACAATACAAAATGCCAAATACATTGGAGGAAGACACATACACCCCGCCTTATTGAAAAGTAAATCAAAATACACAATTCCTAAGAAATGACACAACAAGATGCAACACACATGACGCATCAAAATTCTCATGAAAGAGATGATTCATCCTACCTACCTACTCTAAACATGATAGAATAAACAAGTTAAGTAAAATCACACCACCAATGAAGTCATCTAAGCATATCATTAATACTAGGGATTCTTCCCTTTTCTTTGGAAATAGTCCAAGAAAAAAACATGCCAATGATGGGTTGAGTACATTCCATTCCTTTATCAGAATAAACCTATAAAAACAAAAAGGATCTCAAACATGGATTCCTTTAAACTCCTTCCAAGAAGAAGAGTCCCTTTCACAAGACCCCTCTATCTAATACTAGATAGGGCACAAGTACAAACTACCTTCAAGACATATCTTCTATCCAAACTCTATTTTCTACCCCAAATGACCTTCAAAACTATACAGATATAGATAGAAAAAATTCTATATGTTACACTAGATGTGTCATGAAAGAACCAACCAATAGACTTGATGAATTTGATCCCTCAAACCAAATACCAATTTGTTGAGATGAAAGTGCAAATATGGATAGTACAAAAATAACTCAAAATCCTAGTGCAAAGTGTCGTTTCTAGTCACTAAAACCCTTGAAATATATGCATAACAAGGATGGAAACCCCTTTCCAAAGGTGCTCAATGAGTGCCCAGGTAGTGGGAGAAGATGGACATCACAAATATTCAAAAGAATGTTCTTTAATCAACCCTACAACATCATCATGAGAAAGCACACAAGGATGGAAATGATCTTGAGAAATCATCATGCCAAATTTCTCATCAAAATATTCACAGTCCATACTTCCCTCTTTGGGATTATCAACAAAATGCTAATAATACATATCTCTATGAGGAAAATGTACATCATCATAACATTAATTGCAGGAAAATAGATCTTCAAAAATATCATTACACGTGAAAATTTCCTCAATATTATCGTTAAATATGAAATCAAGAGAGGAAAAGGGAAGTGCCAAACCCTATTATTGTCCAAAACCTACATTAATCCCTAAGAAACATGGTTGAGAATTATAGCTAAAATCCATCCTAGGAGAGGGTAAACTTTGTTGTTCAACATCTATGATAGAAGTCTCGATATGTAACCCTATATCATCATCAATGGGGAGAAAGCATGGATGAACCAAATCACGATAGATCTCATCAAAGGTAGGTTTTCCAAGGTCTTCAAAATTTACACTTCCTTCATTTGAAAGAATCATATATGGATATCTAACAAATTTCCAATAATTCAGATCCATAGTATGATCATCATGAGAGGAATGAACATCATCATATCCATAATGGCCATCTTCAATATAAAAAATATCTTCAAACCCTACCTTCCTAAAAAAAATTGTCTTCAAGAGAAAAAGAGAGAGGAAGGATCACCAAACCTTTATCTTCAGGGAGAAAAGAAAGGAATCAACTATACCTCCTTCTACCATGTCTTCAATATTATTTTCAATAGGAAATGGATCTTCAACAAGAGCTTTAGTTCCAACAAATTTTCTCCTTCTTGGACTTCTATAAAAAAATATTCAACCAAAGGTTCTTCAACAATTGATTCTTCACGAGAGTTTTCTAGGGGTTAACCTATGTCATGGCATTCTTTGACAATATTTTCATATTGAATCAATGGGATAGAAATGTCTTCTTTGATGAAATGACCAAGATCCCCCATGAGACTAGGATGCCAATGATTGAAGAAACCAATTGTGCATCCATGGTTCATTAAAAAACACCATATCATGTTTTTATCAATGCCAAAATGTGTGGAGTCACAAATATGATATTTTCCTCTCAACTAATGGATGTGCTCACCTTTAAATCCAACAATATCGTAAATATTTAAGGGCTTTGTAATAAGGTGTATCTTTTTTTGTATTTTCTTTAGTGGAGTCGCCTGATAATACCTACTAAGTTAGTTCTCAACAATAATCTTACCAAAGTACAAAAATTTCTATGAGTCTAAGATGCCTTGGTCTAGGTTGTGTGGATCCACTTATATAGATCTTCCATTTTAGGAAAAAATCCATATTCCAATAACTACCCTTTCTTTGTATATGACATGAATCCCAAAATTATCCAACTCGAATAACCCCACCATTGGAACCTCTTCTATCTTATCCACAATATATACGTTGGGAATTTTTGTAGACATCTCAAGTTTAGACAATGAGGATTTTTTGGCCACATCTTTGGAAGAGGTTTTGGAAGATGAGAATGCACCTATCCCCCATCACGTATGTGAAGTATCGATATGAATAAAATAGTTGAGTCCCTATAATTATTATGTTCTAAAAATGAACTTTGATCCATAAAACAATTCTCCTTAAAATGGAAATGTTGGAATACTACCAGAATGCCTAATTTGAAATATAGGTTATGATTGAGAGATAGGATAGTATCTTGGGCATGAACAAGCAATGGTACAATTTTTCCACTAAGAAGCCTCACAAATATAGAGAAAACCAACCCATGGAAATGACTAGGCCATCTATTGAATGAGAGCCTCCACATAATTTCTCATGGGAAAAAGAGTTCATCTAATACTCCCTCTTAGTTGTCTTCATAATAACATATTTGATTGGTTTGGATCGTACATTTATGGACTCCTGAATAACTCCAGTTGATTGTGAAACCTTCAAAAACAAGCTAATAAATTCAATAAAGCTGACATGTGAAACGCCTCTGTCCCTAATGAAAATTGGGGGTTAGGTAGGGGCCAGATTATGGGATTTCCCACCAAACTCTGTGATATTAGAAAATAAACAAGAAATACATTCAAATACCGCATAATACAACATGATATAATTCCTAAACCAATGGGGAATGTTGTTAGATTCACAACATCGAGAGTCATCCTCCATGAGACTTGTTGTGTCAAGTCTAAAACTTATGTTGTATTAAGTTCAGATCCTCTCCATGAGACTTATTGTGTCAAGTTTGGAATTTATTTTGTATTAATTTCACTAACATATTGTGTTAAGTTAAAGAGCATGTGTTGTATTAAGATAGGACCTTGATCAAGTCCTATTCGGGAGAGATGGTTGTACTGGGATCTTATGGTTAAGATCATGAACTTATGTTAAGGTATGAGACTTGTGTTGTATCAAGTCTAGAAATTATGGCGTATTAAGTTCACATAAAAAATGTTGTATTAAGTCTCTAGGATATACTATGTGATGTATGGCTAGTCATGGTCAATAGGTTCTACAAGTATCATTTAGGGATTAGCTACCCCTAGAGTGATTTACTTTAGCATGCAACTTTATGAACTGGGTTAATACATATGATCATAGGTTCGAAACAATTCTTAGGAGTATGATATGACATATAATTTATGAAAAGACATATGGATCATGCAACGAAAATTAATATTAGCACAGAGATAGAGAGAGAATTCGAACTTCCCATGTATGCCTCCAAGTTAACTTGAATTAATACTTACTAAGCAATTAAACTCAGTGAATTAGTGGGGCATGGTTGAAGATAAAACAATGTTCTAATTTTTAAATACTTACTAAATCATGAAAATATTCACTACCTTCCTTGTATGACCTAATTTGGCTTGTTATTAAAGTGATATGCACTTGGAAAGATCATCACATTGTTCCATTTGATATCTACTCTCTTGTTCTCTCGAAAAATAAATCTTCTATTGTGTTGTAATCATTCTCTATCGATTATCAATCATACTCTAAGATTATTTTCTAGGTTTTTTATCCTCCGAATCAGTGGAGGGTTTTCCCAGGGTATATCTTGTTTTCTATGGTTTGATTTATTTATGTCTTTGGATTATTGATGAGATATTTATACACTGTAATTGTGGATTAAAGTTTTAAAGTTCATGGTTCTTAATATTTTATCAAACACTAACATGGTATCAGAGAAAGGATGTGCAAGAGCTTAGTTTGCACAGACAAATAAATCCTACACAGATATTGAAGCATTGGGCAAAGAGCTTGGAGCCATGGCATCGATCTGTGTCCAACCAGAACACCAACTTAAAGGTGCTTCCAACTTCAACACATGAAACAAAAGGGTGTTAATCATTCTTGAGGATCATGTTCTATATGTCTACAGGACCTCGGTGAGTGAGGAGTATTTATCCAATGCAGGGAGAACTCAAGAGCAAGTCAATATGCCCCTTTTCTGCCACTTTTCAGGAGACAAATTTCATGGATATGTTATGATCAATCCATGAGGAGTCAGACAAAATGATTGAAAAACCACTTCCCAAATGGTCTTATTTAGATTACTCTTGATAATATTTTAAAAATTTACAACACTTATAGAGATACAATTATGTATTTAAAGATGAAATTCTCAGAATTCATGTTATGGTCATTTTCCCAAAGTGGATGAATTGAAGGAATAACCCCGGGATCCATGGTTTGGATATTATAATTATTCAATGGATATTGTGTATAATGAGAGCCTCATAGAGTTAATATCTCATCCAAATAAGAGGATGGTTGTTGGAAGAAGTCTTCCTTTAAGGAAAAAAATTCTCTCTGGGTTGCACGAGATTTAGTTTCTCCATGTTGATATTCACTACCTCGTGCATGCACTCAAATTTGCAAAGAGGTCAAGGGTGAGGGACTCCAGTAATCTCCGTAAGGAAGAAAAGATCAAGAGGGAGCATGCAACAAAATACAAATAATTACCTGAATTTTTTATTATATTCTATTTATATCTATATTCTTTTGAATGTTTTCATTACAGTCATATAGATATTCGTATTCTTGAGATTAGGAATTGTGAGCATATATGTTGATTGTCTTTCCTTTATTGAAAAATAACAAAATTTATCAAATATAAATATAGAACATGCATGATTTTTTTATAAAATATGAATATAGAGCATGTATGATTGTTCATAAGATATGAATATAGAGCATGCATGATTGTTCATAAGATATGAATATAGAGCATGAATGATTGTTTTATAAAATATGAATATAGAGATGCATGAGTGTTCATAAGATGTGAATATAGAGCATGCATTATTGTTTTATAAAATGTGTCTATAGAGCTGCATGATTGTTCATAATATATGAATATAGAACATGCATGATTGTTTCATAAAGATATGAATATAGAGTTTCATGATTGTTTCATAAAAATATGAATATAGAGATGCATGATTGATTCATGAGATATGAATGTTGGGCTGCATGATTATTTGATTATCATATTCTTTTATAAAATCATATTTTGTTTCATTATAATATATATTCTTGGGATTAGGAATGATGTTATGGTATAAACATGATTAAAAGCATATGTTACAATCTTTCTATTTTATTGGTAAATAGGAAAAATCATGTTAAGAAGAATAAGGGTTTTCATAAATCTTCATGAGATCTAAATATAAAATTGCAAAACATTACATTAAATATGAATCAAGTTATGTCAAAAAATTGATTTAATGTGTACATAACTACATGAACCACTGCAAATACATTGAGGTATTCATGTGATTAAAATTCATTAGATATGGTTATACTGAAACATTGGCTAAAATATTTTGCATGCCAATGTGTGTTGTTTGTCATTTTATTGAAATGACTAGATTATGCAAGGTTTTTAATAACTTGATTGAATTTGTATTGTAGGGAAAAACTATATTCCCTGACCTACAAGTAAAAATTACATGTATTGAATGAAGAGTAATTCCAATTATTGATCCTAACAGAGAGAGGGATGTTGTGAAGTAAGAATCTTCTAGTAGCAGATCGGGAGGTTCCTATGTATTAGAAAGAAGTGAGAATAGAATCCCTAATCCTATTCTAAGAGATGTTAAGACTCTTGAATATATATGCATTATCTTATTTACATTCATATGTCAAGAAGCATTTCAGACATAGATTATAATTGAGACTTTGTGATGGAGGACCCAAATTATGATTCTCACATCCCGATGGTGAGAGGAGTAGCTAGATTTGATAGCTCCTAAAGAAACCAGTAAAACTAGTTGATGTATCTTCTGTTAAGAGGAGACCTACATGATTCTCATATTCAGAACAAAGCTGAGAACTGTTGTCAAGAATCTTGTTATGATTCTTATGATTAGTGGTGTGGCGGTCAACAAATAAATATTTTCCTTAGTTAAACAAATGAGTAGTAAAAGAGACTGAAGAGTTCCAGGATGATAGACTACAAATCCATGTCCACACTTATGAATATAAACATGAAGTTTTATAATTATTATTTCATAATTAGAGGATCTCCAACCAATTGAGATGTATTTGGCTAGTTACAGGTCTCATGATCTATTATATGCTTCGCACGGTGCATAGACATGTACAACAAAGAATGTGTTGTGGTATACACTTTGTACAAAGTGTATGTGGACTTGGATATGTCTTGGTCAGTGAAATAGAGTTTCAAAGATATATGAAATATGACTAGTATAGTGATCAAGGAAGATCACATGTGTTTCTCTAGATAGAGCACGTTGAAAAGAAGTAAATATTTTGAGGTTTCTAATAAGTTATATTCGAGACATGGTACATATCCACATATGAGAAGCATTGCCAACATTCTTACTAATCCTGTGGGTGGGACAAGATTGGTATAGTACATAAGAACTCCCTCAATTGAAGAAGAAGTATTGATGTGTATTCACAGGTAGAAGCAGATAAAGTTCCCATCAAGTAGTTATGGTACATGACTGAGGAAACCAAGGGATGTGATACCTTGTGGAGATAATCCACATGAGTAGAGACATGGTCAAATTATTAGAGGTTATTGATAATCAAGAAGAGTTATAGTATAGACTTCTAGAGAAAAAATAAATCTATTGAAGAGGTAGTTGGGGTGTTGTAGTATAAAGATAATGCTCACTAAGAAAGTGACCAGGCCTTAAAGAACATCACATAGAACTTCTCCAGATAGCAGAAGATTCAAAAAATCAACAAACGTTGAAGAGTGAAAGAAAAGTTGAGACTTTCTTTCTTCATGTTATTACACATTTGTTGTATAATGTTGTATGTGATGGATTTAAAATCTATGGTTTCTATATTAGAGAAATGTTATTTTGGATTGAATTCAGATGATGCTACTATGTGTAAGTAGTTGGTTAGTATTTGAGAAGACATGTTGTAGTTTATGTTTACTATTAAGAATATGCTTGAGTACCTTTTGAGGTATATTAGAATAGGATATTTATTACATCGAACACCTATTATATGATTGTGTTATCCAACTATTATTTTATCTCGAGATAAGAATTATAGTTTGTGGCTAGTAATAAAAAAACTAAGTGTATTTCAACTAGTATTACAGAAGAAATATGTATGTATAAGAGTACTTCAAAATAAAAATGTGTTTTACACATAGTATGCCTACATACTAAGGATTAGTGTAGCTTGGGAAGCTACCTACTAGGGTGAAATACTTGAGCCTACAATTATTAGGTTTTAATAGTCAAGATTTATAAAATACCCTATATGTGTCTTATGATAAAACACATTTGAGATGAAGCTTCACTTCATTGAATTCATGGTCATGTAAAATCAATTCCCATACATAGGTAATGATGAGCAGATTGCAAATTTGTGACAAGCCTCTATCTGTGACGAAGTTCTGACATTTCCGAGATAAGCTTGGTGTGGTAGGAAATTCCTAGTATGTAAGAGAATGTTTCCCTTATTGAGAGGGAGTGTTAGATGTAAAACATTGGGAGTCATCCTCCATGATAATTGTTGTGTCAAGTATGGAACTTATGTTGTACTAAGTTCAGATCCTCTCCATCAGAATTGTTGTGTCATTTCTGAAACTTATTTTGTATTAAGTTCACTAACTTTTTTTGTTAAGTTAAAGAGCTTTTGTTGTATCAAGCTAGAACCTTGATCAAGTCCTATTCAAGAGAGATGCTTGTACTAGGATCTTATGGTTAAGATCATGACCTTATGTTAAGGTCTGAGACTTGTGTTGTATCAATTCTGGAACTTATGGTGTATTAAGTTCACATGGCTCAGGTTATATTAAGTATCGAAGATATACTATGTGATGTATGACAATTCATGCTCAACAGGTGCTACAAGTCTCATTTTGGGATTAGCTACACCTAGAGTGATTTATTATAGCATGTGACTATATGACCTTGGGTAATACATATGATCATAGGTTCGAAGCAATTATTATGAGTTTGATATGATATAGAATTAATGAAAACACATATAGACCATGAAAATAAAAATAATATGAGCACAGAGATAGAGAGAGAATTTGAATCTCCCATGTATGCCTCCAAGTGAACTTGCATTAATAAGACATCAGTTGAGTTTTAGTTGTGATAAAACAAGTTCAGTTAATTAAGGAATCAAGTCCTCAATTTATACAAGTGGTTGTTGAAGATTAAATTGATGGAGAAGCACTAGTTACATTCAGTTATGTCCAGTTACATCTAATTCTATCCAATTACATTCAATTTCATGTAGTTACATTCAGTTCTATTCAGTTACATGTAATTTCATTCAATCCAGTTGAGTTCATTCAGTTAGAAACTCAGTTATAGGCAGTTAAACTCAGTGAATTAGTGGAGGAACATGGTTGAAGGTAAAACTATTTTTGTAGTGTTAACTACTTACTAAAGCATGCAAATATTTTATACCTTCCTTGTATGACCTAATTTTACTTGTTATTAAAGTGTTATGCACTTGGAAAGATCATCATAGTGTTCCATTTGATCTCTACTCTCTTGTTCTCTCGAAAAAGCAATATTATATTGTGTTGTAATCATTCAATGTTGATTATCAATCATAATCTAAGATTGTTTGTTGGGATTTTTATCCACAAAATCAGTGGAGGGTTTTCCTAGGGTATATCCTGTGTTCTATGGTTTTATTTATTTGTGTCTTTGGACTATTGATGAGATCTATCTGCACTGTAATTGTGGATTAAAGTTTTAAAGTTCAAGTTTCTTCATATTTCTCAAACACTAAGACAAGTAGATCCATTAGAACAAGAAAACATCTAGGCATCCAAAGTCTCCATCGATAGAAACCTTAGTTCAATACACTTCTCCTAAGCTTCCAAGTTCAACAAAGAATCTGCATTGTATCCTATATATATATATATAAGAGACTTAGTTTTAGGGTAATCTCAAATTATCTTGTGCATTTGATACATTGTATGAGGAGGACGAATCCTAAAAAATGATCCTTATTCATCCCTTTATTTTGTTCCTATGGATGGGGTGAGACCAACAACATACTAGGGTTGACAAAAAGACATATAAGGTTCTGCAAATACAATAATTGAGCAAGATTTTAAGGATTAAGATGGTGTGTACCTTACAAATAGAAGGTTAATACACACCTCTTCTTAAGTATTCCTCTTGCTCCAATTAAGGAACCTGCAAAACAACTTTAATACCTTCCTCGAACCAATTTGAATACATATAAAATATTGATATTAAAAATAGCATAAAACATTTATCTCATAAACATCAATAAGTAATCAAAACTAAGATAAACACACACAGTGATTCATAAAGGGAAGTGTTGGAATATTGCACAATACTAAGAGGGGGGGTGAATCAATATTGATAAATTTTAACAATTTAAACAAATTTTAACTTATCCATTAAAACACATATACAACAAGGATACAAAGAACATAAATTTATCGTGGACACCCAATTGGGTAAACCACAAATACTTACTATTACTGCAAACATTATATTTACAATTAGTTTATTCCTTCTACTACAGACAAGGATGGTACTACACCCTATTTACTAGCAACTACTGGAAGGAGGATACAACCCCCTTGTTTATCAATTTCTACTGAAAGGATGCTATGACACCCTGTTTACCAACTTCAACGGAAAGGAGGCTACAATCCCCTGTAGGTTGGTTTCCTACCCTAGTGCCACCCTACCACCCTGATATGTTTTTAATAGATTTCTGAATCTTCTTTATGTTTCCTGTCACTGGTTTTCTTTGGACTCTGTCTACTCCTACATGGATCTAGATCATAGAGATGATTTCTGTCACTTATCATTCTGTCTATAAATGCCTTCTAACACATTTTATGTGAATGCATTTCTTCAACATTGCGCCTCTTCATTCTTAGATCATTCCTCTTCATGAAGACTCAATTATTCATTTTAACAATTCTTTAAATATACTTAGGTTTATCAATCATACTTTTTCGCAACATAATATTATCAGAATTGCCTCTCCGCAATGATAATTTTTCACCAGAAATGCTTCCAAAATTGCCATTCTGCAAGAAATCCTCTCTTCAACCATTTTGAGCTATTGATCTATTGCATACACTTTCTTTTTTGTCAATTGAACAAACATATTTCCCTCTGTAAACATCTTTCTGCAATTTCCTCTTTCTACAATTGTCTTTCCGCAACAACCTTTCCGCACCATTGATTTATTCGGACTCTGTCTAGAACATTGATCTGATGTAGATTGTGGATTGTGGATGCACGGTTTGACTGTTCTCAAACATTCCTTCCACAAATTCCTTTATGCAACTACCTTTCTGCAATGGTCTTTCCACACCATTTATTTCTTGTGAACTCTTCCTAGAACTTTGATCCAAGATCAAATGCGGATTGTGGATTGTTGGTTTTCCAAAATACTTAAAAGTTCTTCCTCAATTTGATTTCTGCAATATTTCTTCCACTTCATAGATCTCATTCAGACTCTTCCTGATCATCGATCTTATATTAGATGTAGATTACAGATTGCAGGTTTTCCAAAATCCTTAAAAGTGCTTCTTCAATTTTATTTCATCAAGATTTCTTCTGCGTCATCAATATCATTCAAACACTTTATTGATTGTTGATCTTAGATCATATGAGGATTGCAGATTATGGGTTTTCCAAATTTATTTGAAAACACTTCCGTAATATTTCTACCGCATCATCGATATCTTGCAGAGTCCTTTCTGACTATTGATCTTCTAGATTACGGGTTCATAAAATATTAAACATTGCTTCCGCAATTGCCTTTCCTCAATTTTTATTCCGCAGCATTGATTGTTTGTGGATGCTCTCCTAACCATCGATATTGTGGGTTCATTGCTGACCGTTGATTTACAATCAAATGCATATTTTTGCTATAGTATTGTGGATCGCTTTGCAGGCCTCGATCTCTTTGTGGATTCAATCTTAACTGTTGATCCATGAGCAAATGCAGATTCAATATTAACCATTGATATTTTTGTGGATTCAAATCTAGCCATTGATCTGTACATTGTCAATCCTTACAAAAGGTAGGGGGATCGATAGGTCATCCCAAGCTCCAAGCTAGTGACTTCTTCGTCGATTCCAAGCACCTACTGACCCCACACTACCTTTTCTCTATGCGTTGAATAAGTCTAGTGAGACCAGTGCATATAACCATCTATAAACCCAATCGTGTTGCTAATGTGGGATAAATATTCCCAAGCGTCAAAATAAATCTACACTATTTATGCCTTGATCAAATGGTTTTTGAGTCTTTGTATGGATTATTTTGTTGATCCTCTTCTCCTTGCATCGATCCTCTGCCTCTTTCATTATGTTCAGTGGTTTTATCATTGTTGAACTCCTTTGACATCAATTGACAATTATTTTCAACATTCTCCCCCTTTGTCATTGATGGAAATATTTTATCTTAGTCAATTTTCTCCCCCTTTGAAAACAATGACAAAAGATTTCTTCCAAAAACTCCCCCTGTCATCATATATTCCCCTGATATTACGCTTCCACTTCTACAAATATTGTAAGGATATTACTCCCAACTTCCGTCTAAGATGCTCAAAAGCTTCCTTGGGTAGTGACTTGGAAAAGATATCATCAATATATTATTTTGTGTCAACATAGTCTAGTTTGACAACCTTTTGGGATGCCTGTTCTCTTAGGAAGTGATACTTTATTGGTATGTGTTTTGTCTTGGAGTGAATGACAAGGTTTTTTGACATATTTATGGCACTGGTATTATCACAATTTATTATTACTGGGTGCTCATACTTCACAAGTAAGCCTTCTAGTGTCTGCATCATCCAAATGACCTGGGTTCAACATGACGCAAAATCAATATATTCGGTCTCTACTATGGAAATTGAAATGGAATATTGTTTTCTACTTAACCATGAAACCAAACAATTTCCTAAGAAGAATTTTGCTCCACTGGTACTTTTTTTATCATCAACACTTCCCGCCCAATCTGCATCAGTAAATGATTTTAAGGATTTTTGAATTTTTGGGTACCATAACTCATACTCCATAGTGTGGAAATTGAACCCGAGTGATAGAACCATTTCACTCACAAAATTGCTAATTAAACATGCAAAATTACAAACAAAGGAGACTGAAATTGGAGCATAACACTAATTTGTATTGAATAAGTGTACAATAGCCAACCTTGTGAAGTAATAGGCTGCTACAATATATAATTACATGAGAGATTCGAATGCATAAGGATGCCATTCGAAATATTCAAAAAGTAGGCTTATTAAATCTAGTCAAATCCCCCATAGGTGCATAAAGTAGTTCCCAAATCCACTTAGAGGCTCACGAATTGGAAAAGTCAAGTAGGAAAGCTAAAAAGGGATGGAAATAAAACTCATACATGATTTTATTAGGAGAAAAGGATGGAGGATGATGAGGGAAAAACACAAGTCCACTACACCTAGTCTTACTTTCCCTTTTGCCATAAATCTCAATAAAGGAGGCAACTTAGAAGAAAAAGCAGATATGCACCAGGGAGGATTTGGACTAAAGACGACATGCTAGATATGGTTTCCAGGATATTTCCCAAGTGTTACATGGCTCATTTTTATCAATTTTGACTTCTAGGACATGTGGAAGACAACTTGCATGGAGTGGAATATAGGAAACTAGGAAAATAAGACAAAAAATGGATTAATTAATGTCTAAGGTAGCTAACTATGGGTTGATTATTCTAACACCCCCCCTTAAGTCCAACTTTATGAGTAAATATCAGAAAACTATAGGGCCTAGCAACAAGGCTTAGTCACCATTTACATACTGCATGTCCATTTAACCAAGGAAAGAGGCAAAGACCCAGTGGGAAAATCCTCCCTTAAACATGGACAGTAAAAACAAATTTGAAAATATTCTCATCAATCATGCTTCACAGCATGATCATAAATCCCCAGTAGTGATTTGAGATTGTTGAATTTCTTCTCACAAAAAATTTTGGTGAATATGTTTGCTACTTGTTCTGAAGATGCACATAAGAGTAGGTGAATGGTTCCATTATGCACAAGTTGTCTGATGTAGTGCATATGGATCTCAATGTGTTTGGTTCTTTGTCGCTGAATTGGATCATTGCAGATTCGAATGGTGCTCTGATTATCACAATAGATAATATTTGAAAACTCTGATTCAAAGCCACACTCACCAAGTATCCCCTGCAACCATAAACATTGAGTTGCTGCATTTACAAGTCCCCTGTACTCTGCTTCTGTAGATGAGAGTGTTATGACACTCTGTTTCTTGCTTGACTAGATGATTGTTCCTTCAGCAAGCATGAACACATATCCTAATGTTGAATTTCGATCTATGTTGTCACCTTCCCAATCACTGTCAGTAAACCCAATCAAATCAAGATCAGATTTAGCTTTGTAGAAGATCCCATGAGTTCTTGTTCCTTGAACAAAGTTAAGGATCCTTTTGGCTGCTCTCCAATGGATCTCATGAGGCTGATCCATGTATCTTGAGGCCACTCTTAATACATAAGAAATATCAGGTCGAGTGTGTGTAAAGTAAAGCAAACACCCAATCAACTGCCTATACAGTGTATTATTTACCATAGGAGAAGAACCTACTTCTTCAAGCTTAACTCTTAGAAGGAAAGGAGTCTTGCTTGGCTTGCAATCTTTCATGTTGAACTTGTTTAGAAAATATAAAGAATACCTGGACTGATGTAATTTTATTCCATGTTGGGATTGAGCAATTTCAAGACCCAAGAATTGGCTTAACAACCCCAAATCAGTCATAGAAAATGCATGGTTCATTGCATCCTTCAAGGAGGAAATCTCTTTCTTTGAACTTCCTGTAATCAGAAGGTCATCCACATACAAGACAATAATCATAAAAGAACCATGAATCATCTTCAAATAAACATTAGGATCAGACTCGCATCAAACAAAACTCAATGATAGCAGAAAGCCATCAATCTTGGCATACCAAGCCCTAGGGGCTTGCTTGAGCCCATACAATGATTTCTTTAACCTGCACACAAAATATGGATTAGAAACAAACCATTGAGGTTGCTGCAAGTAAATCTCTTCATTAATATCTCCATTTAGGAAAGCACACTTCACATCCATGTGATGTACCTCCCACTGCTTCGAAGCTGCAATGGCTAAGGCTAGCCTTATGGAGTCCATCTTTGCCACTGTTTCAAAGGTTTCATTGTAGTCAATACCATGTACCTATGAGTAGCCATTGGTTACCAATATTTCCTTGTATTTCAAAGGTGAACCATCAGCATCAAACTTAGTTTTTAAAACCCACTTACATTGAACTAGCTTCCACCCTGGGGGAAGATCAACCAGTTCCCAAGTGTTGTTTTTCTAGAGCGAGCTGAATTCTCCTTTCATGGATGCTTGCCATATTGGATCATGTGCTGCATATTCATATGTTTTTGGGTCTGATTCAACCATTATATAGCACTTCTATGCAAACAAAGGGTCTTTCATACACAGGGCACTCTCAAACTGAGATATAGTCCTCCTAGGGTCACTAGGATTTCCAGCTAGTTCCCCAGCTGCATGAATGGTCTCTGCTGCCCATTTTGGTCTTGTAGGATTGTCAGGATCTACAATTAAATCATCATTATCAGACATATCATAATCAGAAAACTTATTTGTCTCTTCACTTACATTCAATGGTTCTGGTGGTGAAGAGGACTCTCCAACTTCAACTGCTGCTAAAGGCTCTTCTTGGAACTGAACACTCCTTTCAATGAAGGCTTTGTTTGTGCTCAAGTTTATTAGCTTCTTCCCTTTTGAATCTTTAGAATACCCAACAAATAGGAACTCTTGGCTTTGGGGCTGCAAAGCCTTTCTCTTTTCAGTTGGAATTCTAGCCCAAGCCTTTGAGCCAAAAATCCTGAAACGGGTCACATCTGGCTTGTGCCCACTCCAAGCTTTGAAAGGAGCCATACCATCAAGATGTTTATGAGGCACACTATTCTGGATATAGGATGCACAGTTTATAGCCTCGGACCAAAACTTTGGTGGCAAAGTCTTAGCCTCCATCATACATGTCGCCATATCCTTCAGTGATCTGTTCTTTCTCTTAGCAACACCATTTTGCTCTGGTGTGTAAGGGATTGAACAATGCATATGAATACCTGCATCTTCACAATATTGAATGAACTCATACTTGACATACTCACCACCATTGTCATATCTGAGGATATTGAGTCTCCTCCCAGACTGGTTTTCAACCAAGGCCTTAAAGACTTTGAAGAGGTCAAAAACTTCAGACTTATGCTTCAGGAAGTAAACCCAACAATACCTGGAAAAGTCATCTATGAAGGTCAATGCATATTTGGATTGACTCATTGACATATGAGGAAATGGACCAGAAACATCACTATGGATCAACTCAAGAGGTGCATAGGTTCTCTCATGACTAGCTCTCTCAAATTTATGCCCTGGGTTTTTTCCTAAGATACAACCTTGACAGACTCCCTTGGAAAACATAATCTTTGGTAACCCTATGACCATTTATTTTTCACTTAGATCAGAAAGATACTTATAGTTAAGATGGCCAAATATTTCATGCCAAATCTTGCTTTCCTCATTAGCATGAATCAGAAGAGCAGAGGGGTTTGAGTAGGGTAGAAAGTGTGAAAACATGTATACCTTCGAAGTGTGATCTACAACTCCTTTTGCAATGACTTTACCATTTGAGATCTCTGTGATCTCAACATCATCAAGGGAGAATATGACCTTCTTTGGAGACCCTGTGTGAGTCATCTGATACACTTGTTTCTTCCTTTCACACACTTGGGTCACGCGGCAAAAATCTTCAAGCCACTCGGTGTGTCCTTTGGGGCAAGTCTCGAGTCAAGGCTGTCACCTTGTTCTTGACTCCTCCGTTTAGGCTCAACTCCTAATGAAGCCAAGGGGGGTAGACCCTATTAAGTTACTAAGGATGATTACTTAGTGTTATGATGTTTAAACTGACTGAGTTACTTAGGAGTTTGGAATTTAATTATAGATAATCAAATATGGCAAGATATAAAAGATGAACACACGAAAGCACAATGTTGAGACACAATATATATATATAAAACAAGAAAATAACCAGTGCCTTAGAATGGAGTCAAAAATAGAAACAATGTACTTGCATGTGCTTGGAGTGAGTGTTTTGTGATTGCCACTTGGTATGTTTTAAGTTAAATTTTAAGTGTGAGTTGATTAAAATTAGGCTAAAGGGGGACTCCAGATATACCTGAGAGTACTTGGAGTATGTCCAAAACTAAAACTTCACGGCTACCCACAAGGAATATGTGGGATGAAATGGAGTCTTTGGGGCTATTGTTCGTAACACACCCATTAGGGTATGACATAGATCGGCGCCCCGAGGTCACTTTTCAGAAGTTCCCACTTCCTTTGGGTATTTTGCCACTGTAAAAGGTTTGATCTAGGTGTTGGATTTTCACCTGATGGTTTGTCAGTTGGGGAGAGTGAGTCCTAATTATACTAGTCACCCAAGTGCTTTTGATATAGCTTGACTGATTGGGTGAACCGCAGCCAAGTGCAGAGCATACACACTGGATTCTTGTAAATTTTAGTAAGTTTTAAACTGGATGTTCTTGTTTAAAAGAAAACAATCCAGGAACCTCTTTCGATCCAAGTGGATCTCAATCAGGGAATCGAGGAGAATTTAATTTTATTATAGCTAAAAACAAATGATTGAAAAATAAAACAGATCCACAATTCTAGTTTTCTAATTAGTCCTACCACAAATCTATTTCCCCTTTCGGGTCAATCGGGAAATCGTGGGGTAAGTATTATGATTACTTTGAAAAAAACAAAAAGTGGAATATGAAATTAATAATAAAATCAAGTATACTACCCTGCAAATTATTTCAATGCTAGTTTAAAAAAATAAATAAGCAGAAAGCGACGAAAAGGACACCGACACAAATCCGCCCAGGGGGGATGGGGAATGGGATCGAAAGAGCCTATTCCAAAAATAATTTTATTTATTATTGGTTACAATATCATCAAACTGAAATATCAGAAACTTCTTGGTCCTTATACAGGCTGAAACCAAGATCTTACAACTTTGCAAAAATTTTAAGATTTTAGTGAAAAGGGAGACCCCTGGGGGGATTTGAACGCTCCTGATGCCACTTCGGACAGCAGATTCCTTTATTTTCTGTTATACCTGATAAAATAAATTGAGCATGTTAGAATAAAATACACCCAAAATCACTTTAATATTACCTTTGGATCAGCCTACCTTATCTAAAAAAAAATGAAGTTAAAACTAGCTAAACAGGTGAAAAAGGAACCAAGGAAAGCAAGCTTTCCTTGGGATCTTGGATTGCTGTTTGTGCAGACAATGAAATATGCACTGATATTGCATAATATTAAATTTTATAAAATCAAAAGGAAATCTAATGCATGCGATCTACAAGTTTTCTTTAAATTTTCATCCAAAAAGACGATTTCCCTAAAGCTAGATCTAGAATACTTATGAAACTTTTTTAACTGCAAGATCTATAATATAGGATTTGATAAGATAGATATATTTTGGAATTAATTTTAATATGATATATCTAATCAAAATCAAAGCTACGAATAGAGTAACCGGGTAAAAATGTTGATTTTTTATAGAAATGAGAAGAAGAGGAGAGAAGGTCGGATCGTTGCTTGAATGGAGCAAGTTGAAAGGAGGCCCTTTTGTAGAGTGCTGAGGGACAGAGTCTTGAGATTATTGGATATGAATGGCATCAATCTAGATCCACACCTTCATCCAATCGGGAACCTGCAACTAAATAACACAAGCCTGGACACACCTCGTGAGATCTGGATATAGATGTATAAAGCAACAAAAATGAAAGATCATGCCAAAATAACCTTATTTAAGCATATAACTGAAATTTTTGAGCATAAATCATATGGATAAACAAGATCAAGCAATCTAGATTTCCTAGTTTACACCCTTACTAGATTCAGCCGAATCCTTGAAGCCAGAACACAGAATTTGGCAAGAAATTGTAGCTACCACATCAGCAGCATAACACTGAGAATCCACACATACACATGCACTACACAGTATAGCCTCCAAAGCTTCTTTATTCACAAATGATGATCAAATACAGAGTTACAATGGCAATCCCTTCAGTCCAACTCTAACTAGCTTGAAAGAGGGAGCCTCAAGCAGGATATATACAAAATACAGGCCATCCAGCTCAGTGGGGGCACAAATCCAAAGGGGATAGACCAAATATGCTGATGGAGAGTCCATCAATGCCTGATATGTGTCTAACTGAACCAAATCTGAGTCTCACTGAGTGCAATTGTCAATCAGAGAGCTGATCTGACTGACACCTCAACCTGTTGACTGAAACACCCACCAAAACTCATCTAGGTGAGACCAAATGTGTTGAGGAGAGAGGGAGGGTGAAATTCCCCATAAAGGATGCTGAATATCAACTTTGGATCTGATTTGATCACCTCCTTCAGTCAAGGATTTGTCAGATCCAGTCAATCTGCTTCAGATTTGACTGATTTCAATCAAATCGGCTGAGAATCCACTGATCTATGATTTTGGGTTTGCTCCATTATTCATCAATTTATTAATTAAAATAATCAATAATTGATTTTTGGGGCTTTCTGACTTGAGTGATGGAAAATCACTCAAAACTTAGGAAATAGTGGGTCCATGGGTTTACATGGTGCTCTTAGCTTGAAAATGAGCATCTACATGAATGAAATCGATTAATTGGCCCACTTTTATTACAAAATCAATTTTTCCAATTAAACTATTAAAAAATAGCCTAAGTTTTGGAAAAATTTAATTTTAATAAAAAACACTGAAAAAACTAAAAAATTGAAAAATTGAAAAACACCTAGGGGGACTTAGACATGTTCATATGATTCAAAAATGATGTCTAGCATGTTTATACATTGACACATAGACTCTAATAACCTCAATAGGCCTAAATTCCAAGCCAACCACCCCAACTTTGGAGGTATGGAGTGAAAAACTCAGAAATTATCAGTCGTTTGTTCAACAACCAATAATAACCAAGGGAAAAAACAGCCTGGGCTGATCGGATTGACAAATGAATTCTAAGAGATCGATTCTTTTACAGACACTATCATGCTAGAACATTTATTAAAACTCCCCCATGGGGTATGAACATGTGATATAGTACAAGAAGCACTTCCCAGAAGTACTTCCAAAGGTCTTTTTGAAGTCTGAACAAGTTAACCCTGTCCGGTTCACCAGGATCACTTGATAAAAAACCACTAAGTACAACTTAGGTGGTAACAACACTGAGAAGAGTTTAGAGGCAAGACCTACAACATACAATACATTACTGAACTTACCATGGTCAAGATCAATCCTTCCTTTCCCCAAACTGTCAGTGAGAGAGTCATCTCCCAGCACTATTGGTGGACCTTTCGACATGTCAAGAGGGGAGAATGCCTCCTTGGTTGAAACCATATGTCTTGAAGCTCTAGAGTGTATGATGAAGCTAGGTGAGCTTGATGTGCTAGCAACCAAAGCATGTACTCTCTCTTTGTCCTCTGAATTTGATCATTCTTCCCTCTTCTTTGAGCAATCAGGAAGGGAGATGTTATTCTTCTCCTAGAGTTGGGTCAACATATCAATGTGCTTCTTCATGCAGGAGCTTTCAGGATGATAGCCCTTACTGCAGTATGCGCACTTGCTCATTTCTCCTTTGTTCTTCTTCTTATGGAAGTTATTCTTGGATCCTTGGGGCTCCTCTTGAGACTTGTTCTTGTATCTTTTACTCAGGTGGCTTAGCTTTCTTCTTGCCTTTTAAATCCATCATCACCAGTTTATCTTGTTCTTGTGTGAGGGATTCCATGAACTCTGCAAGCTTAGGCATCTTCCAGGCTTGAGTTGTCAACTTTGTGGCATGGAAGGTTGAAACAAACACTGAATAGTTAGGGCCAAGCTTCGAGATTAAGGCCAAAAATAGTTGCCCTTCCTTCTTTTCAATTCCACACTATTTTAGCTGCAAAACAAGGGCTTTAAACTTGGAAAAGTAGATTTGCAGGGATTCGAACCTGTTGGGACTCAAAGAGATCAATTCATTCTCAATTTGATGTCCTCTCATCTCATCTGTCTTACCAAAAATCTTTACAAGCTTCTCCCATACTTCATTAGGTGATGTCAATCCATCAAGATGGAAGAGAAGGTCTCTTGATATGCTTAGACACAAAAGACCATAGGCCTCATCCCTCCTGTTGTGCCATTTAATTTTCTCTACAGCTGCATTGGGCTCTACCTCAATTGCCATAGTCACCTTGTATAGAAATTTCTCTCTCAATAGTATCTCCATCTCTGCTTTCCAGTCAAATAAATTAAATGGAGTCAAGATGATCTTCTGAGATTGATCCATAGCTCATAACTGTGCCCTTCAACCAGCAGAATGTGCGCTCAGTCAAGATGTTGAACCTACAATAGAAATATGGAAGGATAGAAATTGATATACAAAGGCTCTGATACCATGTGTAAATTGAACCCAAGTGATAGAACAATTGCACTCACAAAATTGCTAATCAAACATGCAAAATTACAAACAAAGGAGACTGAAATTGGAGCATAACACTAATCTGTATTGAATAAGTGTACAATAGCCAAAATTGTGAAGTAATAGGCTATTGCAATATACAATTACATGAGAGATTTGAATCCATAAGGATGCCATTCAAAATAGTCAAAAAGTAGGCTTACTAAATCTAGTCAAATCCCCCATAGGTGCATGAAGCAGTTTCCAAATCCACTTAGAGGCTCACGAATTGGAAAAGTCAAGTAGGAAAGCTAATAAGGGATGGAAAGACAACTCATACATGCTTTTATTAGGAGAAAAGGATGGAGGATGATGAGGGCAAAAAACAAGTCAACTACACCTAGTCTTACTTTCCCTTTTGCCATAAATCTCAATAAAGCAGACAACTTAGCAAAAAACGTAGATATGCACTAGGGAGGATCTGGAATAAAGTAGACATGCTAAATATGGCTTCCAGGAGGTTTCCCAAGTGCTCCATGACTCATTTTTATCAATTTTGACTTCTAGGACATGTGGAAGACAACTTGCATGGAGTGGAATATAGGAAACTAGGCAAATAAGACAAAAAATGGATTAATTAATGTCTAAGGTAGCTAACTATGGGTTGATTATTCTAACACGTAGTACCTTTAAAATATTTGAAAATTCTTTTTATTGCTGTTACATGCATTTCTTTGGGGCTTGTCTGGAACTTAGCAACCAAACCTACATCTTGCATCACATCTGGTCTTGTAGTTGTCACATATAGCAGGCTGGATATCATGGATCTATACATGGTATGATCCAATTCCAAAGACTCATCATCCTTACTTGATTTACAACCTGTGGTCATAGAAGTACTAATAGGTTTGGAGTCTTCCATCTTAAATCTTGTAAGCATGTCCTTGATGTACTTAGTTTGAGAGATAAAGATTCCTTTGTCTGTTTGGTAAACTTGTAACCCCAAGAAGAATGTTATTTCACCTAACATTGGCATTTTGAATTCCTTCTTCATTTCAAAAGCAAAGTTTACACTTAGTATTTGTAAATTGCTTCCAAATATGATGGTATATACATAAACAACACCAACAATCATATTTTCATCTTCGATTTTTAAGTAGAGATTACTTTCAGTGGCCCCTCTCTTAAATCCTTGTTGCTTTAAGTAGTTATCCATCCTTGAAAATCACGCTCTTAGAGCTTGTTTGAGGCCACAGAGTGCATTTTTAAGTTTACAAACATAGTATCTATTTTCTGATAAGAGAAAACCTTCAGGTTGTTCAATATAAACCTATTCTTCTAGTTTTCCATTCAGAAATGCAGAATTGACATCCATTTGATATACATTAAAGTTTTTATGGCATTAAAGTGCTAAAAACATTTCGATTGCTTTAAGTCTTGCTACAAGAGCATAAGTTTCTTCAAAATCAATCCCTTCTACTTGAGCATACCCTTTACATACTAATATTTCCTTGTTCCTTATCACTTGAACATCTTGATTGAATTTGTTCTTGAACACCCATTTGGTCCCTATGATATTTTTGTCTTTGGGCCTTGGGAAAAGTTCCTACGTTTTGTTTCTCTCAATCTGATCCAATTCTTCATTCATGGCTTTGATCCATTCATCATTTTTGTTGGCTTCTGTAAAATTCTTAGGTTCCACTAAGAGTAGTTCTTGTTCATTAAATACTAATTGTCTCCTTGTACTGACTCCAACATCTTTGTCACCTATGATCCGTGTCTCAGTATGATCCTTTTGTACTCTTCTAGATGGGGGTTTTGTATCATATCTTGGAGAATATTCTTCACTTTCCTATCTATCTTCTTCCTCTCTTTATTCTTCATCATGAATACTTTCATCCTTTTGCAAGTCCTCCTCTTCTTCATTATTTGTATTTTCATCACCATCATGACTTCTTGTTCTTCTTGGTTTTATGCCATCTATTCTTACATCTACACTTTCTATGATCTTGTGTAACCTTTTATTGTAACATCTATACACTTTCTTGGTGGATGAATATCCTAAGAATATTCCTTCATCAGTCCTAGAATCAAACTTGCCAATATAATCCTCGTTCCTTTTAATGTAGCAATTGCTCCCAAATACTCTGAAATATTTGACTGAGGCTGGTCTTCCATACCATATTTCATAAATATTCTTATCCTTATTCACTCTGATTTGTCCTCTATTAAGTATATATGCAGTTGTGTAACTGTTTCTTTCTAATATGCGCCTAACAACTTTCCTTCATTAAGCATTGTTCTGGAAACTTCTTCGATTGTTCTATTTTTCCTTTCAACAACACCATTCTGCTCAGGAGTCTTTGCAGCTGAAAATTGTCTCTTAATCCCATGTATCTCACAAAATTCATTGAATTCATTTGAGGTAAACTCTCCCCCCTTGTCTGATCTAAGACACTTGATTTTTTTATTTGCCTCATTTTCAACCATTACTTTGAAAATTTTGAACTTTTCAAAGGCTTTTGATTTTTCTTTGAGAAAAGTTACCCAAGTCATCCTTGTGTAGTCATCAATGAGCAGCATAAAATCGTATTCCCCTTACATACTTTTAGTTCTTGTTGGTCCATAGAGATCAGTGTGGATTATTTCTAGAGGATGTGAGGTCATATGTTCTTTTGTTTTGAAACTTGCTTTAGTTTTCTTCCCATGTTGACAATGTCTACAAACTGAGTTTAGAGGTTTCATAATTTTAGGAAAGTCTCTCACAACTTATTTCTTACTTAATTTGACAATATTATCAAAGTTTAAGTGCCCCATTCTTCTGTGACATAACCAAATTTCATCAACCATACTCAAGTGGCATTGATTTTCATTAAGATGTATACATTGTTTGGATTTCTTACAACAATGCTAACAATTCTTCCCAAGTCCTTTTTTCTAATTTCACATTTCCCAGAGTAAAAAATATAGATGTGCCCTTGGTCACATGTTTGACTTACACTAAGGAGATTAGGTTTGAGGTTTTCTACTAGTAATACATTTTCTACTTTGATCTTGTTGTTGACAATAGTTGTACCTTTTCCAATTATCTTGGAAGACATATTGTCTCCAAATGTGAATCTACCTTGATTTTCTTTTAGTTTTATGAACTTGGTTGAGTCTCCTGTCATGTGTTCCGAACATCCACTATCCAAGTGCCAAATATTTTGTTTCTCAGTTGCACATAGGTTAATCATGGATCTCTCCTTTTCTTCATTTTCCTTCCAAATTTACTTCTTTTGTTTTTTGTCTTGAAACTTATTTGCAACAATATTCCTTGTAGGAGTCATCAATTTACAATCTCTTGCCATATTCCATGATTATTACATTTTTAACATTCTAGGTCATATCTTTGAAGAAGTGTAAAATGATTATGATTTCTTCCTTTTTTTTTTGTCACTAAGTGAATTCTTCCTATATTCACGCAACTTTTCATAGGCACTGTAATTTAGGGCTTTGTGACCAAATTTATTACAAGAGTAACAATGACCAAAGAAGATATGTTGATATCTATTTGTCATTGGTCTCTTAGACATTACATTAATCTTGTTTTTGTCATGAGAGGTTGGGATAAATTTTTCGCTTTCTTCTTTCTTAACCGGAATTTTTAGTGTGGAATCATAGCTTTTTTTATTTTCCCCTTGGTTTGTGAAAGAGGAATATCTTGTCCCATATCCTAATCCTTATTTATCACTTGATGATTTTTGGCTATTTAGAATATTATCTAAGATATTTGAGCTGCCCTAAAATCTTGTTTTCAAAGCCTCTTCATCAAGTTTTTTTCTAAGCTGCAAGATCTCTTCTTCAATATTTTTAGATTCATGTTTTCCTTTCTTGAGTTGTATATTTAGGTCCTCTTCAATTCTTTTGGACTCTAGAATTTGTGTCACTCCAACTCCCTAATGGCATGGTTTGACTGTTTTTTTTCTCCATCACTTTTCAAGCTCTTCAAGAGCACTAATGAGTTCATCTTTTAAATCTACTTCACCTTCCTCATCTGATTCACCATCTTGAACCTGTGTATATACTCCTATGAATATAATTTATATTTCTTCATCTCCACTTGTATATTCATATTCACTATTTCCCATAGTGTAAAGAACTTTTTTTCTTTCTCATAGTACTTCTTTTTGTTTCCCATTTTACCCTTTTTAAACTTCTTTGAGACTTCTCTCTCATCAAAGTCATCTTGCTTAGGGTAAGGACATTTTGAAGCAAAGTGTCCAATTCTTCCACAACTAAAGTGTTATGGAGAAAAATTCCTATGGCTTGGGGTATACCACAACAGACAGAGTAACCATAGAAATCAATCCCTTCCCAATATGCAAGAGAAATAAAACAACTAACACTAAAGGATCTTGAAACATACCTTATTCCGGATGGTTAATGTAGATCACCGTTGATCTTTTTCCAATCCCATTTGTGTTAACAATTTTCTCTATCAACAATCAACAAATAAGACAAGCATGCTATATAATGGTGTTAGACTTACTCTAGCATATATAATCAATAATGTATAAGCAATTAAAAACATCCATGGATTCAATATTCATTTAAATGCACATCATTGGACAGGAAAATATATTTCTATTAATATAAATAAGAGATTACAAGAATGACAACCTCTGTCGGCACGTTTACAAACTAGAGAAACTGAGTCCTCCATCTGGGCCTCCACCACCTCAATCCTCCATCTCTCAATAGCAAGCTCACAAGAAAATGAAATCTTGGGAAGAACACCAAGTGCTCCAAGGGACAAAGGGATGCAGACTCAAGTATAAGCAAGCTACAGCAACAATGGACTATAGTTTTTTTTCTCTTCAATTCCTCTTCTTCAATGTATCCAAAGGGTTCCTTATATAGTGCTTCAATGGGGTCATGGAAGGTGAAATCCGAGCGATCTCGAGGCATATGGAAGGTCAAGAGACAAGTGACTCGAATCCACATCAAGGAAAACTCCAAAATATTTGGCCTTTTGCACACATCTCGATGTACGTGGGTTTAAGGGTTATATCCGCGTGTGTAAGTGAGAAAGGGTTAAAAATTTGTGTATAGAAAATAATAGGTGTTTTTAGGGATGATCTTGGAAACATCAAAGGTACAAAAATAGTCCATGGGGTCCAAAGAGTCTACAGAGGGACAGGGAAGACTATAAATGTGTGATCTACCATGTGTGGTAAAATCAGCTGTAACAGATGCCCCCTAATGTGTGAGGTCAGAGGGGTGATACAATGGCCGAAATACATTATAAGTCCATCCTAGAAGTGGAGTGATGAAGAACCAAGTGGAAGAATCAGCCATCCAATAATATAGTACAAATATCTCTGCATATGACTACAAGTACATACAATGTTCCCGGATACATAAGAGTACAATGGCCATGAATAGGCATGATACAAAATATGACATGTGTGGTCATCACCACATACAATATAGATAGATCAAAATCTCCATGATGAATATATACAAAGGATCATGATCTCCATGAAAGATAAAGATATACAATGGATCAAGATCTCCATAATGGCTGAAGATATCTAAAATACACTAGAAACAAGTCACGAGAGATGAAATATCATGAACACTGGCATGATCAAGGAAATAGCATATCAGAAATTCCACCAATCTGGAAAGTATTCTACACAATCCACTACAAGTACATGTGCTACTATGTGAATAGAGGTGTCAAGGTCAAACATAGTAGTCCATCGTCTGATTGCCGGTCATTGATGTATACCGTTAACAGACGCAAGATCACCCACTGATAATGAAAATGAGAATCAAGGTACTATAGTGCAATCTAACAAGTGTGAATAAATGTGTTGAGGTTGAACACTTGAAAGAATCCATCGATCAGGGGACATTGATGTATTCTGAAAACTATCGATTGCGAGAGAACCTATCACTGATGACTTTAAGTCTCAAGGCACTCAAAATGACTCTAGACTCCTATCCCAGAATAAATGATATGAATTCAATGGGATGAAATCCACTGGAAGGAGCGAATTAAGGCATCCCCCATCATCCAACATGATGTACTCAGCAACGCTGTCTAATGTGGAAGGACTTGATCATAATGTGCTCGAACTAGTACCAATACCAGGAATGGCTGACATGCAAAGCTAAGAAAAATGAGGAATGGCCGACTCATGTTGGAGACATTTACCACCATACACACTCTTTTTGGCCAAATTGGCCTAGTTAAACCAATATCCTAAGTATAATTGACATTAATTGACATCATTGGAGCATTAATTGACATCATCTAGTCACACCCATGCCTACCTTCAGTCAAGGAGGCTAACTTAGCCTTCTCCTACATTTGGGGAGGTTAACTGGAGCACTCCGGGGGTGATATGAGTGATATTAATGCGCCTAATTGCTAACTAGTGGTTACAATCAGTTAAACAAGTTAGTTAAGGTGCCTCCTCTCATTAAACATATTATTTAATGATTATTTAATGAACTGGAGTCAACAGGAACACCTCCACCAACTTCTGATGTCTAGTTCAACTTCAGTTAACCTCATCGGGGTTCATTGGAGTCAGTGTAGCACTACCTCTTGATAGTTGGTGAGTTGTGACATGTGTCTGATCTCTTTTAGTTGAGACTCAGTCATTTATTGCACTCCGACTTTAGTTAGGGTTAGTTGAGTCAATTAGGGTTTTGGTCAGTGGTTAACTGAGTGTGAACCATGGCTTACAGTGAGTTAAGCTAGACTCACTCATTCAATTTGAATAACCTCCTAAGGAATTTGAATTGTCTCTTCATTCATGCTTGTAGCATGTCATTGTAATTATAATCATTCATTCTTTATGTGAATACAGAGCAGCTACTATTCCTGTAGACCGATTACACCTTTTCATGAGTTATTTGTTGATTAATCTTTGATGAGATTGATTCTTTGTTCCTAGATCAATAGACAAGATTAATATGGCATCATATCTTACGGCGAGACGAAGCTCTATCTCTCAAAAACAAGCTTTTTGACAGATTTTTGCATGAAATTTGAGCAATAGATCAAAAATCCAGCATTGCACCAGAAGCCAAGGCTTACCACTTAATACCCCTAGTAAAGAACTTGTTGATCAAGCTTGCTTGATTGACTATGCTAGGTGTGATGAAAGCCTAAAATGTGTAGGCTATTCGACCTTACATTTCCCTTTCTGTTTTGATTTTCAGGTTTCTACAGGTGAAGCATTTGCTCCAGCACATCTAGATGGCCTCCTCAGTAGATCTCTTGACTCCATACAATTTCCACTCATGGAAAGATGATATGGAGATTCAGTTGCACTCCAGAGGACTTTTTAGAGTCACCATGGACACTAAAGTTGAGCCTAGATCCACCATAGAAAAATCAAGATTCTTGAACAAGAAGGATGAAGCCTTCGGTTTCTTGTGCCTCTCTATTTCCCGAGACCTTCTCTTCCATCTTACGGGATTGAAGACTCTGAAATAAATATGGTACAAATTGGAGACTCTATACAGAAAGCATGATGACTTAAGGGTTTACCAGCTCAAAAATGAACTCATGTCTCTCCAACCCTCCAACTTCGAGACTCTGAATGATTTCTTCACAAATTTCAAGCATACTGTTCTACTCTTGAAGCAATGCAGCATGGAGAAGGAGGATTATCAGTCCATCCTCACCATACTATCCAAACTTGGGGCTGATTATTTAGATTTTGTTTCTACATTCCATGCGGGGAAGCTCACAACCCCTGGATGGAAGATGTCTACACTCAATGCCTTCATTGAGTCCCTAACATGTGAACATGACAAGCTTGTCTAGATGGGGATCATCAGATCTTCCCATGATCAATCCCTTCATGTCTCAGGGCCCAAAGATATGAAGGGTAAAGGAAAGCAACAGAAAAATCCAAAAACTAAATTTGATGCTCCTAAACCTAGAGTTGAAAATCAGCAGCATGATGAGTCTTCCGGCTCAAGGAAGAACAAAGGAAAAGGGCACCATGGCAAGGAAAAAGTCAAGTGTTCTTATTGCGGGAAGGGATTCCACCCTAAACATGCCTGCATGAAGAAGAAGCTTAATGAATATACCTCTCTCCTTGAGAGAAATCACATCAATCTTCCGGAAAGCTTTCGGAGGAGAGATCAACAAGATCGGGAACCACAGCATGAAAAAGGTCATGCCCTCATGGCAAGCACTTCGAAGTCCAAAGCACTATTTATTGACTCTGGTTCTTTGAACCACATGATGGATGAAAAATAATCCTTTTCATCCTTGGATACTGGCAAATCCATCCCCATCCACATGGGATATGACTCCACCATCATTTCAGAAGGACAAGGTACTGTAGATCTTGAAAATGGTTTTTTCTCTAATGTTTTGTATGTACTGTATCTGGCATCAAATATCCTTAGTGTCTATTAGATGACACATACAGGAGTGCCTAAGAGAGTCTCTTTCAGCCCAAATTATGTTGAGATAACAGAAATTGCATCCAGGAAACTCATTGCTAAAGGCCTTGCAAACCATCATGCAAAAGCCTATGAGTTCTCTCACTTTGTTGCGGATGTAAAGCCCACTGCTCTGCTAACTCATGGAAATGAGGTTAGTAGGCTGTGGCATGAGAGGTTTGGCCATCTTAATTTCAAATATTTGCATAAATTACAGAAAAAATCCATGGTTTAAGGCCTCCCAGTCATCAAGGAAACCACAGGAATTTGCAAGGGCTGTGTGATTGGAAAACACCCTGAGCACAAGTTCGATCGGGGGAAGGCAAACCGAGCTACATGCATATTGGGGCTGATACATTTTGATATCAGTGGTTCGATTCCTATCACATATATGAATGGATCAAGGTATCTCCTTACTTTTATTGATTATTTTTCAAGGTATACATGGGTTTTCTTTCTCAAAAAGAAATCAGAAGTATGTGAAACATTTTCTGAATTGAAGGCCTTGATCGAAAATGCCTCTGGGCTTAATATCAAGATATTGAGATATGATAATGGAGGGGAGTATGTCAGTAATTATTTTCTGTACATATGCTTCCAAAGTGGGATTCTGGTCCAACATTCAATTCCCTACACTCCACAGCAGAACGGAGTAGCGGAAAGGAAAAATCGGTCTCTCAAGGAGATGACCAACTGTATGTTGGAATCTAAGAAGCTGGCTGCAAATTTGTGGGCTGAGGCCATGAATTCTATAGAATACATTCAAAACATGGTTCCACACTCATCTATGAAAGGTAATACCCCTTTCAAATCATACTTTGGACACAAGCCGGATGTGTCTAACCTACAGGTGTTTGGGTCCACTGCATGGGCCCGAATTCCACTTGATAAAAGAAGGGATTTGCAACCGCAAAGCATAGAATGTCTATTTATTGGGTATCCTAATGAATATAAAGGGTTCAAGCTGCTATATATCAATACCAAACAGATCATCATCGAGATAAGTGTCAAGTTCGATGAGCCTCTTCAGGAGGTGGAACTAGTGAAGGAGAAAACTGCTGAATTTCCTTCCTATTCTACTGAATATTTGGATGATGAAATTGGGGGTGATGACCCTGATTTGGATCCTATGATTTCTGATATTAGTGTGCAGCAATCATCATATTCTGAATCAGAACCTGAAGTGCAAAATCATCTTCCTACATGGGCCCAACAGACACTCTCCTCCGCAGGAGACAACATTGGAAATCTAGATGATCCAAGGAGAACCCGGTCTGATTTCCAAAGAGCAGGTATTGCGCTCTCTTGTCCTGATAATTTTCTGTCTAAAACTTGATATTTGATGATTATTTCAGATCCAAAATCCTAATATCATGCTCGGAAGGATCCGAGATGGAAAGTTTCCATGGATGAAGAGATGAATTCTCTTCAGAAAAACACTACTTGGGAGCTAGTTTCTCTTCCTCCGGGAAGGAAATTGGTTCAATGCAAGTGGGTGTTTCAGACCAAGGTTGCTACTGATGGAAGCACCTACAAATATAAGGCAAGGCTGGTAGCAAAAATTTTCTCTCAGGTCCAAGGAGTGGACTACCATGAGACCTTTGTACCAGTTGCAAAAATGGACTCCATCCGCTTTGTTTTGGCAATTTCAGCATCCAAGCACTGGGAAGTGCATCACATGGATGTTAAGACAGAATTTCTGCATGGAGATATTCATGAGGAGATATAAATGAAGCATCCTTAGGGATACATCACTGATCCATCTTTGGTTTGCAAGCTAAAGAAGTCACTATACGGGTTAAACCAGGCCCCAAGAGAGTGGTATTCCAAGATGGATGCTTTCCTTCTCTCGCAAAAATTTTAGAGATGCAGATCAGATCCAAATGTGTATTTACAGCAGTATGATGGTCATATAATTATCATTTTTTTATATGTTGATGACTTACTGATCACAGGTATCACAATTGCCTCCATTTCAGCCATCAAAACTGCTCTCCACAATGCCTTTGAAATGAGTGATTTGGGGCTTCTAAAACAATTTTTGGGGCTCAAAATTGAGCAAACTTTTGACGAGATTATGGTTACTCAGTAAAAATGAAATTCAGACCTCTTAATAAAGTTTAACATGGATGATTTTAGGCCTACACCATTCCCTTTCCTTTCATGGATCGGACTTGAAGAAGGAAAAAGTACACCTCCCATGGACTGCACTATCTATCGACAGCTGATTGGTAGCTTGTTGTACTTGACACATTCTAGGCCTGATATTTGTTATGCCATGAATGATATATCAAGATACATGCAGCAGCCTCATGATATTCATTGGAAGGAATCCAAGAGGATCCTCCAGTATATTCAGGGAACCAGGACCTACAACATTCACTATGCTGCAGACTCCGAGCTAGAGCTGGTTGGATACATAGATTCTGATTGGGCAGGTGATTCTATTGATAATAAGTCTACTTTTGGATATGTATTCATGTTTGGTGGTGGCCCCATTTTCTGGTAAATCAAAAAGCAGGCTGCCATAGCACTATCTTTAGTAGAGGCCGAGTATCGAGGAGCGGTTAATGCTTGCATCCAAGCAGTTTGGTTGCAAGGCATTCTTTCAAAGTTTGATCTTGGTAGTACTTTGTCTGCTGTCCTCTTTTGTGACAATCAAAGTTATATTAAGATATCCATGGATCCAGTTACCAGGAAAAGGACCAAGCATGTAGAGATCCACATGCACTATATCAGGGATCTAGTGCATGACAGGACCATCATGCTGCTATACTGTCCGACTAATGAGACGATTACAGACATCTTAACTAAGATATTTTTAGAAAAGAAGTTCACTTACCTCTGTTCACTATTGGGGGTGATTTCATCAGGGTGATTCAGACTACTTTCAGTGTTTAGCTTGAGGGGGGGTTTTTCCCACTGGGTTTTCCCTCTTTTCCTCACTTAGTTTGTTTTGAGCATTGTTTCCATTTCAACATTGTACAGGGTGACCTATGGCCTTATTTTCCAGGGCCCTAGCATTTTTATGCATCTATGTTTTCTAACTCTTCTTGAGTATAGCTTAAGGGGGGGTGTTGGAGACATTTACCACCATACACACTCTTTTTGGTCAAATTTGCCTAGTTAAACCACTATCCTAAGTATAATTGACATTAATTGACATCAGTGGAGCATTAATTGACATCATCCAGTCATAGCAATGCCTACCTTTATTCAAGGAGGATAACTTAGCCTTCTCCTACATTCAGGGAGGCTAACTGGAGCACTCTGGGGGTGATCTGAGTGATATTAATGCACCTAATTGCTAACTGGTGGTTACAATTAGTTAAACAAGTCAGTTAAGGCACCTCCTCTCATTAAATATATTATTTAATGATTATTTAATGAACTGGAGTCAACAGGGTCGCCTCCACCAAATTCTGATGTGTATTTCAACTTTAGTTAACCTCATCGGGGTTAATTGGAGTCAGTGTAGCGCTACCTCTTGATGGTTGGTGAGCTGTGACATGTGTCTGATCTCTTTCAGTTGAGACTTAGTCATTTATTGCACTCTGAATTTAGTTAGGGTTAGTTGAGTCAATTAGGGTTTTGGTCAGTGGTTAACTGAGTGTGAACCATGGCTTACAGTGAGTTAAACTAGACTCACTCATTCAATTCGAATGACCTCCTAAGGAATTCAAATTGTCTCTTCATTCATGCTTGTAGCATGTCATTGTAATTGTAATCATTCATTCTTTATGTGAATACAGAGCGACTACTATTCCTGTAGACTGATTACACCATTTCATGAGTTATTTGTTGATTAATCTTTGATGAGATTGATTCTTTGTTCCTAGATCAATAGACAAGATTAATAACTCAGGCTTAAACTTCCTTCGAACAAGAGCATAAAGGTGAATGGTGGTTGAATGTAGGAAGCATAAAATCAATATAAAAAACTGGGACATCTTTGCGACATAGGAGGCATCGATAGAGGCTCCACAGGGACTAGAAGCTTAACCAGACGGTGGAGATAAACTCAGAGAAATGAGTAAAGCTCCTAAAGTCAAACTATTAACCCAACCAATGGATGCGATATACAGTGCTCTGTTCGAAGGCGACACAACTCGAATGCTGCCAAAGATAACATCTTTTACTATCTGGCTTTTTGGTTTTTTGATTTTTATGGACTTTTTCAAATATTTTGAAAAGCTTGAAAAAGAATAAAAGTGCTTTGTAGTTACAAAATAGGAGGAGATGAGTTTCAAGGGGCAAACAAACTAGTTTCAAGCAGTGAAACATAACTATGCTTAATTAAAGGAAACATGTGTAGGATAACAACACTCGGGGGAAGTCCCCTCCCAGTGAAAATGGGGAATCAAGCTGCAAAAGATATGTAAAATGGCTTGCTTTGCTAGACATGAGACAAGCTCGGGCTATATGGCTGATAATCAAAGTCAGGGAATCCAACATAAGGCTCAATAAGGCAAGCGAAACTCATGATAATGCAATTACAACTTGACATGAGGGAGTCTTGAGGAAAAGGCCAACAAAAAGATCAAGAGGAGTATGAGGCTTTTGCGCAAATTTATGGCGATACTATACAAAGGACTCCCACACCCTAAAGGAAAAATGTCGGCATGGGAACCAAATGCAAAACATGAGCTAACTAGAGTACCCATGTATGGTCAAGCTCTACCATTCACATCATGTCACTTCTAAAAGCAACAAGAAGGTTTCGTGACAAGATAGAATGGGTTCGTACCCAAGGTTATAATTAAATTGTCATAAGGTCATGCAAAGTGAAAATGGATGTGAAATCCTAACCTATATGTCAATTCAGACATTATACCTATGATAGAAATGAATGGGTTGAAACCTCGAAGAGAGTGTACAAAACCTGGACCCTATATGACAACCATATTAGTCCAAAACAACCCAAAATAGTCAATAAAGAATCCAAACTATAGGATATAGGGAGGAATGATTATGACAACTGCACCCAAAGGAAACAATGTGGTGAACGATGGGACATAAAAAAGGAAAGTAAGGTGTAGACCCAACGTTCACGCATCCACTACCACCCTCGTGAGGGTGACCATCGGTGTAAAGACCGAGAGAAGGGAGTCAACATCTTCCACAAATGGAGTATAGGGCGGAATGTGACCACTCCCAAAACCATGAGCATGATAATGGGTTGTGATGCCCCCAATTATGACACTAGGGTCTGTACTAGGACCAAGGACATGTGATAGGATACTAGGCATGCCGAAAATAAAAGGACCCGAACTCAAGAGAGCATAAATATACTCAAGTAACTGTGATCCCAAAGGCCAATTAGCGCACAAAGGGCACACTCCTAAGAAAATATACATCCAAAATATAAGCAAACCAAGGGGAGGATATATGATCTCTCGAATGCAGGAGGTATGTCTCTCCTAGGAGAGGCTCGAAACTCCCATACACTAAAAGCAGAGGTACGTAACTAATTATAGTGTCCCTCAGCTTCAACGCATAAAGCAACCGTGCTTTCCGACCTCTACCTGGCTAGGACACCTACAGAATAACCTCTACAAGTACCCCCCTATGATACCTAGGTAAGGTAAATAAGGTCACATCAATATAATCAATGCTCAGGAAGACAGTTGTAGGTGGGATCGACCATATGGGCAGGGTAGCAAATTCCAAAACTCAAAAAGATCCCCCAGATACGAATACAATCCTGGAAATATCTCTGGTGCTCATAGAAAGTAACCAGGGGTCATCCTAGTCATAATCACGTGCACTACCTCATGCTTAACTCCTATGTAGGAGGAGCATCCTGAGAAACACTAATTATACCAAGGATTTCACTATATCACCTGGACAGACACCTAATTGTTTGTGTTTAGTAGTCTTGGAGAATTGTCTCACAATGAACTATTCCAAGACTCTAAATCCTAATCTTGTTTGAGAACCCTATAAAAGAAATATGTGTAGTTCATTTTAAATTATGTGTTGATTTTAATGGTTATGATTACTCAAAGGGAAATGACCATGCAACTAGTGATATGAAGACTCAGCAGTGAAATAAAAGTGCACACTATAACAAACAATGCTAAGTGCAATCTTTGTTAAATGAAAAACAGGGTATGCCACTACATGAGATGCATAAAAAATCATTCCTTTAATGGCAATGCAATCCTTCCTAAATGAAATCCTAAATACAACTCTCATCCAATCAATCCAATGCAAGTACCTCCTCAAATCCATATGCGATATGCAAGTAAGAATGGAACTACTTTGTATTTTCAATATAAAAGAATGAAAAATGTAAATAAAAGTCATCTAAAACTCTCAGTATCTGTAGCAAGTATAAAACACAAGCCCATCAAGACACCGAGACAAAAAAGAGTAATGCACTAATGGGAAAACAAAAAGGATAAATGACTAAAACTACTTAAAGAAAAGTCAATGAAAAAGTGGTCTCTGGTTGCAAAAGAAGCATCCAACAGACAACATCAGAACTCAGGAAGACCCAACCACACTCATAACCCACCCAATAGCTTCCCACAACATCAAACTCACCAAAAGGGAGGATGTACGCAACTGTTTAAAGAATGACTACGTATATACGCGACTTTTGACCCAAAATCTGCATGTATACGCAGATTTTGGCCAAAAAACTACATGTATACGCAACTTTTGGCCAAAAATATGCGTATGTACGCGACTTTTGGCCAAAAACCTACCTATACAGAGAAGACAGTGGTAAAAAGCAGGCCAAGGGTCAAACCAATAAAGGGGAGTTTCAATGGATGAACATACTATAAAATGCAACACAGAAACAAGGAGAAACAAAGAGCAAGTCAATAATATCAAGCACATTGTGCCCCTAAACCCCAAAGACAAACAAGGAACGTCCCCAGTATGGTCGCTAATTCTGTTACGGAGAAAACTTCCTATGGCTTGGGGTATACCACAATAGACAGAGTAATCACAGAAATTAATCCCTTCCCAATATGCAAGAGAAATAAAACATCTAACACTAAAGGATCTCGAAACATACCTTATTCTGGATGGTTGATGTAGATCCCCGTTGAGCTTTTTCCAATCCCGCTTGTGTTAACAATTTGCTCTCTCGGCAATAAACAAACAAGACAAGCATGCTATATAATGGTGTTAGACCTACTCTAGCATATATAATAAATAATGTATAAGCAATTAAAAGCATCCATGGATTAAATATTCATTTAAATGCACATCATTGGATAGGAAAAGATATTTCTATTAATATAAATAAGAGATTACAAGAATGACAACCTTTGTCAGCACGTCTACGAACCGGAGAAAATGAGTCCTCCACATGGGCCTCCACCACCTCAATCCTCCATCTCTTGATAGCAAGCTCACGAGCAAAGGAAATCTTGGAAAGAACACCAAATGCTCCAAGGGACAAAGGGATGCAGACTCAAGTATAAGCAAGCTACGGAAATAATGGACTATAGTTTTCTTGCTCTTCAATTCCTCTTCTTCAATGTATCCAAAGGGTTCCTTATATAGTGCTTCAATGGGGTAATGGAAGTTCAAAGACGAGCGATCTCGAGGCATATGGAAGGCTAAGAGACAAGTGACTCAGATCCACATCAAGGAAAACTCCAAAATATTTGGCCTTTTGCACACATCCCGATGTACGTGGGTTTAAGGGTTATATCCATGTGTATACGCGAGAAAGGCTTAACAAGTTGCATATAGAAAATAATAGGTTTTTTTAGGGATGATATTGGAAACATCAAAGGTACAAAAATAGACCATGGGGTCCAAAGAGTCTGCAGAGGGATAGGGAAGGCCATAAATGTGTGATCTACCATGTGTGGTAAAATCAGTTTAACACAAATCATTTTAATGGTATATTTTTGGTTTATCCCATAATACTGAGAGGGGGGGTGAATCAATATTGGACCTTTTTATTTAAAATACACAAAAATCAACAATTAAGACATAGATTTTATCATGGAAACATCAACACAAACTCATTAATAAGATGAATTTAAACACGCCCTTTGAATTTAAATACACATCTTTGCTGCTACAAAAAGGATGTAAACACACCCTAGGTTTTTCCTGGAACTATAGAAAAGGATGCTACAAAACCCCAATGGTTTTCTGCATGATTCAACAAACAAGGATGCTATGACACCCAGTTTTCCAGCTATGACTGGAAGGAGGATTTGACCCCCTGCAGACCTGTGGCCTGCCTTAGCACCACCCTACCACCCTATCCTAACTTTGTTAGTTCTTTTGGAATAGTTGTAAACTATTCACTTTGGACTCTCTCAAGCTTACTAACATCGACCCATTAATTCTTTACACATTCATACAATAAATACTCTTTACCTATTTCCTATCAATGCATCTCTCCATAGATGCGCTCCTTCATTTTGGGTCATGGCTATTTACTTACAGACACAAATATTCATCCTCTTACCCATTCAACACTCACATCATTTCATCGTTAAGTTTCAACAAAAGTGTCATTTCATTTTTCCCACAGCTTAGATTTCATTTTAGCAGCACTGTTTAATGTTTTCTAGTTCTTTCGCAATATCCATCTTCTTTTCGCAAAATCATCTTCCATCTTTAATCAGATCTGTTGATCATATTTCTAAGTCTCTTTGGATCATCGATCTAACGCATATATTTTCCCCTCGAAATTGCATTTCCGCAACAAGGTTTCCTCATCAACGATTCCTCAATATTGATCTTTGTCGGGCGTTTTCTTGACCATTGATCTTTGGGTGGCGAAAATTGGAAAATCAACTTTTGAACCAAGTTTTCTGCACTTTTCATCACTTTTTGATTTGTTCATTTTGTCTTTCTGCCTCAGTGATTTTGCACCGTTGATCTTCTTCGGGATTCATTGTGACTGTTGATCTACCAGATCACAGAATGTAGAAATGTAACATTTCCTTAAGTCATTTCTTGACTTTCCTTTTTTTGATTTCCATTTTTTTCTCTTCAGATTTCTGGACCATATATCTCTTGTGGAACGATTCTCAGTCGTCCGATCTCAACCTTCACTTTCCTCCTTCTGGACTTCGGATTACGGAAATGTAACATTTCCTAAAGTCATGTTCTCGACTTTCTGGTTTCCGAACTTAGGATTTTATAGACCATAGATCTCCTATGGAATGATTCTCAGCTATCCAATCTCAGGATTCCACTTTTCACCTTCTGAACTTCAGATTACGAAAATGTAGCATTTCATAAAGTCGTTTCTTGATTTTCGATTTCTGCTTTCCGATCTTCGGATTTTTCGAACCATAGATCTATTTCAGCGAAACTAATCTCACCTGTTCGGTATTTTAACTTTTTCGGAACCTTAGCCTTTCCATTTTACCCTTGCGAATATCTTCCTCAACCATCAAATCTTGTGTGGATTAACTATGAACCATCCGATCTTTGATTTTTGCAGAACTTCATTCTTCTGCCTATCTTTTGCGGAACTGATCCTTAGCCGCTGGATCTAGGGTGGGACTAACCTCTGCCATCCGATATTAATCCTTCATGCAAATTTATTACTTTGCTCATGTTTAACCTCTACGCTTAGTTCATCCAGCAAGAAAATTGTGAGCCGTTGATTTACTTGGATGATCGATCTTAGTCGTTCAACTTGCTACATGGTTATTCGTTTTTCATTCAAACTACAACCTGTGATAGGTTAATTATTTTTTATTATGTGGGTTTCATCCTACCACCATATCTTTGACAATCATTAACAACTTTGACATCAATGACGACTATTTTACTCAACAATATCCCCCTTCGGCATTGATGGCAAGATCATTAATCATTCTCCCCCTTTGACACTAATGACAAAGGAAATCTATGTCTGATAGCTCCCCCTATCATCATATATTTAATTATTCTCCCCCTGAGATTGTGCTTCCTCTTAGTTTTTTTGTAAAGGAATTACTCCTATCTTCTATCTAAGATGCTTAAAGGCTTTCGTAGGTAGTGGTTTGGTGAAAATGTCAGCAATCTGTTCTTTTTTGTCAATGTATTCTAATTTGACAGCTTTTTGATAGTGATACTTGATTGGTATATGTTATGTCTTAGAATTCTTGATAGGATTTTTAGATATATTTATATCACTAGTGTTATCACAGCTGATCACTATTGGATGTTCATATTTTATAAGTAGATATTCTAGGGTTTATTTTATCCAAATAACCTGAGTGCAACATGAGGCAACATCAATATACTCTGCTTCTTCTATAGAGAGTGAAATGGAGAATTGTTTTTTACTTGACCAAGATACTAAACAATTTCCCAGAAAGAATGTTGCTCCACTAGTACTTTTTTGATAATCAAAACTTCCTTCCCAATATGCATCAGTAAACGCCTCTAGGGTAAAATATTTTCCTCTTGGATACCATAAAACATACTCCATAGTACCTTTTAAATATTTGAAGATCCTTTTTACTACTTTTACATGTGTTTCTTTGGGAGTTGGATGGAATCTAGCCACAAATCCAACAACTTGCATCACATCTGGTCTTTTGGCTGTCACATATAGTAGACTGCCAATCATGGATCTAAACATGTTATGATCTACTTCCAAAGATTCATCATCCTTACTTAACTTGAAACTAGTGACCATATGAGTACCAACAAGTTTGGAATCTTCCATTTTAAACTTTTTCAACATATCTTTGATGTACTTAGTTTGAGAGATGAAAACTCCTTCATATTTTTGGTAGACTTGCAATCCCAAGAAGAAAGTCAATTCACCCAACATTGTCATTTCGAATTCTTTCTTCATCTCAGAGGAAAAATATACACTTAGGATTTGAAGATTGCTTCCAAATAGGATATCATCCACATAGACAACAACAATGACCATATTTTTATCTTTGATCTTTAGGTAAATATTACTTTCATTGGCTCTATAGAACACTGGTTTTGACCCTGTTTGCATTAAAATGTATATGATGTATATATTGTAATTAATTGTGGTGTGGAGCTAAAGGCAAAAGCCCCACCACCAATTTGGTTGTGTTATGATTCGACGATTGAAATCGTTTCCAATGGTATATCGTGCTATACGACACATTAGAGTTTTGGCATCATGTAAATATGTATTTTTTTTAAAATGAACCCCAACCAGCTATGTCAATGCAACCATGATGAAAAGGGCATGATTTTCCTAAGGATAAGGAGGGGGAATTATTAAACTTTGAGCCTATGGGGAAAAGCCATGTGTCAGCTGCTAAACCCCTTTTGACTTACTCACCTTTCCTTGTCTCATCTATCAACTACCACATTTAAAATAGCTGTTGTTAGTTGGGGCAGTTAGTGCTGGGCAGGATTGTCAGCCCTTACCCACACGCACACTCCACCAGTAGACCCTTTCACTTCACGTGGGAAAGGAAAGTGTAGGATTCTATGGGGCATTATTCCATTCTCCATTCTTCCATTGTTTTTATCCATCCACATACAGAGACAGTTGCTCTCTTCTCCTCACACACAGATTGGGATTCATCATTGTTTTCCCTCATGCAAAGAGCTGGGGGAGCCGTTTTCTATCACCCACAATTTTCCTGTGAATAAGCCATTCACAATTTCTACTATGGGTGTGTGTTTTACTTATTGGTTTTATGGTCTATGTATATTTTTTTCCTCCTGTCCATGTGGAGAGTCTGATCTTCTCTCCAATTCTCCGAGCTGTTTATTTTCCCGTTGCTTCAATCTTGAGATCAGGGCTGATGTTTTCCCAGTAATTTGTGGTTTGATGCGGGTTCCTTTTCATTTGGGTTTGCTATGGATTCTTATTGGGTTTTTTTGGCCATAATAGGGCCAAGAACGACTCAGGGATCAGAATTCCCTAGTCAGAGCTGTGAATTGCTTGCCTTGCTGTGTGTATGCAGTGGTTGGTCTTCGGACTGTGTTGGAGTGGGAATGAAGGCTTGGTTTGCTTGATAAACTTGGTGTGTTTGGGAGACACATAGATAGAGCTAAAGGGGTGGATTTCTTCTCCACAACCCCTGAATAGCACTGGAAGGGAATTCAGGGCATGAGGGACTGTGTAGCAGAGAAGGGATTGATTTCCTTATGTTGGGTGTGTGTGGGTGTCCTTGAAGTCAGGCTAGTTCTGGTGTAGGTGTCCTTAGCTCTTCAATGAGCTCACCAGCTTAGCATCCATCTTTTCCTAGCTACTTGATGGCCTGATAAACCCAACTGTGTTGGCTTGGCTGATTTGTGTATCCTTGGCTATGTGTAAGCCTACTTGTTCCTTATTCCTTGGGGAATCATGCCCACCTTGGCGGTGGAAGTGTTACTGAGAGACTAAGGAGCACATTGGCCTATGGTTGGGTGGAACGTTGCAGTGATGTAGATGGTTGCAGGATGAATTCTTCACAAGATAAGTATTCTTGTCTATTTCCTCTCTACAATTATATTTACTATTTAATGGATTACGATGAACATGTCGCATGCTTGAATGTATGGATTGCTTCTGCTGTATGTTAAACAATTATGCATCTCTGCATGTTTTTACTTCCAAGCATTTTATTTCAGTTTTATGTATGCACATGTTCATGGGGCTAGTTTCTCGGATGGATAATGGTTTGGTAACGTCCTCTTCACTGGTCGGAGGGTTGGGGATGTTACAGACTCCTCTTTTAAAACCTTATTGTTTCAAGTAACTGTCTAGTCTTTACAACCACACTCTTGGAGCTTGTTTGAGACCATAGAGTTCCTTCTTCAGTTTATAGACATAATCTTTGTTTTCTGACAAGAGAAACCCTTCAGGTTGTTCAATATACACTTGTTCTTCTAGTTTTCCATTCAGGAATGTAGAATTGACATCCATTTTATACACTTTGAAATTTTTATGGCATGATAGTGTAAAAAACATTATGATTGCTTCAATTCATGCTACAGGAGCATAAGTTTGTTCAAAGTCAATACCTTCCACTTGGGCATGCCCCTTACAAATCGATCTTGCTTTATTCATTGTTACTTGTCCATCTTGACTGAACTTGTTTTTGAAAATACATTTGGTTCCTACAATGTTCTTATCTTAATGTCTTGGGACAAGTTCTAAGGTCTCATTTTTCTCAATCTAATCCAATTCTTTATTCATGGCTTTGACCCATTCATCACTTTTGCTAGATTTCGTAAAGTTCTTGGGTTCTACTATTGAGAGTAGGGCTTGTTCATCACCTAGTAATTGTATACTTGTTTTGACTCCAGCATTTTTATCACCCATTATCTGTGATTCTGTATGATCCTTTTGTATCCTTCTACATGGATCTTGAGTGTCAGGTCTAGAGAAGTCTTCTTCATCTTATTGTGTATCTTCCTTCTCTTTGTCTTCTTCTTCGTTATGAATGATATCATCCTTTTGCAAGTCTTTTATTTCATCATCACATGTACTATCAATATTTTTCCCTTTCCTTGGTTTTATATCATCTACTTTCACATCATCCCTTTCTACAATTTTATGTAACTTTTTATTGTAACACATATATACCTTTTTGGTTGATGAATATCCTAGAAATATTCCTTCATCAGTCCTAAAGTCAAATTTTCCACGGTCATCCTCATTTCTTTTGATGTAACAGTTGCTTCCAAACAATTTAAAATATTTGGTTGAGGCTGGTCTTCCATACCACAATTTGTAGGGGGTATTATCCTTGTTCACTATGATTTTCCCTCTGTTAAGTATGTAGATAGTTGTGTATACAACTTCTCTCTTCATTAAGCATTGTTCTGGCAGCTTCTTGGACTGTTCTATTTTTCCTTTCAACAACCCCATTCCGCTGAGGAGTTTTTTGCAGCTGAAAACTGTCTCTTAATTCTATGAACTTCATAGAACTCATTGAATTCATTGGAAGTAAATTACCCCCCACTATATGATCTAATACACTTTATTTTCATACCTGACTCATTTTCAGCCATTGCTTTAAATATTTTAAATTTTTCAAAAGCTTCTAATTTTTCTATGAGGAATGCCACCCAGGTCATCCTTATGTAATAATCAATGAGAAACATGAAATAGTGATCTCCTTGCAATAATTTCATTCTGGTTGGTCCACAAAGGTTTGTGTGTATTGTTTCTAGAGGGTGTGAGGTCATGTGTTCTTTTATTTTAAAACCGGATCTGGTTTGCTTCCCATGTTGACAGTGTTTACACACAGAGTTTAGAGGAACTATTATTTTAGGTAGATCTCTTATAGATTCCTTCATTCTTATTTTGGCAATATTGTCAAAACCTAAATGTCCCAACCTTTTGTGCCATAACCAAATTTCATCTACCATACTTAACATTGGTTTTAATTTTCCAAGATGTATACATTGTTTGTATTTCTCATAGCAATGCGAACTACCTTTCCTAATTCCTTATTCTTGATTTCACATTTTTTTGAGTAAAAGATACAAATGTGTCCTTGGTCGCATGTTTGACATACATTAAGAAGATTAGGCTTGAGGTTTTCAACTAGAAAAAATTTTTCTTCTTTGATCTTGCTATTGGAAACAGTTGTTCCTTTATCGATTATTTTGGAGGATAGACTATCTCCAAAAGTTACTTTTCCCTTATTATCTTTTTCGTGTTATGAATTTGGTTGGATCACCGGTCATATGTTTTGAAAAACCATCGTCCAAGTGCCATACTTTTTGGCTTTTGGTTACACACAAAGAAATTATTGAACATTCCTTTTCTCTCCAATATAATACTTCTTTTTTTTGGTGTTCTGGTATTTGGTTACAACCATATTCCTTGTAGGAGTCTTCAGTTTACAATCTCTTTCCATATGTCCATGGTTATTACACTTATAACATTCTATGTCATATTTTTGGAGTAGTGTAAAAAGATTCTTATTTTCCTTCGGCTTATTACTTGATGACTTATTTTTGTATTCAGAAATCTTTCTTTCAGTTCTGTGATTTAAGGCTGTATGACCAAAATTATTACAAGCGTAATAGTGAACTAAAAAGAATTTTAGATATCTATTTGGCCTCTTGGGTGCTATATATATATTTTTTTTATCTTGAGAAATTAAGCATGATTTATTGCTTCCCTTCTTTTTAGCTAGAGTCTTTAGTACTTCATCATATCTTTTCTTACTTCCTTCTTAATCGATGATGGGAAAACCCTCTGGTTTTGTCTCTTTAAAAAACCCCAAACCAGAACTATCACTTGATGGTATTTGGATACATCATCTAGAATATTTGAGCTATTCTCAAACTTTTATTTGATAGATCCTTCATCAAGCTTTCTCTTGAATTGCATGATCTCTTCTGCAAGATTTTCAGACTCATGTATTTTTCTTTTGAGTTGTTGGTTTAGGTCCTCCTCCACTTTTTTGGAATCTAGAAGTTGAGATTCCAACTGGCCGATGATACTATTTGACTGTCTATTCCTTTTCTTACATTTCTCAAGTTCTTCAATGGTGCTAACAAGTTTAGCTTTTAGGTCTGCTTCTCCTTCCATGTCTGAGTCATTATTTGAGGCTTGAATATCTAGGCCCATAAATAAAAATTCAGTTTCTTCAACTTCATTTGCATCTGAATCGTTACTGTCTTCCATGCTGTAAACAATTTTCTTTTCCCATAGGGTTTTTTCTTGTTTCCTATTTTACCCTTTTTGAATGTTGAAGTTTCCTTTTCTTCATTCTCATCTTGTTTGGTGTAGGTGCATTTATAGGAAAAATGTCCAATCCTTCCACAATTAAAACACTCTAGTGGTAACTTCCCCTTGTATTTTCTTGTCCCTCTCTCAAGTTTATTAATGAAAAGAGATTCCTCATCATCTGTCTTTTCTGATTGATATTTTAAGGAGGCTTTATAGAGTGCTTCTTTTCTTGAATATCCATTTTCTCCTGTTCTCATCTCATACGCAGTGAGAATTCCATATAGCTCATCCATTGTTACCTTTTTAAGATCATCTCGTTCTTCTAAGGTGGATACATTTGGGTCATATCTCATTGGTAATGTTATTAGTACCTTGCTTACCACTTCATTTTCTTTTAATTTTCCTCCAAACCATCTGATTGTATTAACAACTTCATCTACACGAAGAAGGTATTCACCAATATTCTCTTCTTCATTCATTTTAAGACTTTCAAATTAACCTTTATATGTTTGAAGTTTGAATTCTTTGACCTTAGATTCTCCTTCATAGATAATTTTCAACTTGTCCTGGGCTTGTTTGGCATATGTGCATTACATGACTTTAGTAAATATCGAGTTTGTTAAACCACTTAAGATTGTGTTTAGGGATTTGGAATTACTTTCATATTCACCTAGTTCAACTGTGTCTGTAGGGTATAGGTTTCCTATATTAAGCTCCTTTTCAGTTGCTTCCCAAACCTTCCATCTTAGGGACATCAGATGACACCTCATTCTTATAATCCAGCAAGCATAATTTTCTCCTGTAAATAGTGGAGGTTTGTTAGTGTCCAATACTTCTTATTGATCCATTGTGATTTTTGGATGGGATCTTCCTTCCAGTGGTTAAGTTGTTGTGAAGGAACCTGCTCTGATACCGATTGTTGGTTTATCCCACAATACTTAGAGTATCCCACAATACTTAGAGGGAGGGGGTGAATTGGTTTTGTCTATTTTTCTTTAAAATACACAAAAATCAACAATTAAGACACAGATTTTATCGTGGAAACCTCAAAAAGAGCAAACCACCAACGCAAACTCATTAATAAGATGAATTTACAAAATTGTTTATCTGCTACTACAGAAAGGATGTAAACACACCCCATATTATTTCTGCAACTACAGAAAATGACGCTACAACACCCTAATGGTTTTCTACCTGCTTCAAAAGAAAATCGATTAAGCTTAAAAGAACATCTCACCATCAGTATTACCACACTTTCATGGGAAGGCCACAGAGGATCCAGATGAGTTCCAAGTTTGAATTTGACATCCTCTGTAGCATCTACAATTACATTTCCAGTGAACAAAAGATGAAACTTTTCCCTGCTATTAAAGGACAACACTCTACATTGGTTTATGATATTGGGTGGTGACTATTACCACATGGGAACAAATTAAATGGGTGTTAATTGGAAAATATCAAGAGTACTGTAGGACTAAAGATAAAAGAGAAGAATTTTTTAATATGATGCAGAAAGAGGAAGAGAGTCTGGAGGACTTTGTGGAGAGACTTCTATACAATGTACAGAGGGAAGGACAATCTGATATGGGGAAAGATCTGTTCAAAATTATCTTACTGCATGGAATCAGAGAAGATTTCCTGTATATGCTGAATTTATTGGGAAAGGGGGGTATCTCAACTTATGTCAAAGATATTCGAGAGGATCCTCCAAAACCAACAATTGTGACAAAGGACTGGACCAAGATGTATTCACTAGAACACAGAAGTCATCTAATGGAGGAGCCACTCAGGAAGAAATAGGTAACCTTATTGGAAATTTTAAGACATAAATGATGAGATCCATCTCCTCAGAAATGGATGTCATGAGAGAAAAGAAAAGGAAAGCAGTAGAATATTTGGAACTTGGTGTATTTTGTCCCAAATGCAAGGAGAAGCACCCACCTAGGGAATGACCACTCGACAAGGTGGAGGTATGTTATATCTGTGAATTGGATCATGATACTAAGGAATGTCCTTCACTACCCAAAGTTAAAGAAGATGTGTAGGAATATTCTTCAGATGTGGAGAAAGCTTACTTCATTGATCAAAAGAAGCCTCGGAAGCCTCAGAATCAAGGTATGAATACCAACCATTACCTTTTTGGAATAATATGAATAATATGAATAATATGAATAACATTAATAACATGAATAATATGAACACACAATTCGCTTCACATTATTCTAACAACCACTGCATCCATCTCAAACCTTTATGCAAAATCCTAACTCTTGGACACCCTAGACACAACAATCAAACCAACAAGCTCCTTGGTCTCTTGGTTGGAGAAATTCCTACCTAGGAAATTTGTTTCCTCATAACCAACCTCCTCATCAACAATTTCCTCCCCAACAGTATCCTCCTCGGCAATACCCTCACCAACAATATCAGCAGCCGCAACCACAACTCCAAAACAATGTTGCACCAATGAACATGCCCCTACAACCATAAATTCCTGCCTAGCCTAACCCTAAACCAAATAATAAATGAATTCAAAAATTTGAGACTACCAACATGCCTGCTTACTCCATTACCCCAGTTCCCTGCAATGACATACACCTACGATCAGGGAGAGTAGTGGAGCCCTTAGTCATTGAAGATGTTCCATCTTCTGTGACTGAAGAAAGAATTAATTGAAGATGTTCCATCTTCTGTGACTGAAGAAAGAATTAATCAACAACATCCATTTAATACAACAATCCCCATCAATGAGGATGCTAAGAGTCCTACTGAAATACCAAATGAAACACAGGAAGAAACACTTATTGGAACACAACCTACACAATCGATAAGAAAACCACCATATCCTGAATGACCGATCCTACAAAAGATAGTGGAACAACCTCAGTTTAATCTCTTAGGGGAATTAAAGAATTTATATGTCAAAATTCCATTGTTACAATCCCTTCATGATGTGCCCATCTATGCCAAAACAACTAGATATCTATGTGTAATAAAAGTAGGGAGAAAGTCTAGGGATCCTCCCACTGTCCATGTAATAGGAAAAATCTTTGAATTCATAATGGGAAAAATCTCTTGGATAAGTATGATGATACTGGAAACCCTATTGTTATAGTACACATTGGACACACTCAGATACCTAATGTTTTGGTAGATTTAGGCACAACTATCAATGCTATGACCATCAAAACTATGAAAAAACTTGGGCTCACTAATCTTTATCTAACCCCTACTATATTAGAACTTGTTGACAAGTCCACATTCAAACCCGAGGGAATCCTGGATGACCTCATACTATCTGTCGATTCGTGGGAGTACCCTGCAGACTTCTTGGTTTTGCAACTGAAGTTGCAGCTAGGGGGACATCTACTGATCCTAGGAAGACCCTGGTTAGCCACAGAAGATGCTTGCATCAACTGTCAGTCAGGGTCCATGAATCTTTCATATGGGACTGATACAAAGATCCTGACCTTATACCCTCCATCTTGACCCATCTTAGAAGCTGAAACTCCATTGTGGATGGATCTGGAGGAAGAAGAAGGAGTTCAACCATTATTAACAATAGGGAAAGACTTAAATTTTAAGGATGAAACAAAGGACAACAATAATAGTTTGATCAGTGAGCCCACATTTGTCAATAAATATGTTTATCAAATTCTAAACAATACTTTAGGTGAAGAAGAACAAGGAAATATAATAGAAGAGACCCTAGTCAATGATCCCAACATAATTACAGTACTTAAAAACTTGAAAAGAATTCCAGTTGAAATAGACCTGGGAAAAACATTGAACATTAATCCAAATCTCGCTCTTGATGAGTTGGAATGCCTAATCACTCTACTGAAACAACACAAGGGAGATTTTGCTTGGGGGTAAACATATATGAAGGGAATCCCTTCTAATATGTGTACCCATCACATTTACATCAAAATAAGCTCATGAACTGTGTGCCAACCACAATGAAGGATGAACCCTAACTTGAGGGATATACTGAAAGAAGAAATCCAAAAACTCTTGGAAGCAGGGTTTATATACCCAATCTCAGACAACGAGTTGGTTTCTCCACTCGTGATAATGCCAAAAAATAATGGGGAATGGAGCGTCTATGTAGACTATAGGGAGTTGAACAAAGTAACATAGAAAGACCATTTTCCCCTAGCTTTTATTGATTAGGTACTTGATACCTTGTCTAGGAAGAAGTTTTTTTCCTTTATGGATGGATTCAGTGGTTACAATAAAATCCATAACCACCTTCACCTGTCCCTGGGGTACCTTTGCATATAAGGTACTTACCTTCGGTTTGTGTAATGCACCTGCCACCTTTTAGAGAGCTATGATTAGGATACTTTTCGGGATGGTTAACGATAGCATGGAAATTTTTATGGATGACTTTACTCCATATGGTAGTAGATTTTAGGAAGCACTGCAAATTTTAGAAAAGGTTTTAGTACGTTGTGAACAAACCCAATTATCTTTAAGTAGTGAAAGTGCAATATGATGATGATAGAGGGTGAAGTTCTAGGGCACTTCATCTTTGCTGATGGTATCCATGCATACCCATCCAAAATCATGGTAATTTAAAACATACCCACTCCTGGAACACAAAAACAGGTACGTATCTTCTTAGGGCATGCTGGTTATTACATAATATTTATAGAAAATTTTTCTAAGCTAGCCTCTCCTTTTTTCACTCTGTTGATGAATAATGTACAATTAGATTAGAATGATGCATGCCAAACAACTTTCACTAAACTTAAGAAAAGTATATCCACAACCCCCATCTTATGAGGGCCCAATTGTACAGCAGGAAGGTCATGCCCCATATGCAATTTATTATATCAGTAAAAACTTGGCCCCTGTTGAACTCAACTACACTGTCACAGAAAAGTTATTCCATTCCATTGTCTATTCCATCAATACATTTAGGCACTATATTACTAAATAACCCACTTTTGTGCACACTAACCATTCATCCATTAAGTACTTAATGAACAAACCTGTCACTAATGCTAGAGTAACTAGATGGCTTTTACTATTAGAGCAATTTGACATTACAATTATTAACAGACCTAGGAAGAAAAACATTATTGATGACTTTTTATCTAGACTTACTAACAATGATGACAATTTACCAGTCAAAGATTCCTTCCCCGATGAACCTTTGTTTGTAGTTTAATCTCATTCCCATTGGTACGCAGATGTTGCTAACTATTTCGTTGCAGGAAAGCTTCCAACACATTTGTCAAAGAGAGAGAAAAGAAAAAATATACAACAGACTGCCAGGTACTACTAGATATATGGGAATGTTTTCTACATAGGTCTTAATCTTGAAATCAGAATATGTGTAAGAGAGGATGAAATTTTCAATATCTTAAAGGCTTTCCATGATAATCCTTGTGGGGGATAGTTTGCTGACAAATGAACATGTCATAAGGTATTAGGGATGGGCTATTTTTGGCCAACATTTTTTAGGGATACAAAGAAATATGTTCAAGCTTGTCATAGCTGCAAAAGAATGGGCCAGCCAAATAGACTAGATGAGATGCCTCTTCAACCACAACTGGTGGTTAAACCTTTCGATGGATGGGCTCTAGAATTCGTAGGGCCTATCAACCATCCCTTGAAGAAGAAAGTGTATATTCTAGTTTGTACTAATTATATGACCAAATGGGAGGAGGCTGTAGCTTTGGTCAAGGCCAATGACCAAGCTATAATGGAATTCTTATATGGATAAATATTCACCCATTTTGGATTAACCAAGGAGATAGTTACAGATGGAGGACCGCAGTTTGTGTCTCGTAAATTGGATGCTCTGTTACAAAAATATCACATTCAACATAGGATAACCTCACCATATCACCCACATGCCAATGGCCAAGTGGAAAGTACCAACAAGGTAATTGAGGCTAACCTCACAAAAACAGTCAGAAGCCATCACAGAGACTGGGCTGACATACTTCTAGAGGAATTATAGGCATATCACACCACATGGCACAACACTACAGGATTCTCCCCATACAAATTGGTGTACGGTAAGAACACTGTCTTTCCCATTGAATTTGAAATTAAAACTTTAAAGATAGCCATGGAAGAAAACTTAGAATTGACAGAAGCTCAAAGGAACATAATGAATCAATTAAATGAACTCGATGAGAAGTGCATAGTTGTTGTGCATCAGACAACACTAATTCAACAACATCGTTCCAAGTGGCATGATTGGTTCATAAAGAAGAAAGTATGCTATGAAGGAGACTGGGCCTTACTGTATGATTCAAGGTTCAAGATGGATTTTAAAGGTAATCTATGTACAAAATGGTCAGGACCCTAAAAAATAGACAAGTTGTTTGATAATGACACAGTCCGCCTGATTACTATTGCTAAAAATCAGATGACATTGTTTGCTGATGGTCACATGCTATGACTGTATCATAATTCAATTTCAAAATATGCATTCATTTCACATGTTGCAGTTGATCCAAATTATTAGTTAACTCAAGGGAAGGAATTTTTTTCTACTCCTGTAAACATTTAAAGAACACTGCAATTTCCACACAGGAATCCGTACATAAATAAATTGATGTTTTGTTTTATTTTTATTTTATTTTCTTTTAAGATTGATTGGTTTTATTTTGAAGAACATGTACATGAATATAATTGAGGAGCAGTGGTCACAACTGGGCCAAACGATTGTAGGCACCCTAGCTTATTTTCCTGTTATGAATAACTCCTTAAAGAATATGAACAAATTCAGTAGCGTCAACTAATCAACTGAAATATATACCTATTTTTTTCCCATTTTTCATAGCTGTGACTTCGCCAAATTCCTCCTATTTTCCCTATTTTCCAGCTGTGACTCCACCAAATTTTTCCTACTTTTCCTATTTTTGCAACAGGGACTCCTCCATATTTGTTCATAAAACAACCGTGACTCTACCAAAATCTGCCTACTTTTCCTATTTTCACAGCTGCGACTCCTCCATATTTGTCCATAAAACAAATGTGACTCCTTCATATTTGTCCATAATTCTCACCATCAGTAACTTTTCTAGGTTCCAACTCATTTCACAACTCCAACCATAGTTCTGCCAAGATTGAAAAGAAAACCGTTGATTTTCCACAGGTGCCAACCAACACGGATATACTTGTCGTTCAAAGTGGTGGGGGTAAGATCATAATAGCAAATGCATAATTATGGTTTCAATTGATGGTCACAATGACATGTCAAACCATTATGGAAATTTAAGACTCATCTCATATTGCGACGGTACAGATTCTAACCATTTACATGATTAGGCATAAATTGGATATGGAAAAATTAATCATGCTTTGTCTTTTGTACCCGTCAGCAAACCCATACCCATTTAAATGTCAAACAATATGTACAAATTGGTACTTGGTACTATCACATGACCATCACCTTTTTCCCAATTTGTGTCAAATCTTGCCAATTATTCACTTTTCATAACTGTATTAACTTTCCTAAAATACCCAATCTTGACCTTGGCTGTTCGTTGAATGTTCTTGTGCTGCAACTTCCACTTTTGGATCTGTAATTTCCTAATTCGCTATCAGAACTATGAAGGAAAGGTTATATGGGTAAACCAACCTAACATGAACCTGTAAACACAGGGGCCCTGCATAGGAACACGGAGGTTTTTCCCATTTTTGAAGCGGCCAGATGGACTGGGTATTTTCAATGACTAAATGGTTTTCACACAGAAATAGCTTTGCAGTTCATCCTTAATTTGAATGACACTCATTCGGAGGTTAGGGGTGTGTGCATAGATGTTAGAGAATCAATTTTAGTGGAGGTTACTGGTTTTCCTTGAGTAGGAAGGAATTTGTTTGGACGAAAAACCCAGAATACGACTGTAGTGCAGGATTTTCTTGCAGCAGTGAACATGTTCTACGAGGGGTTCANCTGGGTTTCCTTGAGTAGGAAGGAATTTGTTTGGACGAAAAACCCAGAATACGACTGTAGTGCAGGATTTTCTTGCAGCAGTGAACATGTTCTACGAGGGGTTCATGGGATAGCACTAGAATCATTACCCCATCCTTGGAATCAAGTGGCAATCTTCCTGAAGAAATATATTACCTATGAAGGTAGGTACCAAACTGTCTACTTCTCTGAATTTCCTTTATTGTCTCACCTATGCCACGGTAATCTACTCAATATGCCATTTTACTTGTTGAAAACCCTACATTACATGGAGGGGTATGTGAGAAAATTCTGACATCTAGTTGCTTCTCTTACCATCCATGGACTGATTAAATTACTCATCTTAAGGGCATTATCATAGCAAAACCGAACTTGAGCACAATTTCTTGTTGAGCATGGGATAATTTGGGAGCCTGCACAGTTGGGGGGTGTTGAAGTAGAAGAGGTGGATAAGGAACCTACATAGTTGGGGGGTGTTGAAATAGAAGAGGAGGACCAGAGTACCTCAAATTCAGTTAGGGGGGGGGGGTCTGAGATAGTGGCGACTGGAGCAAAATTAGATGTTGTGGATGTGGAATATATAATGGCAGAATATGATGTGAATATTTTTAACATTGAATCTTCCCTTGAGTTGGGGGGAACTATAATTGAAGAAGAAATTTTGGTGTCTGAAACAAGGAAAGATGATGGATTGGAAAATAATCCTTCTATACCAGTCTCAGAATTGGAAACCCCTATGCCACATCGAAGAAGAAGAAGATCAAAAGAATAAGGTTAGTCGTATGGGATGGTGAAGAGAAGGAGAAATAGGTTTGTTACATCAGCAGAAGAATCATGGGTAAAGTGGGAAAACATTGAAGCAAATATTGAATTTCCCATTATAACACCTAGATCAACCACTGCTCCATAAGAACCTGCTATAGAAGAACCTCAAATTGAGTCTTTTTTATGAGAATGACCTGCTAAAAAAAGAGGTACAAATGCTTTGAAATGAATTGGAGAAATGGAAAGAAGCATGCAAGAAGCAGGTAGAGAAAAGATTGAACAATTTGGTGGAGGCTGTAGATCAGTTGGAGAATTCACCTCCCGTGGAGAGAGGTGAAGGATAGGAAAAAGTGGTATGTCCAGAATGTGGAGAAATATTTAACCATGTAGGATTTAAAGTCACAGTGTGGGAATTTGCTGCATAATAACCTGCATAGGCAAATGAAGAAGGAAAAGAAGTACTTGCAGTGGAGCCAAATGATGAAAATGAGCTAGAATTTGACATAATACCTGACCTGGAATTAGGAGAAGATGAAAAAATGAAATCCCAACCATTAGGGGATACTGAAGTATTATAGGATCACTCTCATTTTTCAAGAGATATTGAAGTAACTCAAGAGAAACCTCAGCAGTCAAAAGAAATTGAAAAATAGGAGGTTGTTACAAAAGAACCAACATCCTTAAAGTTGCTCGTTGAAACTGCAACTCAGATAAAAGATGTTGAGATTGAGACACAAGAAAAACATGTTGTTACAAAAGAACCAACATCTTTAAATTTTTTTGCTAAAGATGCAACTCAAACCGAAGTTTCTTAGGACGCAATTCAGAAGAGGGATGATGTCACACAAGAACCAACATTCCCAAAATTGTTTGTTGAAGTAGCCACACAAACAGAGGTTGCTGCAACACTAATGGAAGAGGAATTTGTTACACTGTCAATAAAAAGTGAGAAGGCTGCAACATCTGGTGACAAGGTATGGATGCAAAATTCTCAAGAAATTGTTAATTCAGTTTCTGATGATGAGAAAGATGCAGAAGGTAGAAATATTCAAGGCCTAATAAAAGAGCTCTCATTGTTAAAGCCGGAAGTAAAGAAAAGGAAAAATCATGCTGACTAATGTCAGGAGGGGATGGTTCCCCATTGTGAATATAGAAGGACTATCAAATAATTAAGGGATAAATGGGCAAAGGAGTTGAATTTTCAAAGGTTTTGCTGGGAGAAGGTCCAAAAATAATTGAACAAATTGAACAAATTCAAATACATACAAAAATAATTAGATCAAATGTATGCTCTCTATTAGGAATTAATGAGCTTTAGAGCTCCATCTCCCTCGTATATTGTGTTCTTATATGACCAAATGACCTTATTTAAATTAAAATCCCTTAAGGAGGGAAGACCTTATCAGTTGACACCCTTTGTTTAGTTCTTGGAGACCTTTGTGGAGAGCAGTTTCACTAAACAGAATCTGTTGTGTGAACTCTATTTGCATGAGATGGATTGTCCCATGGGATCTCGCTCTAAACTCATTCCTTAGTTGGGAGATGCTCAGTTGAGAGCCTTTGCCTCTTTTTTTTATAATCATGTACAGTTGGAAAATGCTTTTCATATAATCTCTTATAATGAGGCCAACTCCAATATCTGGATTAGGAGTGAACCTCAATCTCCTTAGGTTCTCCTTATGTTCCATGGAAGGAGGCTCACATATCCTATGAAAACCTAGTAGTTGATGGAACTGAAAGAAAATTTTGTTTCCACATGTGTTAATCCAATATCCAAGCAACACCATCTTTCCCTGGAAGGAAAAAAGAACGGGTGGAAAAATTCTTCTTCAGTTTTGAAAAAAAGTGACCCTTATTGTTTCAGAAATTTTAAAAAGGCTCTCCCTAGGGTGGAAGGATATTGCTGAGTGCATGAAGAATTTGGGACCTCACGGGATGGGACTGAAATACAAGTTTCCACTTATATGGTGTTCAACAAATCCATACAGGGATTATTGTACACTAACTAAGGAAGAGGAGGGGCAGTGCTGGAAATATTGGGCTACCTATAATGGATATCTGAATGGGGGTGAACTACCTGAAAGTTCCTTCAATGTTTCCTCTCTCCACGAGTGAGGACCAGAGTCAAACTTACAATATTGAAAGTTGTTGTATGAGTACATGCAATTGGATAGTTGGGGGGAGATGTTGGGTCTTGGAATAGCCCATTTTTTACCACACCAATTATATATATTTTTGGCTTGTCCTACTTCATTTCCATACACCAAATAGATGTTTTTCCTCAAGTTGAGCATAAATCCATACATGTATGATTTGTTATTGCCTTATTCTATTAATTCCTAGGATTAGTATGGTTAGAAATCTATCATTTGAATTATGCTAATATGTATTGATTTGATAAATATAGTTCCAATCCTTGAGGAACCCAGGTGTAGCAACAACTTAGTCTGGAGAAGAAAGGAATATTTGGTACCAGTTGTTACTTCTTAGTCCCAGTCCATACGTTGAGTGGAAATAGTGTGATCATCTCTCCACGTGGTAGCTACAATAGAATTTAGATGCAATAGCACTCCTCTACTGAGGGCATTGTTACAACAGACAAATAATTTCCTGTCCAATTGATTTCGTGATCCATTAACATCCAGAGTAACAATACTCCCTATATTCCATATATTTATTCAATTCTACTCATGGATGTAACTTCTTTGTTGTAACAGGGTAGCCCAAAGATCGTAGATATTCATGGCTGCCCAATATTAGTGGATCTGAATTGCACCATTCATGTTTATATATGGGAAGGCGATTTGATCCTGGGGTTGGTTAATTGATATTAGACTGTGTAAGATGTAATGGAGAGTTGTAACTGTGAATTAGCATTTTTAAGACAAGGAGAAGAATTCTTCATATCCTTGTGTGATGATTTGTGTTAGTTCGCGATGTCTATGTTCGAAGGATGGGCTTGCCTTCCCACAGAGATTGTCGAGTTAATTAGATGCTTAGTTTATTTCTGTTGTGTGGTGTGTATTTACAGCAAATGCATTTTACAGTGAGATGCAACAATGATGATTGATAATTGAATTTCCTTTGATAGTTAATGATTGCATTCTTATTAGCTGCAACTATGGGGTGTGACACTTGTCTATTTAGGATAGTTTCTCTTTATGCAAGGTGTGCCAATTAGCTGTTACAATCAGGTTTAACTCTATTTTATTTATGTTATTTATCTTTCTTGGATTTTATTGAATTAGTCATATTATGATTGCAATTGGTGTGATTATTTACTATCATTTATGATTTGCATATTAGATAAATTAGATGTTGGGTCCTGTAATATCCCCTTTTTTACCACACCCATTATATCTTTTTTTCCCTATCCTACTTCATTTCCATACACCAGACAGATGTTTTTTTCTGAAATTGAGCTTAAATCCTAATAGGTATGATTTATTATTGTCTTCTTCTATTAATGCCTAATATTGTTATGGTTAGAACTCTACCTTTTGAATTGTGATAACGTGTCTTGATTTTATAAAGATATTCCAAGCCTTGAGGAACAAAAGTGTAGCATCCCACTCAGTTTGAGAGGAAATTGACATTTGGTACCAGCTGTTACTCTCCAGTCCCAGTTCCATATGTTGAGTGGAAACATTGATCATTTCTATATGTGGTATCTGGAATAGCATGCTTCTACTTAGGGAATAGCTTGAACAGACAGGGTATCTACCATCTAATTGATTATGATTGATCCATTAAGGACCAGAGAAACAATACTCCCTATATTCCCTATCTCCATTCAATTTCACTCATAGTTGTAACAACTCATTTTAACAAGGCATCTTGAAGATTGTAGATCTTCATGGTTGCCTGATATTAGTGGGTAAGGATTATGTTGTTCATGTATAAATATGAGAAGGCGATCTGAGTCTAGGGTTGGTTTATTATTATTAGACTATGTAAGTTGTGATAGAGAGATGTAACCGTGGCTCGCCATTTTAATACAAGGAGTCGGATTCTTCAAATTTCCACGTCTTAATTCGCGTTAGTCTCGATGTCTCTGTTTGAATGATGGGATTTCCTTCCCACAGAGATTGCAGAGTTAATTAGATTCTTTGATTCTTTTTTTTGTGTGGTGTGGAAATTACAGTAGATGCATTTATGGTTAGTTGTAACAGTAATGGTTAATCATTGTGTTTCCTTTGATAGTTAATGTTTGGATTCCGATTAAGCTTCATCTATGTGGTGTGATAGGAAGAAGAACCCAGTGAAGGAATTCCCACTTGACAATGTGGAAGTATTCCAACTCTGTGAATTGAATCATTATACTAAGGAATATCCTTCACTACCCCAAGTTAAGGCAGTTCTGCAGGAATCTACTCTTGATGTTGAGCAAGCTTACTTCATTTCTCAAAAGAAACCTTGGAAACATAGAAATCAAGTCATGAATCTAGACTCATTACCATTTTGGAATAATATGAATAAAATGAATACATAATTCCCTTCACATCATTGTAACAATCAATGGCATCCCTCTCAAACTTTTATGTAGAGTCCTAAATCTTGGTCACCTTGGGCACAACAATCAAACTAGTAAAATTCTTGGTCTCCTGGTTGGAGAAAATCCCATCTAGGAAATCAGTTTCCTCATAACCAACCTCCTCATCCACAATTTCCTCATCAACAATATCCTCCTCGTAAATACCCTCACCAACAGTACCAATAGCTGCAGCTGCAACTCCAAAACAATGTTGCATTAATGAACATGCCAATACGACCACAAATTCCTGCACAGCCTATCCCTAACCAAAATAATAAAGTATTCCATTAATTTGAGACTTCGAACATGCCTGCTTACTCCATTATCTCAGTTCCTTGTAATGACATATGCTTATGATCAGGGAGGGTAGTGGATCCCTTAGTCATTGAAGATGTTCCATCTTCTGTGACTAAAGCAAGAATGAATCACTAATACCCATCCAATACAACAATACCCATCATTGAGGATGATGAGAGTCCTACTGCGATATTGGCTGAAACATAGGAAGAAACACTCATTGAAACACAACCTACACAACTAAATAGAGAACTGCCATATCTTGAGCGACTGACACTACATAAGACAGTGGAACAACCTCAGTTTAATATCTTAGGAGAATTAAAGAACTTATATGTCAAAATTCCACTATTACAGGCCCTTCATGATGTGCCCATCTATGCCAAAAAAGTTAGAGATCTGTGTGTAAGAAAACCAGGAATAAAGCCCAGGGATCCTCCCACTGTCCATGTAATAGGAAAATTTTCTGAATTAATAATGGGGAAAACTCTCTTGGCAAAGTTGATGATCCTGGAAACCCCACTGTTATAGTACACATTGGAAACACTCAGATACCAAATGTTTTGGTATATTTAGGCACATCCATCAATGTTATGACCATTGAAACTGTGAGAAAACTTGGGCTCGCTAATCTTTAGCCAACCCCTACTATCCTAGAACTTGCTGACAGGTCCACAATCAAACATGATGGAAATTTTGATGAGCTTGTTGTATTAGTTGATTTGTGGGAGTAACCTATGGATTTCATGGTTTTCAACCGAATTTGCAGCCAAGGGGACATCCATTGATCCTAGGAAGACCTTGGTTAGCCACAATAGATGTGTTAACACTCCATTTTTTAATAGTTGATTTAAGAACCTGATAGGAGTTTGATGAAGGTCTCATCCCCGTGAACTTCATGTGAACTCTCCATCAGGATATCAGATTTGCAAAGCAAATAAGGAAACTAAATATGTGCCACAGGTGTTGGGCAAGGCTCGAGATCAAAGGCTGAAATTAATCAAAGATGGATCAATGGATCTAAACCATTTCGCACGAGTAGACATGCTCAACCAAATCCGCATTTCCAATTTGAAAAATGGGTTAAAATTTAGAAAAATTCTATGGTCGAGATGAGATCTGATTCATATCTACAGCCTCTATCAATTTCGCATGCCATACTTGCGCAGGTGAAGCCATGATTTCAAATCGTGAAAGAGAGGTAGAGGTCGCAAAGATCAACAACCATGATAAGAAAGGAAACAAATCCACGACCATGGTTTATTTCAAAAAACGGAATAGTATGGATGAATTCCAAGGCTTCTCATTGCGAAATATAATGGGGCCCACTAAGATCTACGGCTGCATGAAGGGTTGGTCGCAATCGACGGTTGAGAACATGTCAAGATATAGAACAACCCGTTGTGTTCAAAAGAGAGAAGTTTGCGGTAGAAAGAATGGAATGTGTACGATGGAAGTGAAATATTCCTCGGATTGGATGGCCGAGAAGGCTCCCAGGGTACAGGTTTCACATCCAGTGCTGAGATGACAACCGAGGAGACGTTAACACGTGTAATCTGCATCCTTGCGGATTGGTTGATTTATTCGATGCCATTTGTAGCACGTGTAATGGTGGAATCATCCCTTTGACAGAGTCATGTCATGATAGGTGGATTTTGTGTGAGTTGGCTTGCGAAAGTAAGGAAAGTAACTGGCGAATTCGCCACTCGCACGAGGAAAAACCAGCACAACATAGGAGACCATTTCGTTTCCTACTTCAAAAGAGAAAGGAAACATGAGAGAATCCACATCATGAAATTTATAGCATGGATATATGGTACCAGATGGCGTCCGCAAATGCTTCCCACAGAAAATAGTGAGGCACCACAACCGATGAAGGTAAGTGACTAGATCCCCAGCAAGTAAAATATCACTCTGCTCGCACCCTCACACATGTTGATACCAAATACACTTGATGACAGAGTGTGCAGGAATGATGACCAATCATGGCTAGAGTTAGTCTCGAGGCCTTATATATACTTCTAGAGTCATGGGAGTGAATTAACATATCTCTAAAACCTAAGTTTTACTTCTCCATGAATCTACAAAGGCCCGAAGAGTTTGACGATGAAGATCTAGTTTGAGAAGCATGTCTGTCTGGGGGTGTTGATGGCTGGTGGGAAGCTTCCACACTCATCCGTCACCTTGGTATTGCATGCCGAAAATGACACCAGCCATCGAGTTCCATATGTGATACCCACACCCCCAATGGCATGGGGCCTGAACACTTATGTCACACCCCAAAAATTCCAAAAAATAAAAAACTTTTAAAATAGCATGTAATCACATTAAATGCAGTCATTAACTGTTTGATTAGTTTATGCTACTAGAATTGTAACTGAATGATATTTTGACTATATTTCACTTTAAAGAGCAGTTTCTTTTCAGTTACTGATTGATTTTCTGTTTGCGACACAAGGTGGGTTTGTCGTGAAGGACTAGGCTTACTTAGCTTTCGAGCTAACGCAGCAGTTTCCTTCTATTACAGGTATACAGGTAAGAAGTATGGTTCGATGCTAACAAGTCTCAGAAGTTTACAACATGAATTGCTGCATACAATTGATTAGTAAAAGTATATACATGCTAGTCAGAATTACCATGCTTTTCGAGGTACCATTTTTACTAAAGTTTCCTTTGAGACTTAATACTAAAGAATTGAATTCTACACATAGAGATGATAGAGGACAATTCTATATAGTAACATAGAGTTTAATAAGTCTACAAGTACGAAAACCATTAAATGTCCATACTGAAGATATGTATAAGAACGTAATAATTATTTCTTTACTTAACAGCTAGCATGGTAGAAAGATCACAACGTCACAGGTTTACTTCTATTAGTCAAAGATAAAATAATATTCCAAGTTTATATTGCATCTTATTCATATTTTCAACTGATAAAATATTACTAATATCGATCCATATTTTTCTTACTTAATCATTTATGAGTTAAGGTGCGAAACAAGTATTCCTTTAATAGTTTAAGATTTTGCATTCTTTTAGAACACTAAAATCATTCCAAGAGTATCATTTGGATGAAAACCAAACACTGTTAGAATCAGTCCTAGACTCATCATATTTGATCCCTTTATGAAGTCTCAAGACTAAATTAACAAACAAAGAAGGTAATAAGAATATTCAAGTTATCTATCATACCTTAACTTATGAAGTCTTTTATAAAATCTTTAGTTTGGAGAGTGACGAGGTCTAATTGTCACCAAAAGGATGTTAGGACTATAACAAGGAAGAGTTATCATTCTATTCATAAGAATCTAAATTATGAACTAGAGTAAACCAAATCAAATTTATGAATAACATAATTAAAATACCATTAATTATATACTCTTTAAAGAGTAATTATGTTTCTTACCTTCATTTGAAGTACCAAAAAGTTGGCATTGTAGTTGTGGGTTAAAACAACTAACCATAACCATGATCTAATACTTTATAACTTCTTGAAACTTAAACTAACCTCTATACCTATGTAAACGAGGCTATATAACAAACAATACATAATATGCAAGGTTTATAAACATTAGACTAAGGTTGCATGGTTGACAATATAATGTAGGTGATACTAAGGTATAAAAATCCTTATGGAACCTCCAAGCGATGATTTGGTAATCATAGGTCGTGGACTTTGGAAAAGTTAACCATTGCATGCAATTTATCAAAGTACTACGTGGTCGCATAGTAGCCATGCATTGGCTCTATATAAGTGTTGACTTAACCCTAAAACGCCATTCCTCCTTTGCTCTCGGGCCTTTGGCTGCTCTGCAAACCCTTCTGGACCATGATACTGTTGTGTTGACCGCCATTGGTACTCCTACTGCTTCAGCTCCTCGTGAGCTCTGCTACTGCGTTGTTAGGGTGATTGGAGTGTTTATACTCTTGCTACTTGCCTCTGCAATACCATCGTTGTTTGGCTTGGCTTGGTTCGGTGACAATCCTACCCTTCTTGTTCCTGCGAGAGTGATTATCCCTTCAATATATCGTGGCTTGTGCTACCTGCTGGCTGTGTGATATTTGATAGAGAGAAGGTTTCAGCTGTATGGTTTTACCTTATTCACCGATTCGCTGGGGTTTCCTTTGCTGTTAGAGGTTAAGAGAGTTAACACCATTCCTTCGCCATCGATTAGCAAGTTCCTTGTTTAGGCTGGCCGTGGCATTGTTGCATAAGGGTTATCAACAGATAAGGTAACCACTACCTCATTTTGTTTAATGTTACAGCAATATATAAATGTTAATATATTTCTTTGCACTTAAAATAATCGCTAACACTCGGTTGTGTATGGTTTTCTTTGCAGGTGATTCTGCTACTCTTCTCTGCTTACAAGGGAATAAGGGTTACGACATTACGGCCACGGTAAGCCTTGGTCTCTCGACAGCTTATCATCTTTGTGTGAAACCTTAAGAGATTTCGATGGGTTGGTCGTTGCGGCCCTGGTTGACCTCCATGGATTTTGGGTTGTTTGTTTTTAAAGTTTAGCATTGTGGGTAAAAACCCTAGCTCTTATACAGATCTCTCCGGCTATGGCCGTGAGTGTAAGACCTCGTTTTTAATTATTGTTGGGTTTATAAATTAACAGGATGTAAGCCTTCGCATTATTTTTTTTACTGCCGTGGTTATTAAATAAAATAGAGATACAGGTGTTATTCTTGTATTATTTTGAAAAGAAAGGGGTTTTACCCTCAGTTATTATGGAAGTTGGAAAAACTGTTTCCTTCTCTTGCGTTTCTCTTTAATTATAGTATTGGAAAGATTTAAATGCTTACTTTGTTTTAATTAATAACCCGGTTGTGAGAAAAGTACTGTTAGTTCATCCAGCTGTTAATTTATTTGAGTGAATTAAGTTTTACCAGGTATAACCCTAGTTGACAAGGGAAAAATAACCCCGTCCTATTTATTTTTAAGTTATAGTTAAATTAAAAAGAATGCTTATGTAAAATATTAGGGCTATTGTTATACTTAAATATAGTTAAGCTTTGGTAGAAAAGCAATCTATACTTCTGTCCTTTCTTCCTGTAAAAAGGATACATAGAATTCTATTAACTGAAGGTGTGTTGTTATCAGACTTATGATTTATCTCCTTCTTCTAATAAGAAATTATAATTTAAGTATTGTTATACTCTGTTAATAATATAGGATTTTTATTTATTTTTATTTATTTGTTTATCTTAGTACTGTCAGTAAATTTATACTTATAAATCAGATAATAGAGTAGTTCTGAAATACACTGCGAAATATTTCTAAGTTTTTACTTACAGTAAGCAAAAATACTCTCTATGTTATTAATGTCATTATTCTTGTAATGCATAAATAAATTACTATAACTATCTAAATTAACTCATAGTACTTAATGTAGATTCTAGATTAACATTCTCAGTTTTATTCTGTGAGTATCTTGAAACTAATACTTATTATTTGATTCTTATGTAATTTCTTCCATTTTATTATGTTCTGTCTTAATTAATTTATTTTCTTAATTGTACTGTTTAAGTATAAGTAAATAGTAATGTAATTAACTCGTTCAGAGTTTATCTTGTAAGTTCAGATAATAACATTCGTCTAGATTCTATAAAGAAAATAAGAAAACAACTCTGAAGACTAATTCCAACTTAGTTTTATAAAATAAATAAATAAATGCACTTCACAACATTCATAGAGTCTATATCCGAATGGTTTAATAGTAATATCAAATTCCTGTATGACTATTATGATATTCAGTTTATTATATACATTTATCATGAAACTATGTAATGCAGAGAAAAACTGTATAGCAACACAGTATTAAATCAAATCTGATATTTACTAACGGTTCGTTATACTTGAAACACTGAAAACAAGTACAGTACCAGGAAAAAGTTGTTAAATCTATAAGAAAATAATTTATGAATTGATGAACCACTTGTAGTTACTGAAAGTAACTGAATAGGAAACTCGGTTCAGAAGGATACTACTTCAAAATACCGAGATACTGAGCTGGAGTACGGTCTGGTGATCCCAGATGTGGAAAAACACAATAACTCTTAACAGATTTAACTACTGATATTCTGAAATACTAACTTTACTAAACTGACGAACTCCTCCAACATATAAAATAAACATAAGCATGCATCCATTCATACTCAGTAAACATAAAGAAATAAGTGACAGAACCTGTTTAAGCTATGGACAACAACAGCAATGGGAGGTCGTTCCTCCCTACCAATTCCTGGAGAGCGCTCAGACAGCGACTTCTTAGGATCCCCGAGCTTGCTCTGGTCTCCCTGGATGGAACTAGGTGCAGCAATGTCAGATACCAGTCCTCAAACTCAGTATGAATCCTGAACTTATCAGCAAGTTCTCCCAGCTAAAAGCTGTAAATAAAGTCAAGTTACTGTAGCAATCCACTCAGAACACTTCCTTACTGTTTTTCCCTCTTTCCTCAATGAAATTCCTTAATAACATTCACCTGAATGAATTCTCTCTGGAATAAAATCTGAGCAGCCTCAGCTCTCTTCATTGAGTACTTTTAAAATATTGCCTAGGTCTTTGTTGGGTTAACTGTCATTTAATGAGCCACCTGCTCTGATTCCACTTTCTTGGGGAATCATGACCCCAAATATAGGGAAGTTGCCACCTGCAACTTAGGAAGTGTTTGAGGATGCTGCCACTTGTCTTTTGCCTTTCCACCTAGTTCCATCCACCAGTTTGACCAGTAACCTCTTTTAACAGCTCTCCCATGCTGTTGTCTCCATAATTTATTTATTAATAATAAAATATTCTGAATTACACTCCATTACTGTTGACTCTGCTGAGTCATCAATCCCTACTTAGGATTAAGTTTAACATAATGTCTCAGAAATATAATAAAACAATTTACATAATTTTACAAAATTGGGGTATGTGACAACTTACTCCCCATAAGTGTTTTTCCAGGAACCCCTAATAGCATCGTGCCCACCAAATCCTTTGTAGAAGGGGACATTCATTGACCATTCTCTGTATAAGCATTTGTCCGGATGGGAGCACTAGGGTTTTAAATCCCTAACAGCCCTGTTTGTGAAGTTCACTTTTCGAGGGTGATGGGACTGGTGTAGATATGCTACACCCTATTTCCTGTGGGAAAGCTCACGTCACTGGAGGTGAGAAGTACTCGAATGACAAGCCACCCCACAGGTTTGTCTCAACTAGAAGCAATGTGGCACTTCTTCCATAGCCCACGGCTACCAGTGTTACCCAGCGAGGAAGGAGGTGGAAGATGTGATTGAACTGAGGAAATATGCAAACTACCTTGCCAGTGTGTGCCCATGCAGAAATATGCATTTGAACACAATGGGAGCACACACTTTAGACAGGGAAGGGGGCATCATACTCGTAATCCGCCGTAGTAGCCAAGCACGTCGAACGGTTACTCGGGCCGAATGCGACTGCCAGTGCCATGATGTTTATTGTTTCTATTTTTAAAGAATGGAAATAGTTCCACTCATTGTCCTGTTAATGCATGATAGTGACTTGTAACATGTTTCTGTTCGGTAGTCTCAGTATTAGAATAGTATAAATACACTGTTGATAGAGGGAGGAAGGGGTTAGTTAGTTGATTGGATTGGGAAACATTCTAGGGTTAAGGATCTCCATTGTAAATAAGTTTGATGCCTGTGTTATGAATAAAATTGCAGAGAAAGAGCTATTTATCATAGCAGATATTCACGTGTTGTTGCTTTTCCCAATATGTATCTTCTTTTATGTGCAATGTGTTTCTTGTTTTCACTCCAGTTTGTTAATTGATTTTCATGTCTGCAACTTAGGGTATAGTAGTTAGGAATTCATACTTGTTATGCTCTAGCTGCTGTTCCAGAAATTTATCCATTGTTCTTCTAAAGTTGTGTAGAATTCATCTTGCTGGTGCTCCACGGGATGGACTGTTCTCTCTCCCATCCTCAAACCGCTCGCTAAAAATATTTTGATTGGGAGATCAACGGCTACCTTGCATCTGTTTGCTACCCGATGCCTTCCTTTTACCTTGCAAGAGTTCATTATGCAGGTTCTCGACTCCATTTCCAATGGTTTCTGCCCCGATAATCCCACCTTGCATCTCACCCTTACACACTTTGTTCCATTAAGGATGTTGGCCCCCTGATTATGCCTATTGAAAATCCTATGCGGAGTAGACTTTGGTGACACATGAGATTGAAAATACTATGCGGAGTAGACTCTAGTGACAAATGAGAGATCCCTCTTTGACTACGCAGGTCCAGAGGCGCAGTCTAAAGCTGTTTTGCTGTTACCCGAGAGCGGGCCTTTCACAACCTTTGGGCTCAATTCTGATGCTAAAAAACTAGCGCCGTTGCCGGGGACGAAATTGAAGATCCTCCTTGGGGAGAATGAAAAATATTTAGATCTGGTTGTTGATGGTGAAAAATTGTCTAGACATCAAGAAGGTTGAGCACTTTTCACCTGTAGACTCCACTCTTGAAGGATTCAGACTTCAGCGACTCCGCTGGTGATGTGACCCATAAATCAAATGGCCGAGGAAAGTTGGCAGGCTCCGTCTGGAAAATGGATTCCTTGTAAAACTTAGAAACACCTAACTGAAGGTCCAAATACTCAGGTCTGCATTTCTTTCAGGATGTCTTATCCTACCTTGTAAGTTTGCTCTTATTTTTTCCCAGATTTATCAAAACATTTTTCTATGGTTCAGCTCATTCTGAACAGAGCTATGAATATATTCCTGTTTATCCTTGTTTACGAACTGAAAGCATTGTGTCATCTTGTACATCTAATGATGGCCTAGATCTTTATCCAGGGGTTCACGATGTCAAAGGACACCATTGTGAAATTCCTGAAACCTCGACCGATAGCTTGGCTATTGTGCCTAACCTTGTTCCTCCTATTTCTCCAAGCTGATACGAACCACTACAACTACCTCCTATCCTCCATGATTTTCCTGCGAGATATTACAAGTACCTCCCCAATTTTGATGGAGAATCCCAATACTTGAATGTTGAGAAACATTTACAAGCCTTTGAGCATTTCTCTGACATTTTTGAAATCGATCACGATGATGTATGCATGCGGGCTTTTGCCCTGTCCGTGCAAGGAGATGCCAAAGTATGGTTTAAACACTTGCAGCCTAAGTCCATCAACACTTGGAAAGAATTTTATTGCACCTTCTTGGAGTTTTGGGGTAGGAGAAGGCCATTGGAGCAAATACTTTCAGAGTTTTATTCCCTGAGGAGGCATAAGGGTGAGGCCATATCTAGTTTTAACAGCATATTCTCAAGATTTTATTATAACATGCCTAAGGAATTCCAACCTCTTGAGAACGCTGCTAATATCTATTATGCAGCCACCTTTCCTCCTGACCTGTCCTTGCTTCTTTTAGAGAGAAAATAAACCACCATGCAGCAGATTTTCACTGATTGTTCAGAGGTTGAGGAAAGCCTTAAGATGTCCAAGAAATTGTCAGATCAAGATAGTGGTGGTGAGATAAAAGATACATATAAATTGGTTGGGCCCTACAAGTAGAAGGAGGAAGTATCTGGCCCGTCAAAGACCTCTCATGGTATGCAGAAAGATGACTGTGTTGAGGCTGGAACAGGCCATCTTGCAGGACTGTTCTTTGAAGATGGCGACCTACACTGTCCTTGGTTCGCAAAGGATGATTTTAAGAAAGAGTTTGGTACACCTGTGTATGATGAATATGAAGAAGAGTACCTGCAAAATATACTTTACGAGCCAGTTGTTGAAGCGAAGCCTGTGAATGAAAGGAATCAAGATGCCATGCGAAGTCAGCAGGTTGAAACAGGAAAGGGTGATAGGGGTACTGGAGGTGATATCCTACCCTTGTGTTATGCCTCTTTTGAAATTATACGACACATGATTAAGGCCTCCAAGCAAAATCAGAAAGAAATAGAGATGGCGCAGATAAGAAGCCTGTGTAAGAAAGAAGGAGGTAAGAAGAACCAGCTAGGCAATTCCTCTTATGCTACTAATATATTGGAAATCTGTAGTAAAGAGACAAGCTATGAATATGGATGTAGCAGCCTCCAAATAAACATGTTCTCTGATATTCTGCCTTTAGTAGCACCACCTCACACAGGAGGAATATGCCTACTCGGTTCCACTGGAGAAGCAGGGGACTTCCCTCTTGAAGCATATCAATCTCTTGTTGCCAAAATTTTGAGCATAAATTGGGAGGTTCCATTGAAGAAAGATTCTGTGGGTCCTTTTCTGCAATCTTCCAAGTGTCAACCTGACAAATGTCTAGAAGAAGGAAGCTCCGGACAGCTTTCCCATGAGTAGGTGACAGAGCGTGTTGGAGGTTACCGTGATTTCTATGACCCTGTAGCTGAGTACATGGAAGGTCTGGGTGAAGACAATGGTTGGTTGCATCTCTGCTCTGAAGATCAATTTGTTTATCATTCCCTTCTCCCATTATCTATTTCTCTTCTATCCATCAAGCACAATGAAAGAACAAAAATATTAGGCAAGTTGCTTGATTGGCTTCATTGGAAGTCTAATTGAACTTAATCAGATTTATCTGCAAAGTAAGGTAGAGTAGGTAGGAAATAATAAGCTCGGCAGTTATCGAGCATTTCCTTCATTACTATTTTAGTTTGTTTTCATTTTTCAGTTATCAGCACAGGTTTACAGTCAACAGCATGATTTTCAAGAGTGGCATGAATTCGCTGAAGAAGTAACTCAAAGTAGAATGGAGATGTCAAAGAAAGGTTGAAAGCAACCCAATATAATAAAACAATTTACATAATTTTACAAAATTGGGGTATGTGACATACACGCCCCTTTAAAATGTAACATCGTCCTCGATGTTACTTATTCCTCATCCTCTGCAACCTCCTGGAACAGATTCGGGTATGCTTCCCACATCTTACTTTCCAGTTCCTAGGTAGCTTCTTCAGGACTAAGGTGCTTCCATTGCACCTTCAGCTGTCCAATTGTGCGGTTCCGCAGAGTAATTTCTCTCCTCCCGAGGATACAGTCCGGTTCCACTAGAACTTCCCCTTCTGGTTCTACCTGTACAACGTTCCAATCAATCACATGAGTAGCATCATGAACATACTTTTTCAGAACATAAATATGAAAAACATTGTGCACTTTTAAATTAGGTGGTAACGCTAGCTGATATGCAACTTGACCAATTCTATATAAAATTTCAAACGGACCACAATAACGTGGCGCTAATTTTGCACAACTCCCCAATATTAGGGAGCTCTTCTTTGGTCTTACCTTTATGAACACATGCTCACCCACCTGGAACTCTTTAGGAGTTCTTTTCAATTATGCTTGGCTCTTTTGCCGATCCTGGGAAACCTTCAAGTTCTCCTGCACTTGTTTTACAATCTGTTCCATTTCTTTTAATAATTCGGGTCCCAACACTAATCTATCTACTGGATTATTCCAGGAGATAGGAGTGTTACATTTACGCCCATATAGAATTTCAAAAGGACTAAATTTAGCAGATGATTGATAGTTGTTATTGTATGCAAATTATGCTAAATGCAAGTAATCCTCCCACTTACCTGGTTGATCCTTGACGTACATTCTTAACAGATCTTTCAACACCTGATTTACTCTTTCAGTCTGTCTATCCGTCTGAGGATGGAAAGAAGTGCTGAAATTCAGTGTTGTGTTTAATCCCTTGAACAAGGAACCTTTCCTCTATTTGCTGCCCGATTCCTTCCTTTTCTCTAGTAAGAATTCATTATGTAGGTTCTCGACTCCATTGCTAATGGTTCCAGCTCCAATAATCCCACCTTGCATCTCACCCTTACACACTTTGTTCCATTCAGGATCTTGGCCCCCTGATCATGCCTATCAAAAATCCTATTCGGAGTAGACTTCAGTGACACACAAGATTGAAAATATTATGTGGAGTAGACTCTGATGACAAACGAGAGATCCCTCTCTGACTACGCAGGGCCGAAGGCGCAGTCTAAAGCGGTTTTGTTGTTACCCGGGAGCGGGCCTTCCACAACCTTTGGGCTAATTTCTGTTGCTAACAAGATGCTTGCATCAAATGTTGGTCAATATCCATGACTATTTTAGATGGAACTGATACCAAAACCTTGAATCTGTACCCTCCATCTCGACCCAGCTTAGAAGCTAAAACTCCACTATGGGTGGATTTGGAGGAAGAAGAAGGCGTTCAACCGCTTTTGACGATAGGGAAAGACTTAACCTTTAAGGATGAAACAAGATACTATTAATAGTTTCATTAGTGAGCCCACATTATTTAATAAACATGTTTACCAGATTCTGAACAGTACTTTAGGTGAACAAGAACAAGAAAATATAACAGAAGAGACCCTAGTGAGTGATGCCAACATAATTCCAGTTCTTAAAAACTCAAGAAGAATTCTAGTTGAAATAGAGCTAGAAAAAACACTAAACATTAATCCAAATCTCACTCCTAATGAGCTATGGAAATTGAACCCAAGTGATAGAACAATTGCACTCACAAAATTGCTAATCAAACATGCAAATTTACACACAAAGGTGACTGAAATTGGAGCATAACACTAATCTGTATTGAATAAGTGTAAAATAACCAACCTTATGAATTTATAGGCTGATGCAATATATAATTACATCAGAGATTCGAATGCATAAGTATGCCATTCGAAATAGTCAAAAGGCAGGCTTACTAAATCTAGTCAAATCCCCCATAGGTGCATAAAGCAGTTTCCAAATATACCTAGAGGCTCACGAATTGGAAAAGTCAAGTAGGAAAGATAATAAGTGATGGAAAGACAAATCATACATGCTTTTATTAGGAGAAAAGAATGGAGGATGATGAGGGAAAACAATAAGTCAACTACACCTAGTCTTACTTTCCCTTTTGCCATAAATCTCAATAAAGCAGGCAACTTAGCAGAAAAAGTAGATATGCGTTAGTGAGGATCTGGAATAAAGTAGACATGATAAATATTGTTTTTAGGAGGTTTCCCAAGCACTCCATGACTCAGTTTTAGCAATTTTGACTTCTAGGACATGTGGAAGACAACTTGCATAGAGTGGAATATTGGTAACTAGGCAAATAAGAAAAAAATGGATTAATTAATGTCTAATGTAGCTAAATATGGGTTGATTATTATAAAACCCCCCCTTAAGCCTAACTTTATGAGTAAATATCAGAAAAATATAGGGCCTAGAAACAAGGCTTAGTCACCCTTTACATACTGCATGTCCATTTAACCAAGGAAAGAGGCAAAAACCTAGTGGGAAAATCCTCCCTTAAACATGGACAGTAAAACAAAAATCGAAAATCTTGTCATCAATCATTCTTCACAGCATTATCAAAAATCCCCAACAGTTATTTGAGATTGATGAATGTCTTCTAAAAAAAAATTTGGTGAAGATGTCTGCTACTTGTTCTGAAGATGCACATAAGAGTAGGTGAATGGTGTCATCATGCACAAGCTGTCTGATGTAGTGCATATGGATCTCAATGTGTTTGGTTCTCTGTCTCTGAACTGGATCATTGTATATTTGAATGGTACTCTGATTATCACAATAGATAATAGTTGAAAACTTTGATTCGAAGCCACACTCACCAAGTATCCCCTGCAACCATAAACATTGAGTTGTTGCATTTACAACTCCTTTGTACTCTGCTTCTATAGATGAGAGTGCTATGGCACTCTATTTCTTGTTTGAATAGATAATTGGTCCTTTAGAAAGCATGAACACATATCCTGATGTTGACTTTCGATATGTGTTGTCACCTACCCAATCATTCTCAGTAAACCCAATCAAATCAAGATCAGATTTAGCTTTGTATAAGATCCCATGAGTTCTTGTTCCCTGAACAAAGTTAAGGATCCTTTTGGATGCTCTCCAGTGGATCTCATGTGGCTGATCCATGTATCTTTAAGCCACACTTACTGCATAAGAAAGATAATTTCGAGTCTGTGTAAGGTACAACAAACACCCAATCAACTGCCTATACAATGTATTATTTACCATAGGAGAAGAACCTGCTTCTTCAAGCTTAACTCCTGAAAGGAAGGGAGTCTTGCTTGGATTGCAATATTTCATGTTGAAATTGTTCAGCAAATCTAAGCATACTTGGAATGATGTACTTTTATTCCATGTTGGGATTGAGCAATTTCGAGACCCAAGAATTGGCTCAACAACCCCAAATCAGTCATAGAAAATGCATGGTTCATTGCATCCTTCAAGGAGGCAATTTATTTCTTTGAACTTCCTGTAATCAGAAGGTCATCCACATACAAGAAAATAATCATCAAATAATCATGAATCAGATTCAAATAAACATTAGGATCAGACTTGCATCGAACAAAACTCAATGACAGCAGAAATCCATCAATCTTGCAATACCAGGCCCTAGGGGCTTGCTTGAGCCCATACAATGATTTCTTTAACCTGCACACAAAATATGGATTAGACACAAACCCTTGAGGCTGCTGCATGTAAATATATTCAGTAATATCTCCATTTAGGAAATCACACTTCACATCCATGTGATGTACCTCCCACTGCTTCGAAGCTGAAATGGCTAAGGCTAGCCTGATGGAGTCCATCTTTGCCACTGGTGCAAAGGTTTCATTGTAGTAAATACCATGTACCTATGAGTAGCCCTTGGATACCAATATTGCCTTATATTTCAAAGTTGAACCATCATCAGCAAACTTAATTTTGAAAACCCACTTACATTCAACTAGCTTTCTCCCTGGGGGAAGATCAACCAATTCCCAAGTGTTGTTCTTCTGGAGTGAGCTGAATTCTTCTTTAATGGATGTTTTCCATAATGGATCATGTGATGCATCTTCATATGTTTGTGGGTTTGATTCAACCATCAGATAGCACTTATTTGCAAACAAAGGGTCTTTCATACACATGGCACTCTGAAACTAAGATCTAGCCCTCCTAGGATCACTAGGATTTCCAGCTAGTTCCCCAACTGCATGAATGGTCTTTGCTGCCCATTTTGGCCTTGTAGGAATGTCAAGATCTGCAATTAAATCATCATTATTAGACATATCAGAATCAGCAAAATCATTTGTCTCTTCACTTACATTCAATGGTTCTGGTAGTGAAGAAGACTCTCCAACTTCAACTGCTGCTAAAGGCTCTTCTTGGAACTGAACACTCCTTTCAATGAAGGCTTTGTTTGTGATCAAATTGATCAGCTTGTACCCTTTGAATCTTCAGAGTACCCAACAAATAGACACTCTTGACTTCGGAGCTGCAAAGCCTTTCTCTTTTCAGTTGGAATTCTAGCCCAAGCCTTTGAGCAGAAAATCCTGAAATGGGTCACATCTGGCTTGTGCCCACTCCAAGCTTTGAAAGGAGTCATACCATCAAGATATTTATGAGGCACCCTATTCTAGATATAGGATGCACAATTTATATCCTCAGCCCAAAACTTTGGTGGCAAAGTCTTAGCCTCCATCATACAGGTTTCCATCTCCTTTAGTGATCTGTTCTTTCTCTCAGTAACACTAGTTTGTTGTGGTGTGTAAGGGATTGAATGCTGTATCTGAATACCTACATATTCACAATATTGAATGAAATCAGACTTTACATACTCACCACCATTGTCAGATCTGAGGATCTTGAGTTTCCTCCCAGACTGGTTTCAACCAAGGCCTTAAAGACTTTGAAGAGGCTAAAAACCTCAGACTTATGCTTCAGGAAGTAAACCCAACAATACGTGGAAAAGTCATCTATGAAGGTCAATGCATATTTGGCTTGACTCATTGACATATGTGGAAATGGATGTTGGGGCGTTCACCTTAACGGTCCTCAAATTTGGTAACTCCGTGGTTTTTGTGGAAGCTCGTAAGCGGAGTTACGACTCAAAATAGTCTTAGGGGTGTCGGGGTTGAGTCAAAGCCCTCTTTTTTGTAATTGTCCATAAATTTCAGGTGGAAGCCCATGATTTTGTAATAGTGCACTTGTATAAATAGGAACTCATGTAAAGATGTCAAGATCATCTAATGAAATGAGGATCATATGATGCGAAGAAGTTAGATCTATTTTTGGGTTTTAAGGTCAAGTCCCAGCTGTGTGCATGGACGACCTCTGCAGCTATGTGCGTAGAGGGTTTTTGTAAGGAAAGGAACTGTAGTTGAGTGCGCAGTTAGATTTGAAGGATGGATCTGCTGCTGAGTGCGCAGATCAGAACTGATGTTTTGTAAGAGTGGAATAAAAGCGCAATTTTGTGGACGTAGCCCCTACACTGGGGGTGAACCACGTTATATCTTATGTTGTGGTTCTTTTGTGTGGTTCCTGTTATGTTTTGATGCTTTTGATAAGTAGGTGAATGCTAAAGTAAGATAACTGTTAAATATTAACTTTGCTATGAATTCCCAATTAAGGGTTAAGCAAGAAAAGTCTTTTATCTAACTACGAAGCTAATTAAGTGAATATCGAAGCTCTATTTGGTATAAATATTTGTTGTTAAGGCTAAAGTTACAGTAATATCCCTCTTCTGCTTGCAGAAACCTGATTCTGCAGCACCCCATAGCTGTTTCGAGTGAGACTGCAACCTGTTCGCAGGTTGTTGCTGAAAGGGCCAACACTGTGGGTCTTTTTGTTGGTGCGAAGTTAAATTATAAACCTCGAGTCTGCCCCAGTAGCCGAACAAATTGGTTCCAATGCCGGTTTAACAGTATCTGCTCAAGAGGGATTTACGTCGTACCTAGAGGGTTATGTTCTGGAGACCCTCAGTAAAATAAATCGGCGACTAGATCGAAGAGACCTATCTGAAATTTGCGGAACAAGAAAATAAGGATCCACGTCGTAGCTCAGACGAATTCTTGCAAAGAATTTGCCATCGACACAAGTACCTCTTTTAGCGAAGCTGAAAGGCAGTTCTTCAAAGGACCAAGGGGTAAGTACTTGAATTCATTCAGTTTGAGAATTAAAATACTTTTGGCTGAAAAAGGCATATTGCTTATTGAATCAGATTGCTAGAATTGTTGTTACTAACCTATGTTTGGAAGTGAAAGTGACTTCGACGAGAAATGTGGTTTGCTTCGAAGCGGCAAAAGATACAAGAGAAATCTTGGATCCTATACCCTAGGCCAGAATACCGAGTATACCCCGCTAGGTCCAGATGACTCTGACTCTGAGGAAACCCCTTCTGTTAGAAACCCTCCTGTAACTCCGCAGAGAAGACCTGTTACCCCTGAGAACCCGTCGCAGTCTGAAAGTAACCCTAACCCTAGTAGTCCTATCGTAGGTCAGTCTACTTCAGTAGGTTCCCCTCCCCCTGTTGTCAGCCCCCCCCCCCTCCCCCCCCTAGATTCAATATGGCCGATGCAAATGATGACATCAAACTCCCAGTCTTCAAAGGAACTGGATCAGAGGATTCAGAACAGTTTTGGTTCTTATGTGAAGCTATGTGGACTGCGCAGAACATTATGGATCAAGATATAAGAAGAGTGCAGCTGGTTACTTATTTTAGAGACCGATATTTGACCTGGTTTATGAAGTTTTCCAGTACTCAGAACCATGTCTTGGCTGATATTAAATCAGCAATGATTAAAGAGTTCAAGAAGCCTAAATCAAAGTCATAGTGTATAACTGAACTAAAAGAGATTTAGTAGAGGCGAGGTGAATCAGTTTGGGACTTTGAACAGAGGTTAAAAGTTCTGCTAGATCAAGTTAGTTTCACTAATGGACCAGCACAGCATAAATAATGGTTCATTGCAGCTCTATTACCTCATATCAGGTCTCTACTTATGCAACAGAAGGTTGTTGATCAGCAAGAGGCTTTGGAAATTGCTATGAAGCTTGAAACAACTCCTGTCGAAGATAATTCTAACATAGCCCAAATGCAAGCGCAGTTGGCAGAAATGGATTTGGAGCTTCGCGACATGAAGAAGGGGAAATCTATTCATGAAGAGGTTTGGTGTACATGATGTAGGAAAGAAGGTCATGACAAGGAACAATGTACTGCGTTAAGAAATTACCTGAATACTGGTGCGCCAAACCCATTTAACCCTAATGTTCTATATTGTGAGATCTGTAGAACAATTGGCCAGCATCGACTTGAAGACTGCTATCTGCTGCAGAGATATGTTCAAGTCCCCAAGAATCCTTATTGTAAGTTCTGTAAGTCAGTATGACACAACGAAGAGGAATGTCGCAGCTTTGACCTTATGAGAGAGCGAACCTATGATGCTTATAGGGTACAAAACGATGCACAAGGCAATGATGGATATGGTTACTATGGTAGTACATCAGGTCGAGGTACTTTTGGAGGTCGTGGTCATGGTGGTATTCCTGGAAGAGGTCGAGGCCAGGTTGTGTGCTATAACTATAATCAAGCAGGACATCTAGATAGAGACTGTCAGAACCCAACTACGACATGTCGATATTGCCTAGCAGTAGATCATGTCATTGAGCAATGCCCACAGCTAATAGCCAAGATACAAGAAAGAAATAGCGCTCCTCCTCAGAATATTTAGATGATTACTGTAGAGAAAAGACCTGTCCCAGCCATTAACATTGTTACAAGGAGTGGAGCTATGACGCAAGTGTAGAATAAGGAGAAAAACCCTGACGAGGCTTGGGTTCGTAAGACCCTAGAGAAAGTTCCAACCTTCAATGGGGGAAGAGAAAAAGAAACATTTATGGAAGCCAAAAAATACTTTGTTGATCCGAGCACAGCAATAGCACCTGCACAGCAGCATCAACAGCAGCAATAGTCTCAAGAAGCTTCGACAGATAAAGTAAGTACACTGTCGACATTTTTAAAGAGTTGTATGAAGCTCCTACAAAATCAGAATGATTTAAATGAGTTACAGAAATTTATTGCTTCTTGCGAACCTTAGCGAAGCTCTGGTAAAGAAAAAACTGTCAATAGAGTTAGAAGAACTGGAAGATAAATGAGATTGCATGCTCAGATAGGAGAGTATGACATGACCGATATCATTTTAGACCTGGGATCAGAAGTAAATGTCTTAACTAAGTAGACATGGGAACAAATGGGAAAACCTACCCTTGAATGGTCCCCTATATAGTTGAGATTAGCCAATGAATAGAAGATTGTGCCCCTAGGAAGATTCCCTAGTGTCCCAGTAGACATTGATGGAGTCAGTACCTTAGAATATTTTGAAGTCATTGAGATAATTGATGATAACAACCCCTATCCAGCTTTGCTAGGAATTGAATGGGCAATAGAGAATTCTGCAGTAATCAACCTTAAAAATAGGTAGATGACTTTTGAAGGAAAAGGCTTGAGAGTTATAGTACCCTTGGACCCTTCTCAAGGAGAAAGGTACACAGAGCCAGTCAGAGATGAAGATCAGGATGTTTTGGATAATATCTACAACATCACAGCTAAAGAAAAAGACTATGTTAACCCTACTCCTGAAGGTATAATGGACTGGAAGTGTGATGGTTCTTGCATCACTGATTCAGATGAAGGCTTAGAGAATTGGCAGAATAGACTTTATGAACTACATGGACATCGATGTGCAAGAATTACCAAGTCTCTCAAATGGCTTGGCTCATAGACAAGAGTCTTACCTATTTTTGATGGCTTGACAGACCCCGAATATTTTATTTTGCAATTTTTAGAGCAGGTACCAGATTCACAGAAAATGGAGACTCTAGATTCAGTATTTAGAGCCACAGCTGCTAGATGGTGGAATGGTCATAAAAAGTACATTCATAGTTGGGAAGCTTGTCAAAAGTCCCTTCGCTTGAGATTCAAGGATCGACCTCAGGAGGTGCGAAGCATATTTAATGGTAAGACTAGCCCTTAGGAACATTTGGAGCAATGTTACGAAGCATGGAAGCATATACCTCATGAAGAATGGGTACATAGGTTTGTGCACACTCTGGAACCTGTAGCAAAGAAATGGTATGCGGAGGTGGAGCTTTGCCATGGTACTGTAAGTTGGGATAGTCTTGTTGATAGTTTTGTGCTGACATTTTCTATTAATGAGGTTTGTCCTGATTTGGAAACAGCTATTAGGTTGATCCATACTAAGGTGTTTGATGATAAAGAAATAGTAGAGCACCAACCTAATTGGAAGGAACAAGAATCTAATGTAGTAGAATGTTATAACCTCGCAATTGAAGAGGATGAAGACCCGCGCAATATTAACATTCCTGAGTTAGAAGGACACTGCGAAGTACATGGACCAACAATCAAAGCACCAGAAGTGACTCAGCCCTTGAAGATAAGGCAAGTAAACATTGGGTCAGAAGAAATGCCTAAGTATGCTACTATTGGAGATTATTGGGATGAAGAAATGGTAAGCAAAGTGACCCAACTTCTCCATTAGTATCAGGACCTATTTTCGACGAAGTTCTCAGAAATGAAAGGTATCCTTGGTGATATAGGAGTGATAAAAATCCATTTGAAACCTGATGCAAATCCTGTGAAGCAGTTCCCTTATAGACTGCATCCTAAGTATAAAGAAAAAGTCAGAATGGAGTTAGATAAGATGCTTGCTACAGGAATCATTGAGGCTGTCGAAGAAATTCTGTCATGGTGTCAGGATGTGTCGAAGGTATGTACTGTGTCAAAGACCCTTATTGGGTTGCAGCTAGAGTTATAGATTGTGCCGAAGAAGAAAGGTGTGTCGGAGCTTAAAATGTGACAGTTGGGAAAAAGCAGGTTTGGTGGCGCCGATACGTTAACAATATTAACTACCTGTAATGATGGGATTTTGGGGAATCTAGTGCCATTTAGACAAGACCTCTGTCATATTTGGTGTCTTCAATGCACATTTATGGTAAGAATGGTCGTTGGATTTGATAAGAAGTCACTCAAACCTGCGAATGACGCATTGTGCATTTTCTTGAGCTCTATAGTTCATTCCATGTCAGCTGATCGCGAAGTCCAGGAATTTTTGAGAGAGTTCAAACAGAGGGGTATACAAAAACTTATGAGCACCTCACCCACCTCTGCACCCTACCAAGAGACTCCCCCAGCACCGAGTCAACCAATCCAGAGACGATCTACCAGAAGGAAGTTTAAGGTAGAAATTCGCTCTCAGCGGAATGAAGAAAGATACAAAGAACACAGGCATTCTGTTAAGGATGAAAGGATGAAGGATAGAGCAAGCCAGGGCAGTGGTAGAAGTAGCAAAAGGAATGATGATGATGATAGGCATATAAGGAAGAAATACGGCTGGAGTATTAAAGATGTTGCTCATAGAGATACAGACGGATACAGATCTTGACAGAGTGCAAAAGGAGATAATGGAGAAGGTGCCTGCCACCGAAGATATCATGTGCAGCCTCAACAAGCAGTTTACTATCTGCGCCAAGAATATTTGTCCACTAGAAAAGTAGCAGAGTGTCCCGCGATGGGACACTGGTGAGTCTTAGGGGCCTGTTGGGGCGCGCACCTTAACGGTCCTCAAATTTGGTAACTCCGTGGTTTTTGTGGAAGCTTGTAAGCGGAGTTGCGACTCAAAATAGTCTTAGGGGTGTCGGGGTTGAGTCAAAGCCCTCTTTTTTGTAATTGTCCATAAATTTTGGGTGTAAGCCCATGATTTTGTAATAGTGCACTTGTATAAATAGGCACTCATGTAAAGATGTCAAGATCATCTAATGAAATGAGGATCATATGATGCGAAGAAGTTAGATCTAGTTTTGGGTTTTAAGGTCAAGTCCCAGGTGTGTGCATGGACGACCTTTGCAGTTGTGTGAGAAGAGGGTTTTTGTAAGGAAAGGAACTGTAGCTGAGTGCGCAGTTAGAGATTGTAAGAAAGGAACTGTAGCTGAGTGCACAGTTATATTTGAAGGACGGATCTGCTGCTGAGTGCGCAAATCAGAACTGTTGTTTTTTAAGAGTGGAATAAAAGCGCAGTTTTGTGGACGTAGCCCCTACACTGGGGGTGAACCACGTTATATCTTGTGTTGTGGTTATTTTGTGTGGTTTCTGTTATGTTTTGATTATTTTGATAAGTAGGTGAATGCTAAAGTAAGATAACTATTAAATATTAACTTCGCTGTGAATTCCCAGTTAATGGTTAAGCAAGAAAAGTCTTTTATCTAACTGCGAAGCTAATTAAGTGAATATCGAAGCTCTATTTGGTATAAATATTTGTTTTTAAGGATAAAGGTACAGTAATATCCCTCTTCTGCTTGCAGAAACCTTATTCTGTGGCACCCCATAGCTGTTTCGGGTGAGACTGCAACCTGTTCGTAGGTTGTTGCCGAAAGGGCCAACACTGTGGGTCTTTTTGTTGGTGCGAAGTTAATGGTATAAAACCCGGGTCTGCCCATAGCCAAACAATGGACCAACAACATCACTATGGATCAAATCAAGAGGTGTATAGGTTCTCTCATGACTAGCTCTCTCAAATTTATGCTCTGGGTGTTTTCCTAGGATACGACCTTGACAGACTCCCTTGGAAAATTTAATCTTTGGTAACCCTATGACCATTTATTTTTCACTTAGATCAGAAATATACTTATAATTAATATGGCCAAATATTTCGTGCCAAATCTTGCTTGCCTCATTATCATGAATCAGAAGAGAAGAGGGGTTTGAGTTGGGTAGAAAATGTGAAAACATGTATACCTTCGAAGTGTGATCTACAACTCCTTTTGCAATGACTTTACCATTCGAGATATCTGTGATCTCAACATCATCAGGGGAGAATATGACCTTCTTTGGAGACCCTGTGTGAGTCATCTAATACACTGACAAGAGGTTAGAGGCAAGACCTGGAACATACAATACATTACTGAACTTACCATGGTCAAGATCAATCCTTTTTTTCCCCAAACTGTCAGTGAGAGAGTCATCTCCCAGCACTATTGGTGAACCTTTTGACATGTCAAGAGAGGAGAATGCCTCCTTGGTTGAAACCATACTATCTTGAAGCTCTAGAGTCTATGATGAATCTATGTGAGCTTGATGTGCCAGCAACCAAAGCATGTACTCTCTCTCTATCCTTGAATTTGATCCTCCTTCCCTCTTCTTTGAGCAATTAGGAAGGGAGATGCTATTCTTCTCTAAGAGTTGGGTCAGCATGTCAATTTGCTTCTTCATGCAGGAACTTTTAGGATGATATCCCTTACTGTAGTATGTGCACTTGCTCGTTTCTCCTTTGTTCTTCTTCTTTTGGAAGTTCTTCTTGGATCCTTGGGGCTCCTCTTAAGACTTATTTTTGTCTCTCTTTTGCTCAGGTGGCTTCTTAGATTTCTTCTTGCCTTTTGAATCCACCCTTGAATCTCCAGAAACCAAATCTTGGGATTTGGAAGGTTTGATGGTTCCCATCATCACCAATTTATCTTGTTCTTGTGTGAGGGATTCCATGAACTCTACAAGCTTAGGAATCTTCCAGGATCGATCTATCAACTTGGTGGCATGGAAGGTAAAAAAAAACACTGAATAGTTAGGGCCAAGCTTCAAGACTATGGAAAAAACTAGATTCTCTTCCTTCATTTCAATTTCACACTATTTTAGCTGCAAAACAAGGGCTTTAAACTTGGAAAGTAGATTTGCAGCGATTCGAAGCTGCTGGGACTCAAAGAGATCAATTCATTCTCGATTTGATTTCCTCTCATATCATTTTTCTTACCAAAAATATCTACAAGCTTCTCCCACACTTCATTAGGTGATTTCAATCCATCAAGATGGAAGAGGAGGTCTCTAGATATGCTCAGACACAGAAGACCATAGACCTCATCCCTCCTATTGTGCCATTTAATTTTCTCTGTAGATGCATTGGGCTCTGCCTTAGTTGCCATAGTCACCCTGTAGAGACCCTTTGCTCTCAACAATATCTCCATCGCTGCTTTCCATTCAAAGAAATTAAATGGAGTCAAGATGATCTTCTGAGATTGATCCATAGCTATGAACTGTCCCCTTCAACCAGCAGAATTTTCTCCCAATCAAGATGTTGAACCTGCAATAGCAATATGGAAAGAGAGAAATCAATCTACAAAGGCTCTAATACCATGTGGAAATTGAACCCAAGTGATATAAAAATTGCACTCACAAAATTGCTAATCAAACATGCAAATTTACACACAAAGGAGACTGAAATTGGAGCATAACACTAATCTGTATTGAATAAGTGTAAAATAGCCAACCTTATGAAGTCATATGATGTTGCAATATATAAGTATGTGAGATATTCGAATGCATAAGGATGCCATTCAAAATAGTCAAAAAGCAGGCTTACTAAATCTAGTCAAATCCCCCATAGGTGCATAAAGCAGTTTCCAAATCTACCTAGAGGCTCACGAAATGGAAAAGTCAAGTATGAAAGATAATAAGTGATGGAAAGACAACTCATACATGCTTTTATTAGAAGAAAAGAATGGAGGATGATGAGGGTAAAAAACAAGTCAACTACGCCTAGTCTTACTTTCCCTTTTGCCATAAATCTCCATAAAGCAGGCAACTTAGTAGAAAACACAGATATGCACTAGGGAGGATCTAGAATAAAGTAGACATGCTAAATATGGTTTCTAGGAGGTTTCCCAAGTGCTCCATGGCTCAGTTTTAGCAAGTTTGACTTCTAGAACATGTGGAAGACAACTTGCATAGAGTGGAATATTGGAAACTTGGCAAATAAGAGAAAAATGGATTAATTAATGTCTAAGGTAGCTAACTATGGGTTGATTATTCTAACATGATCTAGGATAATTGATCACTCTTCTGAAATAGTACAAGGGATATTTTGCTTGGGAGTACATAGATATGAAGGGTATCCCTTCTAATCTTTGTACCCATCGCATTTACATTAAAAGCAACTCCTAACCTATGTGCCAACCACAACGAAGGATAAATCCTAACATGAGGGATATACTGTGTCAAAGACCCTTATTGGGGTGCATCCAGAGTTATGGATCGTGTCGAAGAAGAAAGGTGTGTCGGAGCTTAAAATGCGACCGTTGGGAAAAAGCAGGTTTGGCGGCGCCGGTACGTTAACAACATTAACTACCTGTAATGATGGGATTTTGGGGAATCTAGTGCCATTTAGACAAGACCTCTGTCATATTTGGTGTCTTAAATGCACATTTATGGTAAGAATGGTCGTTGGATTCGATAAGAAGTCACTCAGACCTGTGAATGTCGCATTGTGCATTTTCTTGAGCTCTACAGTTCATTCCATGTCAGCTGATCGCGAAGTCCAGGAGTTGTTGAGAGAGTTCGAACAGAGGGGTCTACAGAACCTTATGAGCACCTCACTTGCCTCTACACCCTACCAAGAGACTCCCCCAGCACCGAGTCAACCAAGCCAGACACGATCTACCAGAAGGAAGTTTAAGGCAGAAATTTGCTCTCAGCGGAACGAAGAAAGATACAAAGAACATAGGCATTCTGCTAAGGATGAAAGGATGAAGGATAGAGCAAGCCATGGTAGTGGTAGAAGTAGCAAAAGGAATGAAGATGATGACAAGCATATAAGGAAGAAATACGACGGGAGGACTAAAGATATTGCTCATAGAGATACAGACGGATACAGAGCTCGACAGAGTGCAAAAGGAGATAATGGAGAAGGTGCCAGTCGCCGAAGATATCATGTGCAGCCTCAGCAAGCAGTTTACTATCTGCGTCAAGAATATTCATCCACCAGAAAAGTAGCAGAGTGTCCCGAGACGGGACACTGGTGAGTCTTAAGGGCCTGTTGGGGCGCGCACCTTAACGGTCCTCAAATTTGGTAACTCCGTGGTTTTTGTGGAAGCTTGTAAGCGGAGTTGCGACTCAAAATAGTCTTAGGGGTGTCGAGGTTGAGTCAAAGCCCTCTTTTTTGTAATTGTCCATAAATTTTGGGTGTAATCCCATGATTTTGTAATAGTGCACTTGTATAAATAGTCACTCATGTAAAGATGTCAAGATCATCTAATGAAATGAGGATCATATGATGCGAAGAAGTTAGATCTAGTTTTGGGTTTTAAGGTCAAGTCCCAGCTGTGTGCATGGACGACCTCTGCAGCTGTGTGAGCAGAGGGTTTTTGTAAGGAAAGGAACTGCAGCTGAGTGTGTAGTTAGAGATTGTAAGAAAGGAACTGTAGCTGAGTGCGCAGTTAGATTTGAAAGACAGATCTGCAGCTGAGTGCGCAGATCAGAACTGTTATTTTGTAAGAGTGGAATAAAAGCGCAGTTTTGTGGACGTAGCCCCTACACTGAGTGTGAACCATGTTATATCTTTTGTTGTGGTTCTTTTGTGTGGTTTCTGTTATGTTTTGATGCTTTTGATAAGTAGGTGAATGCTAAAGTAAGATAACTGTTAAATATTAACTTCGTTGTGAATTCCCACTTAAGGGTTAAGCAAGAAAAGTCTTTTATCTAACTGTGAAGCTAATTAAGTGAATATCAAAGCTCTATTTGGTATAAATATTTGTTGTTAAGGCTAAAGGTACAGCAATATCCCTCTTCTGCTTGCAGAAACCTGATTCTGCATCACCCCATAGCTATTTCGGGTGAGACTGCAACCTGTTCGCAGGTTGTTGCCGAAAGGGCCAACACTGTGGGTCTTTTTGTTGGTGCGAAGTTAATGGTATAAAACTTGGGTCTTCCCATATCCCAACAATGGACCAACAAAATCACTATGGATCAACTCAAGAGGTGCAAAGGTTCTCTCATGACTAGCTCTCTCAAATTTATGCTCTGGGTGTTTTCCTAGGATACAACCTTGACAAACTCCCTTGGAAAATTTAATCTTTGGTAACCCTATCATCATTTATTTTTCACTTAGATCAGAAAGATACTTATAATTAATATGGCCAAATATTTCATGCCAAAGCTTGCTTGCCTCATTAGCATGAATCAGAAGAGCAGAGGGGTTTGAGTAGGGTAGAAAATGTGAAAAGATGTATACCTTCGAAGTGTGATCTAGAACTCCTTTTGCAATGAATTTACCATTCAAGATCTCTGTGATCTCAACATCATCAGGGGAGAATATGACCTTCTTTGGAGACCCTGTGTGAGTCATCTAATACACTGACAAGAGGTTAGAGGCAAGACCTGGAACATACAATACATTAATGAACTTACCATGGTCAAGATCAATCCTTTTTTTCCCCAAACTATTAGTGAGAGAGTCATCTCCCAGCACTATTGGTGAACCTTTTGACATGTCAAGAGAGGAGAATGCCTCCTTGGTTGAAACCATACTATCTTGAAGCTCCAGAGTCTATGATGAATCTATGTGAGCTTGATGTGCCAGCAACCAAAGCATGTACTCTCTTTTTGTCCTTGAATTTGATCCTCCTTCCCTCTTCTTTGAGCAATTAGGAAGGGAGATCCTATTATTCTCCAAGAGTTGGGTCAGCATGTCAATTTGCTTCTTCATGCAGGAGCTTTCAGGATGATATCCCTTACTGCAGTATGTGCACTTGCTCGTTTCTCCTTTGTTCTTCTTCTTTTGGAAGTTCTTCTTGGAGCCTTGGGGCTCCTCTTAAGACTTGTTTTTGTCTCTCTTTTTCTCAGGTGGCTTCTTAGATTTATTCTTTCCTTTTGAATCCACCCTCGAATCTCCAGCAACCAAATATTGGGATTTGGAAGGTTTGATGGTGCCCATCGTCACCAATTTATCTTGTTCTTGTGTGAGGGATTCCACGAACTCTACAAGCTTAGGCATCTTCCAGGCTCGATCTGTCAACTTGGTGCCATGGAAGGTCAAAACAAACACTAAATATTCAGGGCCAAGCTTCAAGAGTATTTCCAAAATTAGATGCTCTTCCTTCATTTCAATTTCACACTATTTTAGCTGCAAAACAAGGGCTTTAAACTTGGAAAGTAGAGTTGCAGGGATTCGAAGCTGCTGGGACTCAAAGAGATCAATTCATTCTCGATTTGATTTCCTCTCATATCATTTTTATTACCAAAAATATCTACAAGCTTCTCCCACACTTCATTAGGTGATTTCAATCCATCAAGATGGAAGAGGAGGTCTCTGGATATGCTCAGACACAGAAGACCATAGGCCTCATCCCTCCTATTGTGCCATTTAATTTTCTCTGTAGATGCATTGGGCTCTACCTTAGTTTCCATAGTCACCCTGTAGAGACCCTTTGCTCTCAACAGTATCTCCATCTCTGCTTTCCATTCAAATAAATTAAATGGAGTCAAGATGATCTTCTGAGATTGATCCATAGCTCTGAACTATGCCCTTCAACCAGCAGAATTTTCTCCCAATCAAGATGTTAAACCTGCAATAGCAATATGGAAGGAGAGAAATAAATATACAAAGGCTCTAATACCATGTGGAAATTGAACCCAAGTGATAGAACAATTTCACTCACAAAATTGCTAATCAAACATGCAAATTTACACACAAAGGAGACTGAAATTGGAGCATAACACTAATCTGTATTGAATAAGTGTAAAATATCCAACCTTATGAAGTCATATGCTGCTGCAATATATAATTACATGAGAGATTATAATGCATAAGGATTCCATTAAAAATAGTCAAAAAGTAGGCTTACTAAATCTAGTCAAATCCCCCATAGGTGCATAAAGCAGTTTCCAAATCTACCTAGAGGATCACGAATTGGAAAAGTCAAGTAGGAAAGATAATAAGTGATGGAAAGACAACTCATACATGCTTTTATTAGAAGAAAAGAATGGAGTATGATGAGGGAAAAAAACAAGTCAACTACGCCTAGTCTTACTTTCCCTTTTGCCATAAATCTCAATAAAGCAGGCAACTTAGCAGAAAAAGTAGATATGCACTAGGGAGGATCTAGAATAAAGTAGACATGCTAAATATGGTTTCTAGGAGGTTTCCCAAGTGCTCCATGACTCAGGTTTAGCAAGTTTGACTTCTAGAACATGTGGAAGACAACTTGCATAGAGTGGAATATTTTAAACTAGGCAAATAAGAGAAAAATGGATTAATTAATGTCTAAGGTAGCTAACTATGGGTTGATTATTCTAACATGAGCTAGGATACTTGATCACTCTTCTAAAATAGTACAAGGGATATTTTGCTTGGGAGTACATAGATATGAAGGGTATCCCTTCTAATCTGTCTACCCATCACATTTACATTAAAAGCGACTCCTGACCTATGTGCCAACCGCAACGAAGGATGAATCCTAACATGAGGGATATGGTGAAAGAAGAAATCCAAAAGCTCTTAGAAGAAGGATTTATATACCCAATATAAGATAGCAAGTGGGTTTCTCCACTCGTGATAGTGCAAAAAAAGAATGGGAAATGGAGAGACTATGTAGACTATAGGGAGTTAAACAAAGCGACGCAGAAAGACCATTTTCCCCTACCTTTTATTGATCAAGTACTTGATACTTTGTATGGGAAGAAGTTTTTTTCCTTTCTGGATGGATTTAGTGGTTACAATCAAGTCCATATTGCTCCCGAGGACCAAGACAAGACCACTTTTACCTTTCCATAGGGTGCCTTTGCATATAGAGTACTTCCGTTCAGTTTTTGTAATGCACCTGCCACCTTTCAGAGAGTTATGATTGGGATATTTTCTGAGATGGTTAACGACAACATGGAAATTTTTATGGATGAATTTACCCCATACGGTAGTAGCTTTGAGGAAGCATTGCAAAATTTACAAAAGGTTTTAGTATGCTATGAAAAAACCCAACTATCTTTGAGCACTGAAAAGTGCCATATGATTATGAGCGAGGGTGTAGTTCTGGGGCACTTCATTTCTGCTGATGGTATTCAGGAAGGTCCATCCAAAACTAGGGTAATTGAAGAAATACACACTCTAGTAACACAAAAAGAGGTACGTAGCTTCTTAGGGCATGCTGGTTATTACAAAAGATTTATGGAAAAATTTTCCAAGCTATCTTCTCCTTTATTTACTCTTTTGATGAAGGATGTACAGCTTGATTGGAATGATGCATGCCAAATATCATTCACTAAACTTAAGAAGAGGCTATCCATGGCCCCTATCTTATGGGGGCCCAATTTGGCTCTGCCTTTCCACATCTCCGTAGATGCTTCTGATACCTCATTGGAGTAGTATTGGGACAATAGGAAGGGCATGCCCCATATGCACTTTATTATATCAGTAATAACTTGGCCCTTGCTAAAATCAACTACACTATCATAGAAAAGGAATTCCTTTCCATTGTCTATTCCATCAATAAATTCAGATACTATGTTACTAGATACCCCATGTTTGTGCACACTGACCATTCAAACATTAAGTACTTAATGAAAAAACCTGTCACTAATGCTAGAGTAACTATATGGATGTTATTATTACAGGAATTTGACATTACAATTTTTGAAATACTTGGGAAGGAAAATGTTGTTGCTGATTTTTTATGTCGACTTACTAACAATGATGACAGTTTACCAGTCGAAGATTCCTTCCTGAATGATTTTTTTTTGCAGTTTCATCTCATTCCCCTTGGTACACAGATGTTTATTTTCCTGCAGGAAAGCTTCCAACACATTTGTCAAAGAGAGAAAAAAGAAAAAATATACAACTGAGTGCCAGGTACTGGTGGATAGATGGACATATTTTCTACACAGGTCCTAATCTTGAGATTAGAATATGTGTAAGAGAGGATGAAATTTTCAATATCTTAAAGGTTTTCCACAATGAGACCTGTGGGGGACATTTTGCTAACAAATGAATAGGTCATAAGGTATTATGAATGGGTTATTATTGGCCAATAGTTTTCAGAGATGCTAAGAAATATGTTCAGGATTGTGATAGTTGCCAAAGAATGGGCCAACCCAATAGACTAGATGAGATGCCTCTTTAGCCACAACTCCTAGTTGAACCTTTCAATAAATGGGCCCTGGATTTTGTAGGAATTATCAACCCTCTCTCGAAGTAGAAACTTTATATCTTAGGTTGCACTGATTATATGACAAAATGGGCGGAGGATGTAGCGTTGGTCAAGGCCAATGACCAATCTGTGATGGATTTATTGTATGTAGAAATATTCACTCATTTTGGAGTACCCAAGGATATAGTTACAGATGGAGTACCACATTTTGTGTCCCACAAACTGGAAGCTTTGTTACAGAAATATCACATTCATCACAAGATAACCTCACCATATCATCCATAGGCCAATGTCCAAGTGGAAAGTACCCACAAGGTAATTGAGGACATCCTCACAAAACTAGTCAGAAACCATTGCAGAGACTGGGATGACAAACTTCCAGAGGCATTATGGGCACATTGCACCACATGGAGAAATACTATAGGATTCTCCCCATACAACTTGGTATGCGGTAATAACACTATATTTCCCATCGAATTTGAAATTAAAAATTTAAAGACAACCATGGAAGTAAACTTAAACTTGACAGAAGATCAGAGGAACATATTGAATCAGTTAAATCAACTAGATGAGAAATGAACAATTGTTGTGCATCAAACAACGTTAATTCAACACCAATGATCTAAGTGGCATGATAGGTTCATAAAGAAGAAAGTATTATGTGAAGGAGACTTGACCTTATTGTATGATTCAATATTCAAGAGGGAATTTAAAGGTAAGCTGCATACAAGATGGTTGGGGCCCTACCAAATAGACAAAGTCTTTGAAAATGGAACAGTCCATCTGGTCACTATTGATGAAGAACAAATGTCTTTATTCGCTAATGGTCATGGACTGTGACTATATCATAAGCCAATTTCAAAGGATGCATTCATTTCACATGTTGCAATTGATCCAGATTATCAGTTAATGCAAGGGAAGACATTTTTTTTGTTCTTGTGAATTCTTAAAGAACACTACAATTTCCACATAGGAATCTATACATAAATAAAATTGTTGTTTTGTTTTATTTTTATTTTATTTTATTTTACACTTGATCGGTTTTATTTTGAATAATGTGTATAGGAATCTACTTGAGGAGCAACAGTCACGACTGGTCCAAATGATTGTGGGTGCCTTAAACTTATTTTCCTATTATGAATAACTCCTTGAAGAATATGAACAGTTCACCAACATCAACTAATCAGCTGGATATTTTCCTATTTTCCATTTTTTGCAGCTGTGACTTTACCAAACTTTCCCTATTTTCCAGCTGTGACTATGCCAAATTTCTCCTATTTCTCTATTTTTGTAGTTTTGACTCAGCCAAACTTGTCCTATATTCCATCTACAACTCCACTAAATTTCTCCTATTTTTCTATTTTTGCAGTTGTGACTCCGCTAGACTTGTCCTATTTTCTAGTTGCGACTTCGCTATATTTCTCCTATTTCTCTATTTTCGCAGTTGTGACATCGCCAGAATTGTCCCATTTTCCAGCTGCGACTCCACTAAATTTTGCTCATTTCTCTATTTTTGTAGCTGTGAATCTGCCAGACTTGTCCTATTTTCCAGTTGCGACTCCGCCAAATTTTTTCCATTTCTCTATTTTCGCAACCGTGACTCTGCCATATTTTCCCTACTTTCGAGCTGCGACTCCACCAAATTTTGCCTATTTTTTTTTTTTTTTGGTAGCCGTGACTCCTCTCGATTTATCTATAAACCAGCTATGAGTCTCCTATATTTTGCCTACTTTTCCTATTTTTGTAGCTATGACTCCTCTCGATTTTTCCATTTCTCTATTTTCGCAACCGTGACTCTGCCATATTTTCCCTACTTTCGAGCTGCGACTCCACCAAATTTTGCCTATTTTTTTTATTTTGGTAGCTGTGACTCCTCTCGATTTATCTATAAACCAGCTATGAGTCTCCTATATTTTGCTTACTTTTCCTATTTTTGTAGCTATGACTCCTCTCGATTTTTCCATAAAACAATTGTGACTACAACATATTTGTCCATAAATCTCACCACCAATGATAGCTCCAACCACAGTTTCACCAAGAATGAAAATATAGTTATTGATTTGTCACAGGTGCCAGCCAAATTTGATGTACTTGTTAATCGAAGAAGTGTGGGTGAGATCATAGTAGCACACAGGCAATTATGTTTTCAATTGATGGCTGTGATGACACCCTAAACCATTATGGAAAGTCACAACTCATCTTATATTGCGAAGGTACAGATTCTAACCATTTACATGATTAGGCATAAATTGGATTTGAAAAAATTAATCATGCTTTGTATTTTATACCTGTCAACAACCTATACCCATTTAACTGTCAATCAATATGTCTGAATTGGTACTTGGAATGATTACATGACCGTCACCTTTTTCATAATTTGTGCCAAATCTTTCCAATTATTCCCTTATCATAACTGTATTAACTTTCCTAAAATATCCAATCTCGGCCTTGGTTTTCCGTTGAATGTTCCTGTGCTCCAACTTCCACTTATGGACCTATAATTTCCCAATTAGCTAGAAAAACTAAGAAGGAGAGGTGATATGGGTATACCAGCTCGACATGAACCTGTGAATACATGGGCTTTGCGTAGGAACGCATAGGTTTTTGCCATTTTTGAAGCAGCTGGATGGATTGAGAACTTTCAACGCCTAAATGGTTTTCACACAGAAATAACTTTATAGTTCACCCTCAATTTGATAGACACCCATTCAGAGGTCACGGGTATGTGCATAGAAGTCATAGAAGGAATTGTGGCCGAGGTTACTAGATTTCGTTAAGTAGGAAGGAACTGGTTTGGATGAAAAAACCCACAATGCAGCTGCAGTGCAGGATTTTCTTGCAGCTAGTGAATAGGTTCATCAAGGAAGGCATGGGATAGCACTAGAATCATTGCCCCATCCTTGGAATGAAGTGAAATCTTCCTAAAGAAACATATCACCTATGAAGGTAGGTACCAAATTGTCTACTTATCTAAAATTTTTTAGAATAATCAACCCATAGTTAGCTACCTTAGACATTAATTAATCCATTTTTGTCTTATTTGCCTAGTTTCCAATATTCCACTCTATGCAAGTTGTCTTCCACATGTCCTAGAAGTCAAACTTGCTAAAAATGAGTCATGGAGCACTTGGGAAACCTGCTGGAATACATATTTAGCATATCTACTTTATTCCAGATCCTCCCTAGTGCATGTCTTCTTTTTCTACTTTATTGCCTTCTTTACTGAGTTTTATGGCAAAAGGGAAAGTAAGACTAGGTGCAGTTGACTTGTTTTTTCCTCATCATCCTCCATTATTTTGTCCTAATAAAATCATGTATGAGTTGTATTTCCATCACCTATTATCTTTCCTACTTGAATTTTCCAATTCGTGAGCTCCTAGGCAGATTTGGAAACTGCTTTATGCACCTATGGGGGATTTCACTAGATTTAGTAAGCCTGCTTTTGACTATTTCGAATGGAATCCTTATGCATTCGAACATCTCATGTAATTATTTATTACAGAAACCTATAACTTCACAAGGTTGTATATTGTACACTTATTCAATACAGATTAGTGTTATGCTCCAATTTCAGTCTCCTTTGTGTGTAAATTTGCATGTTTGATTAGTATTTTTGTGAGTGCAATTGATCTATCACCTGGGCTCAATTTCCACATGGTATCAAAGACTTTGTAGATAAATTTCTCTCCTTCCATATTGCTATTGCAGGTTCGACATCTTGATTGGGAGCTATTTTGCTGACTAAAGGGACAATTTCTGAGCTATGGATCAATCTCAAAAGATCATCTTGACTCCATTTAATTTATTTGAATGGAAAGCAGAGATGGAGATACTGTTGAGAGAGAAAGGTCTCTACAGGGTGACTATGGAAACTGAATCAGAGCCCAATGTAGCTGCAGAGAAAATTAAATGGCACAACAGGAGGGATGAGGCTTATGGTCTCTTGTGTCTGAGCATATCCAGAGACCTCCTCTTCCATATTGATGGATTGACATCACCAAATGAAGTATGGGAGAAGATTGTAGATATTTTTGGTAAGACAAATGAGATGAGAGGAAATCAAATCGAGAATGAATTGATCTCCTTGAGTCCCAGCAGCTTCGAATCCCTACAACTCTACTTTTCCAAGTTTAAAGCCCTTGTTTTGCAGCTAAAACGGTGTGGAATTGAAAAGAAGGAGGAGCAATTAGTTTTGGCCATACTCTCAAAGCTTGGCCCTGACTATTTAGTGTTTGTTTCGACCTTCCATGCCACCAAGTTGACAGCTTGAGCCTAGAAGATGCCTAATCTTACAGAGTTCATGGAATTCCTCACACAAGAACAAGATAAACTGGTGATGATGGGCACCATCAAACCTTCCAAAGACCAAGATCTGGTTGCTGGAGATTCAAGGGTGGATTCAAAAGTTAAGAAGAAATATAAGAAGCCACCTGAGTAGAAGAGAGATAAGAAAAAGTCTCAAGAGGAGCCCCAAGGCTCCAAGAAGAACTTCCAGAAGAAGAAGAACAAAGGAGAAATGAGCAAGTGCGCATACTGCAGTAAGGGATTTCATCTTGAAATATCCTGCATGAAGAAGAAAATTGACATGCTGACCCAAATCTCGGAGAAGAATAACATCTCCCTTCTTGATAGCTCAAAGAAGAAGGAAGGAGGATCAAATTCAGAAGACAGAGAGAGAGTTCATGCATTGGTTGCTGGCACATCAAGATCACCTAGCTTCATCATAGACTCTGGAGCTTCAAGACATATGGTTTCGACCAAGGAGGCATTCTCCTCTCTTGACATGTCGAAAGGTCCACCAATAGTGCTGGGAGATGATTCTCTCACTGACATTTTGGGAAAAGGAAGGATTGATCTTGACCATGGTAAGTTCAGCAATGTATTGTATGTTCCAGGTCTTGCCTCTAACCTCTTGTCAGTGTATTAGATGACCCACACAGGGTCTCCAAAGAAGGTTAAATTCTCTTCTGATGATGTTGAGATCATGGAGATCTCGAGTGGTAAAGTCATTGCAAAAGGGGTTGTAGATCACACTTCGAAGCTATACTGGTTTTCACATTTTTTACCCTAGTCAAACCCCTCTGCTCTTCTGATTCATGCTAATGAGGCAAGCAATATTTGGCATGAAATATTTGTCCATCTTAACTATAAGTATCTTTCTGATCTAAGTGAAAAATAAATGGTCATAGGGTTACCAAATATTAAGTTTTCCAAGGGAGTCTGTCAAGGTTGTGTTCTAGGAAAACACCCAGAGCATAAATTTGAGAGAGCTAGTCATGAGAGAACCTCTGCACCTCTTGAGTTGATCCACAGTGATGTTGCTGGTCCATTCCCTCATATGTCAATGATTCAGGCAAAATATGCATTAAATTTCATAGATGAATTTTCTAGGTACTGTTGGGTTTACTTCTTGAAGCATAAGTCTGAATTTTTTGGCCTCTTCAAAGTCTTTAAGGCTTTGGTTGAAAACCAGTCTAGGAGGAAACTCAAGATCCTTAGATATGACAATGGTGGTGAGTATGTCAAGTCTGATTTCATTCAATATTGTGAAGATGTAGGTATTCAGATGCAGCATTCAATTCCTTACACACCACAACAAAATGGTGTTGCTGAGAGAAAGAACAGATCACTGAAAGAGATGGCAACCTATATGTTGAAGGCTAAGACTTTGCCACCAAATTTTTATGCCGAGGCAATAAACTATGCATCCTATATTCAGAATAGGGTGCCTCATAAACAGCTTGATGGTATGACTCCTTTCGAAGCATGGAGTGGGCACAAGCCAGATGTGACCCATTTCAGGATTTTTGGCTCAAGAGCTTGGGCTAGAATTCCAACAGAAAAGAGGAAGGCTTTGCAGCCCCAAAGCCAAGAGTGTCTATTTGTTGGGTACTCTAAAGATTCAAAAGGGTACAATCTGATCAATTTGATCACAAACAAAGCCTTCATTGAAAGGAGTGTTCAATTCCAAGAAGAGCCTTTAGTAGCAGTTGAAGTTGGAGAGTCTTCTTCACCACTAGAACCATTGAATGTAAGTGAAGAGACAAATGAGTTTGCTGATTTTGATATGTATGATAATGATTATTTAATTGCATATCTTAACAGTCCTACAAGACCAAAATGGGCAGCAAATACCATTCATGCAGGTGGGGAACTAGCTGGAAATCCTAGTGATCCTGGGAGGACTAGATCTCAGTTTGGGAGTGCCCTGAGCATGAAAGACCCTTTGTTTGCAGAAAAATGCTATCTGATGGTTGAATCAGACCCATATACATACGAATATGCATCACATGATCCAATATGGAAAGCATCCATGAAAGAAGAATTCAGCTCACTCCAGAAGAAAAACACTTGGGAGCTGGTTGATCTTCCCCCAGGGAGGAAGCTAGTTCAATGTAAGTGGGTTTTCAAAACTAAGTTTGCTGCTGATGGTTCACCTTTGAAATATAAGGAAATATTGGTAGCCAAGGGCTACTCACAGGTACATGGTATTGACTACAATGAGACCTTTGCACCAGTGGCACAGCTGGACTCCATCAGGCTAGCCTTAGCCATTGCAGCTTCGAAGCAGTGGGAGGTACATCACATGGATGTGAAGTGTGATTTCCTGAATGGAGATATTACTGAAGATATTTACATGCATAAGCCTCAAGGGTTTTTTACTAATCCATATTTTGTGTGCAGGCTAAAGAAATCATTGTATGGGCTTAAGCAAGCCCCTAGGGCTTGGTATGCCAAGATTGATGGCTTTCTGCTGTCATTGAGTTTTGTTCGATGCATGTCTGATCCAAATGTTTATTTGAAGCTGATTCATGGTTATTTGATGATTATTTTCTTGTATGTGGATGACCTTCTGATTACAGGAAGCTCAAAGAAAGAAATTGCCTCCTTGAAGGATGCAATGAACCATGCATTTTCTATGATTGATTTGGGGTTGTTGAGCCAATTTTTGGGTCTCGAAATTGCTCAATCCCAACATGGAATAAAATTACATCAGTCCAAGTATGCTTTGGATTTGCTGAACAAGTTCAGCATGAAAGATTCCAAGCCAAGCAAGACTCCCTTCCTTTCAGGAGTTAAGCTTGAAGAAGCAGGTTCTTCTCCTATGGTAGATAGTACATTATATAGACAACTGATTGGGTGCTTGCTGTACCTTACACATAATCAACCTGATATTTCTTATGCAGTAAGTGTGGCTTCAAGATACATGGATTATCCTCATGAGATCCATTGGAGAGCATCCAAAAGGATCCTTAACTTTGTTCAGGGAACAAGAACTCATGGGATCTTCTACAAAGCTGAATCTGACCTTGATTTGATTGGGTTTACTGACAGTGATTGGGAAAGTGACAACACATATTGAAATTCAACATCAGGATATGTGTTCATGCTTGATGAAGGACCAATCAGCTGGTCAAGCAAGAAACAGAGTGCCATTTCACTCTCATCTACAGAAGCAGAGTATAGAGGAGTTGTAAATGCAACAACTCAATGTTTATGGTTGCAGGGGTTACTTGGTGAGTGTGGCTTCGAATCATAGTTCTCAACTATTATCTATTGTGATAATTAGAGAACCATTAGAATTTTCAATGATCTAGTTTAGAGACAGAGAACCAAACACATTGAGATCCATATGCACTACATTAGACAGCTTGTGCATGATGGCACCATTCACCTACTCTTTTGTGCATCTTCAGAACAAGTAGCTGACATATTCACCAAAGTTTTTTGTGAGAAGAGATTTAGTAATCTCAAATCACTTCTGGGGATTGCTGATCATGCTATGAAGCATGATTGATGACAAGGTTTTCAAATTTGGTTTTACTGTCCATGTTTAAGGGAGTATTTTCCCACTGGGTTTTTGCCTCTTTCCTTGGTTAAATGGACATGCAGTATGTAAAGGGTGACTAAGCCTTGTTGCTAGGCCCTATAGTTTTCTGATATTTACTCATAAGTTAGGATTCAGGTGGGGTGTTAGAATAATCAACCCATAGTTAGCTACCTTAGACATTAATTAATCGATTTTTGTCTTATTTGCCTAGTTTCCAATATTCCAATCTATGCAAGTTGTCTTCCACATGTCCTAGAAGTCAAAATTGCTAAAAATAAGTCATGGAGCACTTGGGAAACCTATTGGAATCCATAGTTAGCATATCTGCTTTATTCCAGATCATTCATAGCGCATGTCTGCTTTTTCTGCTTTATTGCCTTCTTTACTAAGTTTTATGGCAAAAGGGAAAGTAAGACTAGGTGCAGTTGACTTATTTTTTTCCCTCATTATCCTTCATTCTTTTCTCCTAATAAAAGATTGTATGAGTTTTCTTTCCATCACCTATTATCTTGGCTACTTGAATTTGCCAATTCGTGAGCTACTAGGCATATTTGGAAACTACTTTATGCACCTATGGGGGATTTGACTAGATTTAGTAAGCCTGCTTTTGACTATTTCGAATGGCATCCTTATGCATTCAAATTTCTCATGTGATTATTTACTATAGAAGCCTATGAATTTACAAGGTTTGCTATTGTACACTTATTCAATACAAATTAGTGTTATGCTCCAGTTTTAGTCTCCTTTGTGTGTAAATTTGCATGTTTGATTAGTAATTTTGTGAGTGCAATTGATCTATCACCTGGGTTCAATTTCCACAAATTCCCTTATTGTCTCATCTACACCATGTGAATCTACTCAATATGCCATTTTACTTATTTAAAACCCTACATTACATGGAGGGGTTTGTGATAATGGGACGACACCCACTTGCTTCTCTTACCAACCATGGCCTAATTAAACAACTCATATTAAGAGACTTGGCACAACAGAACCAAACCTGGGAACAGTTTATTGCTTAGCCCTTGCATAGTTGCGTGGTGTTGAAATAGAGGAGGAGGATAGGGTACCTGCATAGTTGGGGGGTGTTGAAGAAGAAGAGGAGGACCAGAGTCCCTCAAATTTAGTTGGGGGGCGGCAGCGGAGATGAGAAAGTGTCATACAAGAACCAAAATAATCAGGAGGAAGGATTGAAGGAGGTTGCAACAACAACAAACCATGTATAGGGAATAGTTATTATGGAAGATTTAACAGTAGAAGCTAATATTGGAGCAGCATTAGATGCCGCAAAAGTGGAAGCTAAGATTGGAGCAGCATTAGATGCCGCAAAATATTGGAGCAGCATTAGATGCCACAAACATAAGTTGTTTGGGATGGGATTCAAAAGGGGGATGTTGCTACACAAGAACCAGGATTCCCAAAATTGTTTGTTGAAGCAGCCACTCAGACAGAGGCTGCTACAATGCTGATGGAAGAGGAAGTTGCTACACTTTCAATTGAAAGTGAGAAGGATGAAACATCTAGTGACGAGATAGGGATGCAAATTCCTCAAGAAATTGTTTTATATTTTGATGATGAGAAAGATGCAAAACTCTCACTATTGAAGCTGGAAGTGAAGAAATAGAAATATCATGCTGAACGATGTCAGGAAGGGATGGTTCTCCTTTTTGAATTCAAAAGGAATATCAAATAATTAAGGGAAATATGGGAAGAGGAGTTAACTTTCCAAAGTTTTCGATGGGAGGAGGTGCAAAAAGGGTTGAAGGAGTTGAATAAATTCAAATCCAGGAAGAAAGAAAAATATCAAATGTATGCTCTCTCTTAGGAATTGATGAGCTCTAGAGTACCATCTCCCTCCTATTCGGTGTTCTTGTATGAGAAAATGACCCTGTTTAAATTAAAATCCCTAAAGGAGGGGGGACCTTATCAGTTGACACCTTATGCACAGTTCTTGGAGACCTATGTGGAGAGCAGTTTCACTGAATAGAACCTGTTGTGAGAACTCTATTTGCAAGAGATGGCTTGTCCCATGGACCTTCACTCTAAACCTGTTCCTTACTTGGGACATGTTCAGTTGAGATCCTTTTCCTATTTTGTTAATAATCATGTACAGTGGGAAAGTGTTTTTCAAACAATCTCTTAGAATGAGGCAAGCTCCAGTCTATGGATTAGGATTGAACCTCAATCTCCTCGGGTTCTCCTTATGTTCCATGAAAGGAGGCTTACATATCCCATGAAAACTCAACAGTTGATGGAACTGCAAGAAAAGGTTATTTCCACCTATTTTAATCAAATATCTAAACAACCTTACCCTTAAAGGGAGCAAGCACAGGTGGAAAACTTCTTCTTTAGCTTTAAAGAAAAGGGATCCTTATTGTTTCCGAAATTTTAAACAGGCTCTCACTAGGGTGGAACGATATATTGATTGCATGAATAAGTGTGGACCTCACGGGATGGGACTCAAATACAAGTTTCCACTTATATGGTGGTCGACAAAGACATATAGGGATTATTATACACTAACTAAGGTAGAGGAGAGACAATGCTGGAGATATTGGGCTAATTGTAATGGATATCTAGATGGGGATCAACTACCTGAAAGTTCCTTCAATTTTTATTCTCTCCACGAATGAGGTCCATAGTTGGATTTAGAATAGTAGAAGTTGTTGCATGAGGACATGCAACTGAATACTTGGGGGGAGATGTTGGGTCCTAAAATAACCCCTTTTTGACCACACCCATTATATTATTTTTCCTTGTCCTACTTCATTTCCATACACCATAGATATATTTTTTCCCAAATTGAGCTTAAATCATAACATGAATGATTTATTATTGTATTATTCTATTAATGCCTAAGATTGTTATGGTTAGAAATCTGTCTTTTTACTTGTGCTAATATGTCTTGATTTTATAAAGATAGTCCAAGCCTTGAGGAACATAGGTGTAGAAGCGTGCTTAGTCTGAGAGGAAATTTATATTTAGTACCAGATGTTACTCTCCAATACCAGTTACATATGCTGAGTGGAAACATTGATCATTTTTTCCACGTGGTAGCTACAACAGAATTCAGCTGCAACAACACACTTCTACTTAGGGAATAGCTACAACGGACTGGGTATCTCCCATCTAATTGATTATATTTGATCCATTAATGACCAGATCAACAATAATCCCTAAATTCCCTATTTCCATTCAATTTCACTCACAGCTGTAACAGCTTGTTGTAACAAGGAAACCTAAAGATCGTAGATCTTCATGGCTGCCCGATATTAGTGGATAAGGATTATGTTGTTCATGTATAAATATGGGGAGGTGATCTAGGCCTGGGGTTGGTTTATTATTATTAGACTGTGTAAGTTGTGACAGAGATATGTAACTATGACTCGCCATTTTAATACAAGGAGAAAGACTCTTCATATTTCTATGTCTTAATTCGTGTTAGTCCCGGCGTCTCTGTTCGAAGGTTGGGCCCACCTTCCCATAGAGATTGTTGATTTAATTAGATGCTTTGATTATTTCTGTTGTGTGGTGTGTAAATTACAGTAGATGCATTTACAGTTAGCTACAACAATAATAGTTGATCATTGTGTTTCCTTTGATAGTTAATGTTTGCATTCTGATTAAGCTGCAACTGTGTGGTGTGACAGTTGACTGTGTATCATAGTTTCCTTTATGCAAGGTGTGCCGATAGCTGTTATAGTCAAGCTCAACTCTAGTTCAATTATGTTATTTGTCTTTCTTTGAATTTATTAAACTAGTCAGATTATTATTGCAAGTGGTGTGATATTTTACTGTTATTTATAATTTGCATCATAGATGATTAAAAAATATTAGTTGATTCATAGTAGTTTGATACTTTCACACTTTACTTTCTGAAATATTACATCTAGCTTAATTATTTCTAGATCAGTAATTGTTAGAGTAATGAATTGTAGAAGGGTAATTGTATTTTTGAATTCTTAGATGGATAAATTAGGTTAGCTTTAGCCATGAGAAGAGTTTGACTGAGCATATAGGTAGGACAATTAAACTTTCATTCATTCAATCAACTACTTAAGTGTTTATGAATGGGTTGTGCTAATTATATTTGAAACAAAAAGACTTCCCTGGGTTGACAATTCATATTGAGCATTCTGTGTGTTAGTCGTAATTGAGTAGAATATAGGGTGACCAACATTAGACAACTCTTAGCTAATTCCTGGTAATATGATATCTTTAGAATTTACTTTCTAGAAAATTAAGTCTAGCTTAATTATTTCTAGATCAGTAATTGTTATAGTAATGATTGTAGGAAGGTAAATGCATTTCTGAATTCTTAGATGGATAAATTAGGTTAGCTTTAGACATGAGAATAGTTTGACTAAGCAGATAGGTAGGACAATTAATATTTCATTCATTCAATCAACTACTTAAGTGTTTATGCATAGATTGTTCCAATTATATTTGAAACAAAAAGACTTCCCTGGGTTGACAATTCATATTGAGCATTCTGTGTGTTAGTTGTAATTAATTAACATATAGGGTGACCAACAATTACTACAAAAATTATATTTACAATTAGTTTCTACCTGATTCTACAGACAAGGATAGTACTAAACCCTATTTACCAGAAACTACTGGAAGGAGGCTACGACCACCTGGTTTATCAGCTGCTACTGAAAGGATTCTATGAAACCCTGTTTACCAACTTCAACTGGAAGGAGGCTGCAACCCCCTATAGGATTGTTGATTTCTATAGCACCACCCTACCACCTTGATATGTTTTTATTTGATTTTCATATCTTGTTTATGTTTCCTGTCACTAGTTTTCTTTGGTTTCTTTTTGGTCCTACATGGATCTAGATCACAGAGACGATTTCTCTCAATCATCATTCTGTCTATAAATGCCTTCTAACACATATTCTGTGAATGCATCTCTTCACCATTGCGCCTCTTCATTCTAGATCATTCCTATTCATGAAGACTCAATTCTTCATTTTAACAATTCTTTAACTCTACTTAGGTTTATCAATCATACCTTTTTGAAACTCAATCTTACAAAAATTGCCTCCGCGCAATCATAATTCTTCACCGGAATTATTCCAAATTCAACTTTCTGCAACATATCCTTTCTTCAACCATCTTGATTTGTTGATCCATTGTGGACTCTGTCTTGTATGTCAATCCAACATACATATTTCCCATCGTAAACATCTTTTTGCAGTTTCCTTAGCTTTCCGCAATTGTTTTTCTGCACTGTTGATTTTTTTAGACTCTGTCTATATCGTTAATCTGATACGGATTGAGAATTGTAGATGTGTGGTTTTAATTTTTTCAAAAGTTCCTTCCGAAACTACCTTTCCACAAGGTACTTTCTGTAATAGTATTTCTTCACCGTTGATTTCTTATGGACTCTTCCTAGACCGTTGATCCAAGATCAAATGCAGATTATGGATTGTGGGTTTTCCAAAATCCTTAAAAGTGCTTCTAGAATATTTCTTCCATGCCATCGATATCATTCGGACTCTTTCTTTATCGTCGATCTTAGATCATATACGGATTGGGGTTGCGTGTTTTTTAAAATCCTTAAAAGTGATTCCCCAATTTTCTTTCCGAAATATTTGTTTTGCATCATTGATCTCATTCGGAATCTTTCCTAATTGTCGATCTTAGATCATATGTGGATTGTTGGTTTTCCAAATTTATTTGAAAACACTTTCGCAGTTTCCTTTCCACAATATTTCTTCCGTAATATTTATTCTGCATCGTCGATCTCTTGCAGAGTCTTTCCTAACCATCGATCTTCCGGATTGCAGGTTCATAAAATATCAAACATTTCTTCCACAATTCCATTTCTGCAATTCTTCTTGTGCACCATTGATTGTTTGTGGTTGCTCTCCTAACCATCAATCTTGCGAGTTCACTGTTAACTGTTGATTTACAATAAAATGCATATTTTTTTATAGTATTATGTATCACTCTGCAGTCATCGATCTCTTTGTGGATTCAATACTAACCTTTGATCTATGATCAAAGGTGGTTTCAGTCTTAAACATCGATCATTTTGCAGATTCAAATCTAGACATTGATCTATACATTTTTTATCCTTTGCAAAGTTAGGTGTCCTGACAGGTCATCTTAGGCTCCAAGTTGTTGACTTCTTCATGGAGTCCGAAAGCATAGATCCCCCACACTACCTTTTCTCTATGTGTCGAATAAGTCTAGTGAGACTAGTGCATATAAACACCTACAAACTCAACCATACTGCTAATGTGGGATAAATCCCAAGCATCAAAATCAATTTGCACTATTTATTCCTTGATTGGATGGTTTTTGAGTCTTCGTATTGGTTATGTTGTTGATCCTCTACTCCTTACATCGATCCTCAACCTCTTGCATTATGTTCATTGGTTTTGTCATTGTTGAACTCCTTTGACATCAATTGACAACTATTTTGAATAGGAAGGATGTCTAATATTTTATTGATGAATGAACAAAGTACATAATACTTTCAATCAATTAAGGAGCCTCATGAAACCTTCAATTATGGTTCTCCTTCTTCTCTCCTCCAAGAATCCAAACCTCTAAGTGATGCATTAGGGTTAGATGGAAACCAGGGCACAATTGAGAGGGATGAGTCCAAATTTGGCAAGCATAAAATTTCAATGGGATAAGTATCCTTTAATGGCCCCCTTTCCCTCTCTTATGTATCAAAGTAAGAATAAAGGGTTGAGCATGAATTAGCTACAACCAAAGAGATAGTTCTAAAACCACCCAAACCAACCATGTTTTCAAGATTTTATATATATTTTTGGGAATTTTGAGGTACATACTAGTGAAACAAAGGAAACTATCATGTCATATTCTAGTATATCACTAGAAAAGGCATGTTTAAGGGAAAAATGCTAGTGGACCAAGTGCAAGGGGAATTTTTTGGAAAAATGCTAATGGACCAAGTGCAATGGGTGTTTTTGGGAAAAATGGCATTTTAGGGATTGAGGAGGTGTTTTGGTATCCAAACTTGTTCATAAGATTCCTAACTGTTGAATGAACCATGAATAAGGTAAGAACATCCTACTGAGGTCCCAAATATGGATCTTCCATCCTTAAATTTCCTTTGGGTGAGCAACAATAACTTCATGAAATGTCTTCATGTGACCAAAACATGTAAGTATCATCAGTAATGGAGAAGTGTCAAATTTGTCTATAACATCAGGGTGTTGGGTTACTCTCTTTATTTCTATTTTTATGCTATTTTGGAAATTTGGTGCATAAAATTTGGTATTAGAGACATTTTTTCTAAAACATTTTTTTCAGATCTAACTCAAGTAGTGAAATTTTGAGGAGACTTATAAAAAAGAATGAAGTATCGATGGTAAAAATTTCAGTTCCCATTTCGTTATAAGTTTGGAGTTATGGTTTTTGCTAGTTAGGGTTTTCAACTAGTCCAAAAACTATTGTAAAATATGTTTTATAGGTAAAACCATTATATTTGAAGCCTTAACAAGTTCAAATTGAGTGCCACTTGTTTCATTGGATATGAGATAGACCATATTGTTTGTGTAAACTCTTAGAAGCAGGGAAGGAAATTAAGACACATAGAAATTTCTTCATGAACCCTTGTGGAAAATATAATCAACCAGGTTAAAATCAATACACTCAATTATCATTATAGTATAAATAATCCTATCACTTCACTAATCCTATCTATAAGGTAAACATGAATATAATAATTGAGAGAACGTTTAGAGATTTGTTGGCCATGGAATTGCCAATCAAATCTTTCCCAGAATATTCCAGGGTCTAATCCAATCTAAGGTATTCACCTAGAGCCATTATCACTCTTGATTTCCTATGTTTCACCACCTTCTCCACCCGTTTTACCTTTGCTTCACAATTCTAGTCTTTTGAAAATGTAAAAAAAAATGTGGGTAAGTTACCATAATTTTATCTTGGAACATCATAATTGGGTCAAACCTGTGGCATTCCAAAGAATCCATACCAAGATACTACATGAGGAAATTTCAGATTTACAGGGGTCATATTTCATATATAATTAAGGAACAACAATAGCTACCAAGACAACCGACAAACTAGGGTTTCTAAATATATGTTAACTTGGAACTTGCATAAATTTTGATTGGAATATATGTTTTAAGTGATTCCAAATGTATGATAAAGAGGAAATAGAGGAGAATTATAGGTAAATTTTATTTTGGGATCTTACGAGAATTCATTATGCAAAACATAATTCATCAGTTAAATATCTAGAGAGATCAACCATGAATAATGAAGAAAGTTGTAACTAGCTATCCAATTGGGAGGTCAATGTTAGAGAATTGAATGATAATTCTATGAGACATGTTCAATTAGTAAACAAAACAAAAAAAATAGAAAGTGAGTTGAAAAATATGGATCAAAAGATGGATAGTAAATAGGATCTCAAAAAATGGTTAGTAAAAAGGATCTTGAAGTTATAAAGAGGGTATTTATGAATGAGATGAGACATTTTTTTGTAGTTCAACTCCTCAACTTGAAAAAAATGAAAAGCATTTGGAGAAATAGAGGTTTGTGTTCTTGAAATTTGATAATTCATCACATCAACTTGGGTTCAACTCAGGACCAAGGAACTACTTCATTACCAATATTTATATGAGAAATGTTGATGGAAATGATCCAATACCGTAGATATTTTGTACAAAACAATTTTTTGATCTCCATCAAGTGCCCACTTTACAAAAGGCAACTACTAAATTTATGTATTTAGAATCTAATTAATTTGTATGGTGCCAATGATTTTGTAATTGTAAAAAGGACTCTATTGTCTCAAGGTCTATTTTTGCATATGAATTGATAGAATATTATGGGATATTAAGAGTAGCACCTTCTTTAGCAAACTGTTATGTCTTAAGAAAAATGGTCTAGTTACAAAGCACATTAACTAGTTTCAAAAGTTGAGTTTTAAAGTGAAGAATACTAGAGAATAAATTGTTGGATATTTTTATGGACACTCGAAAGGAGAGAATTCAACATGAGGTACATCTCTTTGAACCTAAACCACAAGAAAATTCTTTTAGTTTGGAAATGAAAGTTGAAAGAAAAAATGTGGCTACCAAAAGGGATCTTATTAACACCTATAGAGAAAAGGATGTTTCCTCCCCCAACCTCACTCAACCTACAAAGTTGACATCTCATGAAGTGGAGGAAAGAAGAAAAATGGGATTATATTTCAATTTTAACAAAACGTACATAAAAGGGTATAAGTGCAATGAGAAGACATTATTCTACATAGATTGTGAAGAGGAAAAAGATCCAAAACTATAAGAATATCAAGAGGTATATCTAAAAGATACCATTTCAACCATATCTTGCCATGCATTTTTTGTCATGTCCTCGCCCCTCTACCATAGAGAGGACGTGACCAATGATGCTATCTAATCCAGATATTTAAATCCCATGAGAATACACACGATAAAATGAAAATGTATTGATCTAATACATGCATAGATGCATAAACATTTCACATACGGTGGAAGAAAATCCATTCCATTAATTCACATGTTCATTTTAATTCATTATCATATGTAAATGCAGATATTTAAGCACAAGAATACTTATCTTATGAGGAAGATCATCTCGCAACCAGCTATGTCGCTGCAGCGTTCCACCCAACCATAGGCCAGTGTGCTCCTTAATCTCTCAGCGACACTGCCACCCCCAAGATGGGCATGATTCCCACAAGGAATAAGGAACACTAGCAGAATCACACATAGCCAAGGATACTACAAAATTTAGCCAAGCCAACACAGTTGGGTTTATTAGGCTGCAAATGAGATGGATAGGTTGACTACTAAGCTAGTGAGCTCCTCAATAGAGCTATGGACACTTGCACTAAATCTAGACTAGATTCTAAACATCTACCCACCCAACACAAGGAAGCATCCCCTTATTTGCTACACAGTCCCTTGGGCTATGCCTTCCCTTCTAGTGCTATTTAGGGTGTGCAAAGAACAAAAACCAACCCCCTAGATCTATCTGTGAGGTTCCTTCACGCACTAGGTTTATCAAGATGTTCAAGCCCAGTTCCACTCCCAATTCAATACAGACCAAAGCACAAATGCATACACAACAATATACACAAATTATGGGTTGAGGAAAACAGTTCGGCAACAAAATGAATTACCAAGGTGGGTGAAAACAACCCCCTAACAACAATTCATATTCTAGGTAAATTTTGGCCCTAACGTGGCTAAAACGAATTCATCAACACCCAAGAGAACGTGGTCTCTCCTCCAAATCACTGGGCAACACAAAAACGATTTTCATCTTGGAGATCAGTGGAGAAAATGCAACAAAAACGTTGGGGAAGAGACCCAACCATAGATCAATACAAAAAACAAATTTCCAGCTTAAGGAAAATGAAGAAACAACTACCCACGTGAGGTAAAACACACATAGAAAACCCAAAAATGTGACTACCACACACAAGAAACTTCCATCCATTTGAGAGAGCCCCAACGTGGATGAAGGATGATGAGGAAAACACCTAGGAGCCCCAAAATCATGAATGAGAACACACAACAGGAAAAATCATGGAGGTAAAACAACTCCCAAGCTTTACTGCATGAGGAAAATGGAGAACATGGCTGTATGGCCAAATGGGCATGCATTTTGGGTTTTAACTTGCCCCAAAAGTCAAAAACGTTTTTCCCCAAAAATGGGTTTTCCCCAAATTTGAATTTCTTGCCCATACTCTTCCCATCCCCATGCAATAACTACTTCAACCAATTTCTGGCAGAATTAAATGATTGGGTGAATGAGATAAGAAAGGTAGTTGATTGTTTGATGGGTTCTCCCATTGACATTTGGATTTTCCCCATTGGCTCCAAAGGTTAAATATCTCCCCCCCTTATCCTTAGGAAATCATTCCCCCATCTCATTATTTGTTGCATTGACATAGCTAGTTGTGGGTTTTTAATTAAATTGCATATTTACATGATGCCATAATTATAATGTGCTGGATAGCATGAAATACCATTGGCAACGATTTTAATCACCGAAATATAAAATGTTAAATCGATGGTGGGGATTTTTCCTTTAGCTCCACACCATGATTAATTACAATGTATACATCATATACATTTTTAATGCAAACGGGGTCAAAACCGGGGTGTTACATTTTTTGATATTAGAAATCAACCTCTCAAGATATATATATATATATATATATATATATATATATATATATAAGGTAACAATTTTTATTGATTTTGGTAGTACCCATAAATTGCAAATTGACTGAACTTTTCAATTGCTTTATATATCCAATGCCATGGATATCAAGTAAAGATTGTATATGTAGGTACTCTACATTGTTTATGAAAGTTCAATATTAAGTTTACTATTATGGAATAGGTAAGTGAGAATAGAAGAGAAAATAGATTCCATGAACGATAGTGGTGCCTAAAGACACCTTTACACTGAAGCACAATGCACAAGCTCCATAAGAGAACACTGACTCAATTATCCCACAATTATCATGATAGACGGATCCATAGGAATCATCTATGCATAGGTTTGTATATGTGAAAAAACAACAACCACTAGATCACATTAGTTATAATTGTCTATAGAACATGGATCTGAAATCCAAAATGGACATGGTCAATGCATATTTTAGTCAACAATCGTATCCCTTAAATGGTCGACTCCTTTCATCTGATAAAGGTAATTTAATTGGAGGTAAACTCACTTTATTGGTTGACTCCCTTGACCCAATAATGTGAGGTTACCAAAGAAACTTTGGTTCCACTACTCCCCCCCTCCCCCACAAACTTAGCTTAGAGCAAAGAAAAACTTAAAGAACATTCCCCCATTAATTTTATTTGAACAACAAATATTGCTCAGCCATGGTACATTAGCACTCCTTGAATAAGTATGAAACATTATCACATAAATATGATCTTTTTTAATATGAGTGCCATTCAAACTGATTAAACCACATCTGATTGTTTTTTCATTTTTTGATATAATGTTGTGTCTAGCGATGTTTAGGTTTTGAGATAATTTGTTTTACTCCATTAAATAACATGTGTTTGTGGATAAATGTGTATTTATTAAATGAAATTATAAGGGATTATTATCAATGTGTTAATTATTATAAATCCATGTTTAACCCTAGTTTTAATCAATAATGAGAGGGATCCATCTTAACCTTAGTTATAGATCCAAATAGATCCATATTAACTGTCATCATTATCATCGTCATTTTTGTCATCATCATCATTTCCATTTTCATCCTCATTGTCATCATCATCATCATCATCATTGTCGTTGTCATTAGTGTCAACGTCGTCATCATCATCATCATCATTATCGTCATTTCTATTGTCATTCTCATCATCATCATCATCATCACAATCATCATCATCATCATTATCATCATCATCATTGCCATCATCATCATCATCATCATTTCCATTGTCATCCTCATTGTCATCATCATCGTTATCGTCGTCATCATTTTTGTTGTTGTCATTGTCATAATCATCATCATCATCATCGTTGTCCTTCTCATTGTCATCATTTCCATCATCATCATCATCATTGTCATTTTCATCATCACCATATAATCACATCATCATCATAGTCATCATCATTGACATCATCATTGTTTTCATCATCATATTAATTGCCTAGTTCACTCCCCACTTTCAATGATCTTTGATCAAGGATTATCTTCAAATTTCACTCCCTTCATATGTCTCATCCTCTTCCCCAATGAAACCATTATGACCCTTCCTTTTGTAGATCTTATAATACCTCATTGAACCCTTATATCTTCAACATCACTAAAAGAGAACATATAAGTAACATTGTATCTCAACCATAGCTATGCATTTCCATAGGATGTTGGATTGTTTCATCCTTAGTGCATATTCATATTTTATAGAATTGAAACTATAAATAATAGTATGGAAATATTCAAACTTATTAGAGTTTTATCAAGTCACAAAGAACATGAAAATATTTTTGTGGATGAATATTTGTATGCCATGCAATGAATATATATAAATAAAAACACGAATATTAGATAAATAAAAATATATATAAATACATGATAAATATTCAATAATATTATCATAATCAATTTACATTAGTAGTGTTAGATATTAAAACATAGCATAATAAATTTACATTAGTAGTGCTGGATATTAAAACACGAAAATAGTAGATAAAGGGTCAATCTCACAAAATTCTAGAAGATGCTCAGTGACAACCAATGAGACAATATATATTAGTAGGATTTGTATATGACTATTTTGGAGTTGGAGAAATACTTAGCATATAAAATAAAAGAGGTACATAGGATTTAATAGTTACACATTGGGTGAGGATTCGACGATGATGACGATGATGATGATGAAGATGATGATGATAATGATCATAATAATCATGATGATCATGGCAATGGTGATGAAAATGATGATGACGATGACAATGTTGATGACATAGATGGAAATCATTATGGTGGTGATGTAAATGACTACCATGATGATGTGATTATGTGATGACGATGATAAAAATAACAATGATGACGATGATGACAATGAGGACAATGACGATAATGATGATGACAACAATGACAATAAAACCAATGATGATTATGATGATGGAAACAATGACGATGATGTGACAATAATGCCGATGATGATGATGATGATGATGATGATAAATATGAAAATTAGGATGATGATAATGGAGATGATGATCACACCTATGACGATGATGAATATGGAAATAAAGATGATGATAATGACAATGAGAAATGATGACCATGATGATGATGATGACTATGATGGTGATGATGATAATATTAGTTCTACTAAGGTGATAATAGCCACTTATTTAAAAATTATTCTATAGATGGAAATCACTAAATATCTAAAGCATTGTGTCACTAAATATCTAAACTGTTATGATGATGACAACAATGACGACGAAAATGATGTAAATGATGATGACAATGATGATGTTGTGATTATATGATGGCAATGATGAGGATAACGATGAAGACAATGAGAATGTCGACAATGAAAATAATGATGATGTCAACGAAGACAACAACGACAATGATGATGATGAAAATGAGGATGTCGATGGAAATGATGATTATGATGATGATGATGATGATGATGATGATGATGATGATGATGATGATTATGATGATGATGATGATGATGATGGTGATGATGATGATAATAATGATGATGGTAATGACAATGATGAAAATGAGAATGACAATAAAACCAATGATGATGATTATGATGATGACAACAACGACGACAACGATGATGATGACAACAAGGATGGAAATTGAAATGATGATGATGAAAACAATAACGACGATATGATGACAAAGATGATGATGATTAATATCTATCCATTTCAATACATAATATACCTAGGGTTAATATGGAAGCCTCTCATTATTTAATAAAAATAGGGTTAAACATGGATATATGAGGGTTAACAAGTTTGTAATAATCCATTATAATGACATTGAATAAATACACATTTTATCCACAAACACATTTTATTTAATGGTGTAAAATTTTTTATCTCAAACCCCAATTAACATGGATAGACACAACATTATATCAAAAAATGAAAAATAAAAAAAATCAGTTGTGTTCTAATAATTTTGAATGACACTCATATTAACTAAGATCATATTTACATGGTAATGTTTCAAAATTCTTCAAGGAGTGCTAATGTACCATTGGTGATCAACACTTTCAATTCAAATCAAATTCAAGAGTGAATTATATACTACTTTTTATTTCCTTTAATCTAATTTTATAAAGGGGGGGTGTTGTGTAACATACAAAAATTTAACCCAATTTACAATTACCACAAAATTAAAAAAAAATTAATATGAGTTTTTATTTCCAAAAAGTAACTATTTACGCCTAAACCTTCCTAGTCAGTTGATCTTTGGTGTTCAAAATAATTTACCACCTAAGTTACTACGACCTTGCTAGGGAATGGGGTTTGGTGGTTTACTTAGCTCTTGAGCTAATACAATGTTTATATAATGGATGTGTTAAATTCGCTTTAACCTTGGTAAGGGTCAACTCAAATCATTGATTTTCGCCACCTGGTTGACATTATGATACACCTACTTGTTAGTTAACATTTAATTCTTCTATCACTTTGTAATCGTAGAGTAATATTTATCACATGCAATTGTTCTACAACTAGGCTGCCTCTTAATTATCATACTTACCTCAGAAATGGAGATCTTATGGGGATTTATCAAACTCAAATTTTTAGTTATGGATTAATTTGTTTGAGACTTGGTTTGTTGAGGATCTGTTTGTTTGAGATTCCATAGCAAGGCCATGAAATTACTTCCTCTCATCCTTCTGGCCTTGTATGGTTCGGGTGTGTACATATGTTACCCATTCTATAACCTTCTCAGTTTTCACTGTTGTCAAGTTCACTTGAGGGTTTAGCTATACCATTCTCAATTGTCATTGTCGTCAAGTTCATTTGAGGGTTTAACTCTAGCTATGACTATATTGTTTTTTCATGTTCTTGAAGATTTGCATCTCATTCAGGTCACTACTACTAACAGGTATAATTTACAGTTTTTATTTCAATAATTGTAAATAATTTCTCCTACCCATTTTTACGGATGTAATTATGAGGGATAATTTTAGGGGCGAATTTTAGCCTAGTGGGCTATTTTTCCATGTTTTTCTCCCAAAAGAAATTTGCCATTTTGCATTTTTTGAAGCCTTGTTTCGCCCAATTTCGATGGGGTAAACATTTTTCACCCTAAAAATCGCCAAATTATTATATAAACGATATAAAATCCTTGGAAATTAAAATATTTTTTGAAAAATATCACCAATCATTTTATAGTTGGCATTTGAATAATTGATAATATTCGCCAACATTTACACTTTTTAATAAGTATGGTTCCTTAAAATCATCCCTGGTAATTATAAGATGGGATTTCCCTTGCAGGTGGAATATTGCATTCTCCGATGCTTCAACAATTTTTTTTGGAAACTCTCGTGGTATTGAAATAGTTCTTCTTCGGTAATCCTCATACGTGGTTCCCTCTCAAGGTTATAATGGAGAAGCTTGGATAAATATTTTCAAGTGGGGTTGATTTCTTATCTTAATTACCACTAGGGTTTTGATACTTTATCTACATGTGTAGGTTGGTATAAAGAAGGTTTTTGAGTTACATTTACCTTTCTTTTGAAAGATCATTTTAACTACTTAAAGTATGATTATTTATAACCAAGAAAATGGAGAAGTGGATCCTTTCTCTGTATTTGTTTAAAATTTCTAGAATTTATAAAGGGATTGTGTCATTGAGCCTAAGAAAAGTTAAATATGTACTTTTTTGTTTATACCTATATTGTCCATTGATATCCTTTTGTTATAGCTGATTTTACCACACTTGGTAGATCACACCTTTATGGCCTTCCATGTCCCTCTGCAGACTCCTTGGACCCCCCTTGCTCAAGTTATATGATGATGAACCAAGAAAGTTCCTAAAAAACAATTGTTTATGTGTATACATGAATTTTAATCAAATACCCGTGTGTACACGCAACTTTTGAGCTAGTATCCACATACATCGGGAAATGTGCATATAAATAAAAACTTTAGGAATTTTCCTCATTGATTCCCAAATAACTTGACTCTTGGCCTTCCATATACTTGGAAACGCTCCAACTCGACCCTCCATTTCCTATTGGAGGGATATATATTGAGCCTCTTGGATGCATTGAAGGAGGATAATTTTAGAGAACAAGGAAACTATAGTTCATTGTTTCCTCACTCGTTTATGCTTGAGTCTGCATCCCTTTGTCCCTTTGGAGCACACATTGCTTCTCTTCCCAAACTTGCCTTTGATTTTTAATATTTCCATTAAGGAAGAGGATTGAAGTGGCAGATCCTTAGGTGGAGGAATCAGTTTCTCCATTTCGACAAGGTGCCAACAGAGTTTGTCACAGTTTTATATCTGTTTATTATTAATATAAATATACATTTATCGTCCATTACATGTGTATAACTATGAATATTTTGTCCATGGATGTAGTTATATTTTCTTATACACGATGGTTTATGTATGCTAGAGTATGCCTAACACTTTGATATATAGAATGATTTTCTTGTTTGTTGTTGTTGAGAGAGAATTGTAAATGCAAGTGTGTTGGAAAAGGTCAATGAGGATCTACATCAACCGTCTGAAATAAGGTACACTTCATATCCCTTAGTGTTAGATGTATTTATTTCTATTGCATATTGTAATGAATTGATTTCTAGTGTCATTCAATCTATTGTTGTCTACACCAAGCCATAGGAAGTTTCTCTCTGTAACAGAGTTGGTGACTCTGCTGGGAAAGTTCCTTGTTTTTCTTTGGGGATTGGGTGTGCAATGTTCTTGAATTGCTCTTTGTTTCTCTGTGTTTCTGTGTCGGGTCCAGAAGTATTTTTTTCTCATTAGTGTCACGTGGAAGTGATTTTGGTCTTAGCCTATCATTTTACTCCCTCTTTCTTCCTGTATGCGATTTTTTTCCTCACAACTTTGTATACACGTGGGTTTTGTTTGAATAGTCGTGTATAGACATAGGTTTTCTGCAGTAGTCACGTATATTTCTCTTTTGAATTTGATTTGGATAATTGAGAGTTTTTGGGTGAATTTTTAATGTTGCTAAGTCTTCCTAGGTGCTTTTGGTGTCTGTCTACTACCTCTGTTTCTGACCAGAGACCCTTTTTATTTTATTTTTAATTAGAATTTGTTCTTGTCATCTCATTTCCTTTTTGTTTTGGAATTAATGGATTATATTTCTTATATCTCAGTGTCTTGCTTGGTTTTTGTCTGATAGTTGTTGCAGGGTCTAGGAGTTGTAGAATCTTGTTATTGCATTCACATATCTCTTATTTTAAAAATACAAAAATATTTTATTTTTGGCATGTTTATGCATTTTTACATTTGCATAGTACTTGAATTAGGTATGTTAAGTTGATTAGTAATCAGGATTTCATATAGGAATTTTTGCATTGTCATTTAAAGGAAAAAATATGCATCTCATGTAGTGCCATACCTTCTTTTCTCATTTAAAGACAAAATTACACTTTGAATTATTTGTTAGTTGTGCATATTTACTTTCACTACCAAGTCATAACATCATTGGTTGCATAATCATTTCCTTTGGGTAATCAAAGCCCCTAAAATCAACGCTTAATTTAAAATGATTTACACATTTTTGTTTGATAGGGAACATCAACAAGCTTAGGTTTTAGAGTATCAAAATAGGTTTTCGTGAGTAAATTTCTCCAAGACTACTAAACAAAACAAGTAGGTGTCTGTTTAGGTGAGAGAGTGAAATCGTTTGTATAATTGGTGTTCTCAAGAGGCTCCTCTTACATAGGATTTAAGCATGAGGAAATGTACACGTTTGTGGTGGGGATATCCCCTTGCTACTATCTATGTATCGCCATAGATATTTATAGGATATTATTCATATCTGGGGGTTTTTGAGGTACCTTTGGTGCTTTCGAGCTTTGGGATTTGCTACCTTGCCCATACAATAGATAATACCTGCGACTGTCCAACTTAGAATTGGTTATATTGGGGTGACCTTAGTTTCCTCACCTAGGTATCATGGGGGGTGCTTGCAAAGGTTGTTCTGTGAGTGTCCTAACCAGGTAGGGGTCGGACAACACAGTCTCTTTACATGTTGAAGCTAAGGGACACTATAATTGGTTACACACCTATGCTTGTTGTATATGGGAGTCTTAGGCCTCTCCTAGGTGAGACACACCTGCTACATTCAAGAGCTCATTTATCCTCCCCTTAGCTTGCTTTCATTTTGGATTAGATTAGGAGTGTGCTCTATGTGAGCTAGATTGATTTAGGGTTCATAATTAGTTTGAGTCTCTTTATTTTGCGGAGTCATCATGGATCCAGGAGAAATTTTTTGTTTTTCTCGATGTTTAGCAGGTATTCTGCCTTCTACGTCTCCTCCTCCTTTGCGGAAGAGAGCTAGATAGTTCAGGTGGACTCATATTCATTGTGATTCACACATCAATCTCACTATGAGTCATACATTTGAGATACCAGAGCCTCTTCCTTATCTACCCCCTGGGGCAAGAATGTGCCAAATAGTGTATATAGGACTCCAAAAGAAGTCGATCCTTTTGAGGTTGGTGCATCATATAATGTACGATCTCAGTTTTCAAATTATGTAAACACCGACCGTTGATATTATTCACATAGGTTGAGCGGTGAGACTCATCCGGTACCCTCTAGTAATATCTCTTTTATATTTGGCATGCTAGACCTTTTAGAGGTTGTTCTGTCATTCAATGTTAGATCTGGTGTTGACCCTAGTACTACACCTGGGGGCACTGTCATCCCTTTCCATTTCGATAGGTTTGGTAGTGGTCACATTGCACCTTCCACACCTATTGTGGGAGGCTCTTCATACCCATTACTTATTCCTAATACTAGTGTCCATTTTGGAGTAAATGGCCCTAGACATGTGAACATTGGAAGCACAACTTATATTCCATCTTATGCTCCATCATCCACTACACCTATTCCTTTGAATGTGTTTTTAATGTCGCATCCTTCCTATGGATCGCATGGTCTTTTGAGCCTGAGTACTACCTCTATCCATGTTGTTACCTCGTCTTCCCACATAGTAGTATCACAAGGATACGTGTTTCCTTACGTGTTAGCAGGTTATGTACCACCTTATGTACCACATTATATGTCTGGGTGTCAACCTGCTTATCAATCTTGCAATTATGGCTATGTAGCACCTGAGTCTCAAGGTATCCTGAATTATAACATTACCATGTACCCTTTTATGGGTCAAGCAGGAGGAGGATATTATCCCACTAGCCAAGGCCATGGTATTTACAACAACCACACGTACATGAATCAATCTTATCAGGGGGCATGGAACCAAATGGAACAACCTAGGCTCCCTATTCTGGATAGCTAAAATTTCCCAATTTATCGAGACTGACCAATGATCCAGTATCTCGATTCCCATGATTTGACATGGTTGGTTCTTCCCACCAAGCTTCCTTCAGAAATTTCAAAATTTGAAAGTAAAAGTGGGGAGGACCTTGGTGAGCACATCACTACTTTCCACCTATGGTTCTCTTTGAATTCGTTGAACCATGATTTTCATTTACAACTATTTCAATGCACCCTCATGGGTCATGTGGTGAAATGGTACATAGAGTTTCCTGGGAGCACATATCAGACATTCAATGACCTAGCCATGACCTTTCTCAACCAATTTCAACTACTTATGTGTTACGATGCTGGTACTGATCTCTTGTTGACATTTCGGTAGGATAAAGCCACAATTTTGACCATATTCAAGAGTGGCATAGATGAAAGTAGTTGATTAAGGCTAACATTCCACCAAAGTTTCTTTTGGAATGGTTCCTCAAGTCATTATTTTCATATATAGCGAAGGATGTTTCCACATATGGAGTGATGAATGAGGAACATGCTATATTTTGAGCTCATCAACTATAATTTATTTATGTTCAGTATGGGCTCTTATATGATATTATTCTGAATGCATCCCAGTCAAACTTTGAGCCTACATTCAAACCTAGGCCACATGCTCATGGAATTGTTGGCTCTGTGAGTACTAAACCTGTAGACTCGGTTACGAATAAAATGAATAATTTTTATATTAACGAGCCTACATCAGGACAAGCTATAGCTTCGTCTCATCCCACCCAATCAATAGATGTACAATCCATGCAATCGTCGAACTAGAAAGGTATCCCGCAGCCCAGACAGAACAAGAAAAAGGGAAGAAATAATCGTAAGGGTGGGAATTGGAATGGGAATTATAATTATGACAAGAATGGTAACAATTCTAGGAGGGATAATAAGTCTAAACGTAAGGTTAAGTTCCCTTTCAAGCTTTGTGGGGGAGATCACCTCACTCACTTATGCCTTCGTATTGAATATTCCTTGAAATTCATCGCACATAGACCAATTGTGTTGATGGACCCTTTACCACACAATAAAAATATGAATTTGAGGACCATGGGCTCCAGAAGTGCTTTTGGTGGGAATTAAAACCCATCAAACATTGAAAGTGGCCATGGATGCATCAACATGATGTCCTCAAAGAATGTTGTGACACAAGCTAAGTATTATGGTTCATCGCAACCCAACTTAGGAAAATAACCTGCTCCTCCCGAGGCCCCTTTGCATATCGACAAACCTGAATTTCCACATCGCATTCCTAATGGAGTATTAGAAGCGTTCGGAGAACAATCCTAATTCCCAAGCCTCCCAACACTATTCTGTTGACGAGTATTTGGGCTAGACTACCTGTGCGATGTCCACCTTAGAAGTCCTTTAGACTTTCCCTTCGTAGAGGAAAGATTTGTTTTCTTCTCTTTTGGTGGTTGATTCACATTCTTACATAGTGATTAGATTTGAAACCCATGTCGTCTAGCCTCATTTTCCTTACCATGTGTCTCTCCATTTCCACATGGAGTGTATGAACAACACCATTAAACGCATAGTGATTGATGAAGGTGTTGCAGCTTCCATGATGTCTTTAGCCTGTTGGAAGGACTTAGGTTCTCCTACATTGTCGAGATCTAGAACCATGTTGACTAATTTTGATGGGATATCTTTTTAGCTTCATGGTATAATTCCTTATTTTGAAGTCCAATTGGGAGGGAAGACCGTGTTGATCAAGGTATTGGTGGTTGATGCACCCCTTGACTATAACCTTTTGTTGGGCCATAATTGGATTTATAATATGAAAGTTGTCGTGTCATCTCTCTTTCGAGTTGTTTGTTTCCCATTTGAAGGGAGGATTGTCATGGTCACGCAAAAATATTTTGATAATTCCGTTATGAAATCATCGTCAGGAGCTACTACCTCGGTCATCGATAATTCTCAACTGACAACTGAGAATGTTTGATTGAGAATGTATCCATCATTCATGGGAACGTTCAATATATATACACCAATTCTTATGATAGGTTCCAAACTTGGTAGTGAATCATCATCATTGAAAACTATTCCATTTCACATTTTTCATTTGGAAGATCCTTGGTCTCTCCCTTCTATGAGCACATTGGATGAAGATCCTAGACCTACCAATATGGATATGCCATTATCTACAAAGGCGATTGCATATCAAGATACTCTTGTTCCTGTTGTAGATCCTAGTCCTTCCTCTTTGTAGATGGAGGAGGAGGACCCATATGCACTTCCTTCTTGTGAGGTCTCTTTGTCACACTCTCATGATTGCTTCGATGACACTTTTCATTTGGATGAAGCTATCCTTGAATCCATGAATGGTTTAGATGGGCCTTAGGAGGAGTTACATCATCGATCTTACTTTCTCCCAGAGCTTGAACGATCCTTAGTGAGAAGGTTGGTAGGGCCATGGTTCCATTAGGTGCTTCTAGTAAGTTTGTCGAAGGGAACATGGCTAATTTGTCACCCACAATCCATATTGACATTTCTCATACTCCTGGAAAGATTGAAAATGTTTACATTGGGGAGGATTGTTCTCCTGATGAAATTGAGGAATACACTAAGCTCTTCAAATAATTTTGAGATTTTTTTTCTTGGTTGTATGATGAAATGATGGGAATAGACCCTCACATTATTGAGAATGAGATTAAGACCTATCTGGATGCTAGAACTGTTCAATAAAACTTGCGAGCGATGAATCCACATAAGGCACCTGCTATTAAGGAAATTATAAAGAAGTTGCTTAAGGCTGGATTTATCTATCTAGTTCCCTTGACTGAATGGGTATCCAATCTTGTTTCAGTTGATAAGAAACATGGGAATATCTATGTGTGCACTAATTTTTGATACCTGAACAGAGATTTTCCTAAAGATAACTTTCCCACACCATTCATAGATCATATTTTGGACGAGTGTGCGGGAAGTGAGGTGTTCTCATTCATGAATGGGTTTTCAAGGTATAATGATATTTAGATCAAACCTGAGGATCAACATAAAATGAATTTCATTTGTCCTTAGGGTATATTTGCATACCGAAAAATGCATTTTGGCCTTAAAAACACTCGAGCTGCTTTACAATGGGCTATGACCTTCGCTTTTTATGACCTTAAGAAAATTATTGAGGTGTACCTTGATGATTTAGCTTCCCACTCTTGTTTAAGAGTTGATCATCTTGACCATCTATGCTTGTTTTTCGAAAGATCTTGTCGATATCAAATCCGGTTACATCCTCAAAAGTGCATCTTTTGTGTGAAAGTAGGTTGCTTACTGGGGTTTATCATTTCGAAGGAGGGAATTAGGGTCGACCCTATTAAGGTTGAGGCAATACTTTGATTGTCTTACTCACACACGATTAGAAATATTCATAGTTTGCAAGGGACATCTAACTTCTTGCGAAGGTTTGTTGTAAATTTTTCCAATTTGACCAAGGGTTTCATGCACCTTTTGATGAAAGACACACCTTTTATATGGGATGAGTAATCCCAGGAGTCTTTCGATGCATTGAAGAAATCCTTGGCATTGGCACTCATGCTTAGTCCACCCGACTATAGCCATGATTTATTATTATATGTGTCTACGTCTCAAGAAATGATTGGAATGGTTTTGGTTCAAGAGGATGAGGAGCTCCAAGAGCACGTTATCTATTATCTTAGCCAAAACCTCATTGATGTTGAACTTCGTTATAATCATGTTGAGAAGCTATCCATATCTACCATCCATGCGGTTCAACGATTGATACATTATATACTCCTGTGCCAGACTTTGGTTGTGGCTCATGCCAATCCATTTCAGTTCATCCTCACCAGATAGATGATAGGGGAAATACAATAAGTGTATTTTGATTTTGCAAGAGTTTGATCTCGAGTTTGTTTCAACAAAGTTGAAGAAATCGTTGATTTTTGTAGAGCTCATATTATATTTTCCTAGTTTGGATGAAGTTAAGGTTCATGAAGACTCTTTCATGGATGAGCGTTGTAATGCCCCAGTTTTGACCCCGTTTGCATTAAAAGGTACATGATGTATACATTGTAATAAATCATGGTGTGGATATAAAGGCAAAATCCCCACCATCGATTCAGCTGTGTTATGTTTCGGCAATAGGGATTGTTGCTGATGGTACATCATGCTATCCAACACACTATAGTTTTGGAATCATGTAAGTATGCACATCAATTTAAAATAAACCTACATCCAGCTACGATGGTGCAATGTTAAATGAAAAGGGCATGATTCCTAAGGTTAAGGGGGGGTTGTCTAACCTATGGGGGCCACTGGGAGTTTTCCATGTGTCCACCACCTTAGTTATTCTGTTGTTAGTCGGGGTAGCGATTTGCTGGAAGAAAGACCACTATGCTCACACTCTCTCCACGAAGCATCGTTTGGCTTGTCCACTATCTTGATCGTGGCTGTTCATTCACCTTCACATGGACTGAGTTAAAAGAATCCACATTCCATTGTTTGGGGGTTCGTCTTCCCTCTCTCACGCAGTTGCTAGTTTGTGGTTGTGTTCCTTCCATCCACGCAGAGAACAGATTTCTTTCCTCCACACATTATTGGACTGGGTATTGTTCCATCCTTCATAGTGGATCATGAGTTGAATACTGTGGCAGTTCCCTCACTGAATGGTGGTTGCAGTCTCCTCCATGCATTGTTGATTGTGTTTTCCTTTACAATGTGGCATTTTCCAAAGATTGCTGTGGTTTTTCCCTATGGTTCAATGCTAAACTGTGACTGTTGGCTGTGTCTTTTTCCCTCACACCTACATTGGGAGTTTGTTCATTTTTTCCATTTTCTAGTCTGTGTAATTTTCTCCAGCGATTGCATGAAGGATCGTGTGCTATGGGCTCAGTGTTGGGAATCTGGCTTCTTTCACTTTTTGCAAACCGTGTAATGCTGCCACTGTTTCCTTATATGATTGGGGCTGCTATTGACTTACCCTGGTTATGGGTTACTGTGTATGCAAGTACCTTGTTGGGTTATTGCTGAGTTGTTTTGGCCATGCTAGGGAAAAGAACAACTCTGAATCATCGTTTTTGACCTGAGCTATGTTCACCTTGTCATTTGGGGTTGTCACCTTGTTGTCTTCACCTCCTTCACAGAGCTGTGAACTATTTTTTTACTACGGTATGCTGTGGTTGGTCTTCAGACTATTGAGAATAGGATTAGAGGCTAGGTGTGCTTGAGAAACTGGTGTTTGGAGCCACTTAGACAGAGTGAGACTATTGGCTTTCTTCTCCACAACCCTTGAAGAATATTGGAAAGGGAAGTCAGGGCCTGAGGGACTGTGAAACAGAGAAAGGACCGATTCTTGGTGTTGGGTGTGTGGATGTCTTAGAGGTCAGTGTTAGCTCTAGTGTCGGCATCCTTAGCTCTCCATTGAGGCCACCAGCTTAGCATTTAGCCTTCCCTAACTCCTTGACGTCCTGTTAAACCCTACTATGTGGGCTTGGCTGATTTATGTACCTTGGCTACGTGTAAGCTTGCTTTGACCCTTACTCCTTGAGGAATCATGCCCAGCTCGGGGGTGGCAGTGTTGCTGAGAGATTGATGAGCATGTTGGCCTATGGTTGGGTGGAACGTTATAGCGACATAGCTGGTTGCGGGATAAGTCCTTTTTAAGATGGGTATTCTTAACTATTTTGTCTCTGCATTTATATTTACTAAATAATGAATATGATGAACATGTGGTATGCTTGAATGAATGTATGTTTGCTTCTGCTATGCATGTGAAGGTTTATGCATCTTAGCATGTTTATGTTTTAAGTTTTTATTTCAGCACTATATTCCTGTTCATCTTCATGGGGCTATTTTCCCATATGTTTGGTGATAGTAGCGTCCTCTTCGCCGATCAGAGGGTCGGGGACGTTACAGTATGGTATCAGAGCTAAAGGTTGCAACATGGGCCTAAATGGGCAGTGAAGATGCAGTGACAGAGCTTATGTTGCAGTACTTGGGCCTCAGAGGGCCATGATAAATAGTTAATAGAGGCGAGTTTCTTACTACCCAGCAGAAACAAGGAAAAATGGGTGAAGACAAGAAAATTTCACAAAAATTTCAGTGCTAGAATGTCAACTCATCAGAAAAATTGGTGACAAGTTCTTTCGATGCAGTGGAGCACTTAGTGGGAAGGCCACCAAATAGATAGTTGATCTGACAGCTAATGCGGTGGGAGACAGAGGAGGAAAATTCAGAAAATTTCCTAAGTGTTTTGGCCGTCAGCACTTCAAAACACTTAGACAGGTGGATTGTCGATTCTTAGTTGGTTGAGCATCGCCATTGCAGATGGCTAGACCCCTATCCTTCCAACAGATAGAGCCTCCGACCATCGATGGTGCAGAATTTTGATAATTTTCTAAGTGTTGACTTCGTCAGCCATTGGAGCATGTTAGTTGTGCGGATCACCAATAAAAATTGGAAGGAATTAGATGATCTTTTTCCGCCATTGCAGATAGCTATAGGACTATCCTTCTGACGGATAGAGCCTGTGACCGTCGACGTCGCAGAGGAAGACATTTCGACAGCCGATGTAATATAGAAAGTTCAAAAAATTTCTCTAAGTCCTGAAATCATCGGCCAATCGGAAGATAAAAGTGGTTCGTGCACCCACCATTGCGGAAGCCTAGAGCACTAGTCTTCCGACGGGAAAAGTTCCGACTGCTGATGTCGATCAGGTTATTCTTCAGTTTGTCGATCGAAGATCATTAGCATATTGGGCCACCGATTGGAAAAAGATCAAAGATGATGAGTCGTCGTTGCGGCTGCTGAGTGAACTATTCCACCGATACATTAGTCTTCCACTTGTTAATGCCGAGGTGTTAGTGAATTATGGTTTCAATAACTACGGTGGCGACAAGAAGTTGCTTTGATCAGCAAAGGATAGGGGAGATGGAGCCGATGGAATCGGTGGAAGGTAGAGGAATTTTTCACATCGGTGGAGAATAAGAGATAGTTGAGCTGAAGAAGCGGTGGAAAAGAAGACTAAAGAGGAGAATTTCGAAAAAAAAATTAAGTCGTGGAATCATCGGCCATCGACAATGGTTATTTCATCACATCACCGATGATTAGGTGATTCAGTTGCCGATGAGCTACGTCAGATAAAGTTAATTGATCGAACGTCCACCATTGCAGCTGATTAGTAGACTATTCCATCGATGGACATTGTTTCGACCACCAATAGACCTGTGGCTGCGGAAGGCATAGAGAGATTGTGGGCTGCCGTTGCAGCTATATAAAGAACTAATCACCCAATGTTCTCTGAGCACCGATGCCAAAAAATCCTAGTCGATCTGACCGTCGACAAAGTCATGAGATATGGAAGATATAGTTCGATTATGGGTAGCCGTTGCGGAAGCTGAAGGGACTAACTGTCCAATGCGTAGGGCACCCAGACACCGATGCAATAGGTTAGTCTATACTATCTCCGATGAATTTCAAAGCAATAGACGATTACGGACCTGATATTGTGGATGAAAATAGACCAAGGAAGTGCCTATGAAACTTAGAAAATTAGAGGAATGGATTGCCAATGAACAGCAGAGAAGATTAGTGATTCTGGCCACTGAAATGTTGGAACGATAGTTGGAAGGAGACCCGATCCTATACAAGGAAATTTGGGTTTTTCAAAGGTGGATTTTTTGAGCAAATTCCAACTGTTTTTCAGTGGATTTCAGTAGGCTGTCAGTGGATTACAGGGCTCAAAAGGAAGAAAATTCTAGGTGACTGAAGTTAGCATTCCCGACCAAAATACAGTTGTATGTTTTTCCATTGTTCTAGAAGTGGTGTGGTTTTCACACCCGAGGTCAGAATGAAGCATGTGGATAGGCGTCGGAAAGATTATCCAGTGGGGAACAAGGGAAAGTCACTAGAATTTTAGTGTGGAGCAGAAAATGCTAGTGATTGCATGAAAGATAAATGTGTTGCTGTCAATATGGACAAATCTAGGAATTGCATGCCTAGAGGTAGCAAGACCATGAATTCAAAACAGCTGTTGTGTGGAAGAGGAGTTTCGTGCAAAGATGAAGGACTTGAAAAGGGAAATTTACTTAAACCCCATATTGCTAATTATGATTACAAGTTTTATACATGAAATGTATGAGGATATGCCTTGCATGCATAGGATATTACACGTTGATAAGAACAGTGAGGATTATACATTAATAATGAGCCACTAATGATAATTATTTCATTGGTGTTGGCATTACTGGAAAAACCAACGACAACATGAACATGGATGAATATGCTGCTGATGCTGATGAATGTGACTAGCAACCCTATAGAGAAAGGGATAATGAAACAAGTCCAGAATCAAAAAGTTGGTGAGAAAATTCTGCAATCTCCTGCAAAGGACCAACCAAACTGGTAATGTCAAGGGTGTAAGTAGGACCCATGAAGGTAAGAGTTTAATTATGACAATTGCATGGAGTGGTAAAAGCAAGAGGTCTCATACCATGTGGGTATTTGTTATGCTTGTATTATGTTGATATGAGCTTAGTAGCCCGAAGAAAGTAAGCACTGATGATCTTGATTATAGTAATGCATCCTATATGAAGTAGTCATGGTTAGTCCATGCATGGTATGTTTGAATGCATAGTATTCTTGAATCAATGCAAGGTAGCATTGAGTGGATATGCATTAAAAGATTTCATAAATCTTGTATTTATGCATTGAATGGATGCATATGAAGGGTGTGAGTATATGATTACCTAAGTATGGGTGCGAATGTTGTGATGCATTGCATGAATGCATTAAGATAGCGCATGTGATATTATGAATGACTAATGGCTGAAATGATGAGTTGATGACAATTATGGAACCATTTCAAGAGCTGTTATGAATGCAATATAGTAAGTGCATGAAGAGGGTAGTCAAGATCAATTGGCTGCCGAAAATGCTCTATGGAAGAGCAAGGTGGTACAAATGATATGCTTGTGCAGTAAGGAGTATCTAAACATTTCATTTAATTGCATAAATGATGTGACTATACCCTGTAATTTAAAGTATGATGATGATTGGGTGAAGTAAATAAGTTTTGGTAATATTGATGTGATTAACAACTGGAAGTATTCAAGTTTGGTAAATTTTGAAAATGCTTCAGTGATTGTTGCAGCAATGAAAAGGTTATATGCATCAAGACTTACCAAATGTTTGTCTGATTGAAGTTCAGGTTTCGGGTAGATTGTTTGGAGCATGGAAATGAGAGTAAGACCATGATAGGGGCCGGAATCCACCATGTGAAAGATCCAAACCTCATGAGAAGAGTCTCATGGCTGTGAAAATAGTTTGTATGCATAATGAGTTGTCAAATTTGAATTTGTGAATTTCGGATCTGAGAAATTGTTGACAACTACTAATCACTATTGGCTTACATAAGATTGTGTCAGGAGGATGCATTGTAAGTGGGTATTCATGTTATGCTATTAAGCTTGAAATTATAATGGGCATAGTGGTGCTGCTTGCAAGGGAACCACAAATGAGGATTACCTCATTGCCAAGCAAATCAATTTCTGTAGTAAACAGAGTTGCAAATTCTCATTGAATTTAATTAATAATGTTATTGCTTGGTTATGGAACAATAAAATTTGGATTGTATTATCAGATAATGACTGACTATTTGGCTATTTGATGAATGTGCTAGGGGTACACACTGTAGGAAGATCATGTGTACTGTTCTGCAAGAGCAAAACTTCATGGGAAGGTTTTCCCTTATCTTGGAATGGGTTTCGGGTGAAACTCCATTGGACATTTTGGAAATGTCTCATCTGCACTACATGTTTGGTAAGCAACATGAGTGAGATGGTATAGATGATGTCAGTAAGACATGTGTGGATACGAAATGAAAAGAGGAGTTGGGATGGAAAACCGAGGGACTTTCAACTCAGAGAAGGGATCCCCCATTCCTCCTTAACGAAGGAAAAATGCTTCAGCAAATGGATAAGTGTTCTTTGACCCTAGCTAAGAATACGCATGTCAAATTGTTAAATTCAATATGCAGAGCATGTTTTGATTTTTTTTCCGTTATGGCAGATTGCTTGAGTATGCATAGGGCCTATATGGCACACACTGGAAAAGGGTGCACACTTTCTTGATGTTGGATCATGGAAGGGTTTTTCAATATTGATTAGACACTAGGGAGTGGACGCACTCCTGGTGTCTCAATACTTGATAGTGAATGGTGTGAAATATGGTTACAATTTTAGAGAAATAATGCTAACGAATATGCTTATATTGCTTTTGTTGTTAGGCTAAACAAATATAGTCTGGTATTGCACACTAAATGAACAATGGCTTGAGGTCATCCTACCTTCTACAGAGGAGTAGAAATTCCTGAGGGAATGTTAACTCAGAGAAGGGAGTGGTCTCTCTAAAGAGCATAGAGAAGGAGACATTCCTAAGGGATTGTTAACTCAGAGAAGGGAGTGGTATCTCTAAAGAGCACAGAAAAGGAGACATTTCCGAGGGACTGTCAACTCAAAGAAGGGAATGGTCTCTTGTGTGATATGGGGTTGTGGCATTAGAGCTCACTACTAGAAATGAAACCTGGAAATGGTTGATATAAGTGCATGTGTTATTGTTGATGGCCTAATAAACCCAACTGTGTTGGCTTGGATGATGATTGGTTGTTGATCTAAGTGTATTGTTGATATAAGTACAGGCAATTTGTTGATGGTATGATAAACCCAACTGAAGGCTGGATTGAATCTATCTGATATATATATAAAAGGATGTTGTGAAGCAACCTACATGCTGACCTAACATCCAAGTACATAGGCGATCCCAAGGCTTACAAACCGAAGCAAGATCCTGTGGACCAACGAGGAAACGTACAATACAGATAAGCATTAGATATTTTGCAATTCTTGCTTATGAATATGCATGTGTATATGATTTGGTTATGATGTTTTAAGCTCTTGTTTAAGAGATAAAAATTGATGAGAATAAACTA
>LPNX010671721.1:1632566-1763881 GCA_001517045.1 Pseudotsuga menziesii
AAAGCAATGCATAACACATATATGAATGTCTTATGGAAATTGGAAGTTATACAACCACACTCTGCTTTGCCTTAGGAACCTCTAAACCTTTTTTAGTCTACAAGGATTCCACCCCCTTTCCCAAAACATGAGTTTGTGATTTGCTTTATCAACTCTCAAGTTTCCACCAGTAAATTGATTAGAGTTAACCACTGCATAACCTAACACTTACTTTATGTCCTCACTGAAATTTATGCGCTAGATCTCGACACTTCTCAGATGATCATTGGAATCTCTCTACTATTTTATTGGTAATTTATTTAGAGCCTACACCGCCCTAGGTGTTCTCTGGAAACTCTCACTTGTTCTTTTTCTTGTCTTTCCCTTTATCACTTATTCCTTTTTTTTCTTAATCATGCTTCCCATCTCTTTTTCCTAGGACTTTAATAGTCGGTAACTAACTCTCCTCCAAGACTGGCCACCTCTCTTCATAAATATAGATGAGCATTCAGTTACTATGATAAACTCAGGTTCTATCAATTAACAACATGGATTCCTATATTTTGTATCCAGATATTCACATTTTTATTAATAAAATAAAATTCTACAAAATCTATTTTTTTATCACATGAGTAAAATTGTAAATATAGTTATTTTCAAATCCTTCCCTCCTATGAGAGGGGTATTAAAATCCTTCCCTCCTAAAACCTTGTTACCATCCTCGATGACTACTCAGTTTTATCAAAGTCTTGAAATAGAAAAGGATAAGCTTGTCTCATAACATCCTCTCTTTCCTAGGTAGCTTCATTTGTAGTGTAATGATCCAATTGGACTTTCACTTGTACGATGGTTTTATTTTTAAGCAACACCCCTATCATGTCAAGAATGTGCATTAGCTCTGGATTTAAATATCCCTCCAATTCCACCTGTACATTATTCCAGTCAATGTATGAGTTTTATCAACAATATATTTTTTTAATAAAGAAACATGAAAAAAATCATGAACTCTTATATGTGGAGGTAAATCTAGTTGATAATCCCCCCCATCCCCACTCTAGCCAGCACTTCAATAGGTCCCACATTTTTGAGTGAAAGTTTGGCATATAATACTGCTCTTAAGGTACTTTTCTGGGTTTGATTCTTAGGAACACATGTTCCCCTACACTGTATTATGTAGTTGTTCTCTTTCTCTCAGCATAACTTTTTGTTTGTCCTGTGTAGCCTTTATGTTTTTCTTTATTTGTTCTACCATTGTTTCTATCTATGCTTAAATTTCTGGTCTTAAATCCATCCTATTCTCAGGATTTCCCCAACTTAAGGGTAATTTACATAGTCTACCATACAATACTTCGAAGGGACTCATTTTGAGGGAAGGTTGATAATTGTTATTGTATGCAAATTAAACTAAATGAATATAGTCTTCCCACTTACTCAGTTGATTCATTACATACATCCTTAACATATCTTCTATTATTTGGTTAACTCCCTCTGTTTTTCCGTTTGTTTGAGGATAGTATGTTGTACTAAAATTCAACTTTGGGTCCATACCTGTAAACAATGATGTCCAAAAATTTAAGGTGAATTTTGCATCTTGATCAGTAATAATTTGTGAAGGGAGGAGCCTCGTGTTATTTTTTTAGACCAATTTTTTGGACTACCAAATAGTTGAGTCCATATTTAGGGAGGAACTTAGAACATGAGAAAGCAATGAAGGATGTCTCCCTGTAACCCCAGATGAATGGAAAAGGTATGCCGAATCCCGATGATAATGTTTCTAAATGGCACAATGGGATAGAGAAGTTACACAAGTTCTGTTAACACCTGGCTCACACCAGTGCTAATATTTTTAAGGGAACCAACATAGAGGATCGACCTCATTCCGAGTCGGAAGGACAACCTGTGGATAGGAAATATTTGAGAACAAAGCTGAAGGAGCGCGACTAGACCTGTAGGCCCTGAAAATCGATGATGTAAGTGTGCAACCAAGACAAGTCGAAGGCCAGGAGAGTTTCACCGAGAGGGAGGGTGCAGGGCCCACCTAACTATGAAGGATCATGAAATTCATGCCTTCCTTCAAAATTTGGAGGCCTTGACTCTTCATTACTTAAGATCTACGGTGGGAGCACGTTTCATAGCAATAAAGTGTGCGGTGGTTAATTGGATGGAGCGTCACGAAGGGGTAGTAAGACCTATGCACTTAATCTATGGTGCTAACAGGTTTCTCTTGGAGAAATTGCATGGAAGTTAATGAAGAGGAATAGCATGACACGTTTAAGGGTCCCCACATCTCTCAACGACTGAGATTTGACATGGGCCAGATTGATGGTGTAGGGAGGCTTTGTCGACAAAAGGTGTAGGGAGGTTAACTCAGGTAATGAGCACAAAATTGCATAAAGGGGCCACAGTAAGTAATGATGGAGATCTACATAGATGAGATCTATGGTCAGAAACAATGTCACACAATGCAAGGTGCTATAAGGAAAGGGGTATGCGTTGATGCGATGCTCAGTTGGAGCATGGGAAAGATTCAATGAAGTGGGTCGTGCTTAAAAAGAAACTAAAATTGTTAGAAGGATATGGGAATCACCATTAGATCAAGTGAGCGTGCACCTCTCCTTTTGCATTATCGTTTCAGGGTCGGCATGGCTACTGCACTACAGGGCCAATTTAAGGCAAAGAATTATGGCAAGCATGCCACCTCAGGAAATTGTTGGGATATGGAATGATTGTCCAGGATTTTATTCCCAGTTTTTGTAACATAATTAGGCTCTATTTTGGGGTTCGTCTCGGGAGCCACGACATTATAAATAAGACCTCAATTGATGAGGCAAGGGTTGGAATTTTCATTTAAAGATAATTTTTCTCTCGTTTTGTCTCTGTAACTCCCTCGAAAGTATTAATGGGAAATATGCTCCCATGTTTCTGAGATTCATCACAGTCCTTACATTTAGTCTGTGTTCCCTGTTTATCACTTTCATTTTTGTGTGTTTCTGTTAATGCGCTCTAGATTAGTGTACAAGGGATTCAATCTCTGATAAGCACTCCTCATACCAGACATTGCATTTGTTATTGTGTTCTGGTAATGTTGTGGAATTCGTCTCCTATGCTCCACTGCAGATACTAGCCTTTGTTGTCCATTCTACTAAAGGTAGTGTAAGAGATTCATCCAAACATAGGTGCCTCTTGCTTACTTGGTATTTTCTCTCCTTATCCCTCCACCACTCTTTCAATATATTTGGCTATCTCTACTGCTTACTTTTCCTCATAATATAACCGAATTTCCATTTCTCATTTTTTCTATAATACCCTTGAGTGATTCAAGATTTGAATCCATTTCCAAATGATTTTCTTGTATGTTTGTTCTACCATTTTCTAAATCTATCAACACCTAGTTACCCATAGAAATCTAGCCTTTTGCGAGTTGTTCAAAGTTATATATGATATGTGTTTATTTCCCTTGTGATAGAGAGAGACCTCTCTGACTGTATTGGATAGAATATGGTCTAAAGTTGGTTGACATGGTTACCCATGTGACTTCCCGCAGCAGCCACTAGAAATTTACAGGGTACTAACATCTTGGCGTCGTTGTCGGGGAGCCTTATTACTATTATCTCATCAATAAAGATGACACATCTTTAGTTCTATGACCTGGTTGAGCAACCGATCCTAGACACATGATTGGTTGCGCATGCTCTGGAGAATCCATGAAAAAACAGTGAAAGCGGCTCCACTGGGAAATACTAGCGACCAGAATAACCCATACAAGAATAAATCCTAATGCAGAGTCCTTCCAAGAAGTTTTCAATCCTGAAAGTTTGATATGAAAGGCCAACGGGCTGTAGAGGTTAGTTAGGAACTTTTCTTTTCCGTATGATAGTGTTATTTCTATTGGAGATATATCTTAAAATTGTAAGAAGGAGTGTGGGATAGCCTTTCCCAAAAAAAAATATGAATCCAGTCTCTCTGACTTAGCATCTGACACCTCCGCATTTGACTTTGCCCACATCGCCTGGTCAACTCAGACCTCAAAATATCTGGGTAGATGTTTCCCATAACTACTAGACCCTGAGAGCCTCATGTTCACCACTAATAAATCCTTGTCGAATCTCAATGACATGAGACTATTTCCCTTCATACCTCTGTTTCCCACTACTCCTAGACAAAGTCATCCTTCCTCCCCAAATTTCTCTACTCCCCATCACCTTGTTGTACCTCACATATTATTGATTTCTATCACACCAACCCTGACCTTATTAGTAAAGATGATTATACCGTTAAGGATGGCCAACAAATTTTATCCTATACACCTTCATGCGGTTCTGCATGACCTCCCCTTGGGATACTCCACCAGTCTCAGGAAGTTCTATGGAGAATGAGGGTACTTTGCTAAAGAACATCTGGGGTGGTTTTTAGATGGGGTCGACCTAGAAGAGGTAGACCACAATGATGTCAAGGTCAGGCTATTTTCCCAGAACCTCACTGGAGAAGTGAGGAAATGGTATAAAAATATCACAGATGATTCCATTTTGAGCTATAAAGCCTTTGAGGATGCTTTCAAAGAAAAAAGGGTAGACCAAAAGAACCCCAAGCAGTATCTCTCTCAGTATCATTCCATGAGGAGGAAGGAGAGCGAGTATGTTCAATAATTCTTGGACAGGTTCATGAAAGTGTACAATTCTATCCATGATCAATTTAAACCTCCCATAGGTTCCTCCCAACTATAATACGTGGAGTCTTTCAATGGTGAATTCTCCTTATGGCTAAGTGAAATGATATCTAACTCCTTGGAGGCTATGGTGAAGGATGCCATAGAAGTGGAGGTGAACCTAGTCATTGCAATAAAGAAGAAGAGAGATGAAGGGGAATGGAGAAGAGAGGAAGTGGACTAAAAGGTTGACAAAGATTTGGTGCAACCCTCTACCTCGAGCTCGCAAGAGGCCAGAATTGTCATGATGCTGAGAACCATGGAAAGAATGATGGAGATGCTCTCAGTAGATGGTAGACCCCCTCCCAGGAAAAACCAAGAACAACAAAATAGGAATCTAAATGCCAAAAGACCTCAAATTTCCCCAAATAGGTAGAGAAATCATCCCAATCCACCTATTAGACCTCCATTCTAGGAGAATTTCATGGACCAAGATGGGGATAATAAAACTGAGGATGAGATTATGTTGGCTGGATACTGAACTCCCTACCATATTCCTCACCAAGGAAGAGCATGACAATGCTTTCCTGGAAATAACAGAGACAATTCCAGGCGAGACAAATGACTTCAGAAGAGGATAGCAGCTCACTATCCTAGACGTGCAGAGAAAGATCGACCTGAGGAACAGATATGTCCTAGTTGTGAAAAATAGAGAGGTGGGGAACAAATCCTTTGCTAGTAGCCCTAAAATTGACCCTCCTACCAGAGATAACCTCAAGAATGTTCCAGAGACAAAAGGGAAGGAAAAAATGGAAGACAACCCCCGAAGCTCTGACCAGGGACAGACTTCTTTCAACCTGGAGGTTGAAATTGCGAAGATTAAAATATCTGTCCCCCTCACTGAACTGCTGAAGAATTCAGAATATCATTCCAAAATTGCCACAATTTTGCAACCTCTAGGGGAAATATCTACCATATTGGATAGCCTGAATTTGTAAGATGATAGGACCACCATCCTGTTCATCCCCAATGTAGACTAACACTTTGATGAAGAAGCCACCCTTTTATATGTTAGCCTGAATATACACAATGCCATCCTACATAATGCCATGCTTGATTCATGATCCTCCCACAACCTGATTCCTATAAGGATCATGTATCAACTAGGATTGGATGTGACTAGAACCTACAAGGATATTTTCTCTTTTGATTCTAATAAATTCAAATTCCTAGGTCTCATTAAAGACTTGCTCAAATCCCTGCTAAAACTCTGGTCATGGACATGGTGGTGGATGATATTCCCCTAAAGTTTGGAATGTTGTTATCTAGATCTTGGGTGGCCAAGTTCAAAGGCACCCTCTAGATGGACATGTCAAATGCCACTAATCCTGTTTTTGGGATACAAAGAAAAAATTTTAGAGAGAAAAAGTTGGCATATATGGTAACCAGTGCTGAGAGGCTAAAAAACCACCCCATATACTCATTGGAGATAGAGATGGGTTTCACAATTTTCTTTATGGATGGAGATGAAGACGGTTCCTGTTTCCAGAATGCTACCTTTGTGCCTACTGAAGAGGAGTTAGGTAGGATATGGCACGTGGATTTTTATGGTTCAGCTTGTGGAGGAGGAGCAGGGGCAGAGATATGAATGAGACCCCCTAGAATTCGCACTTTGAGGTATTCCTACAAGCTTGATTTTGACTATACAAATAATGAAGAAGAATATGAAGCGATGATATTGGAAATCCTGGCTTTGAATAAATTCCAGGTCAGGAGGTTTTTGTTACGTGGAGATTCCAAGCTAGTAATCAAGTAAATGACCAGAAAGTATCAGGCTAGGCATGCTTGGATGAGGAGTTACTGAAACTTCACCTAGGACCTCATAGAAGGATTCAAAGAATGCAATTTCAAACTGATTCCTAGAGTACATAACTGTGTGGTGGATTTCCTGGCCACCTGGACATCACCTTTCAATGTTCTTGCACATCCTATAGGGAAGTATGAAATTGAAGTGAGGAATAGATCTTCTGTCCCAGATAATGTGAAGAGCTGGAAAGTGTTCGAAGATGATAAACAAATCCACCAGTTCCTCACCCTCACTGGGGATTTTGAGGGAGCGGTTGTCGATGAAGAAAATGAATTTCAGGAGGACATTTCCCCCACTCAAGAACCTTTGCAGAACCAAATGCAATATCTAGAGGAATAAATTCAGGAAGAGGTGTCCATTGTTGTTAATGACACCAAAGAAGATGATGAGGAAAGGGTTAGGGAGTCTGAATTGCAGGAGTTCGAGGCTCAGCAGGGGTACAAGAATAACATGTGTGGAAAATAAATTATGCAGCTAAAGGGAAATTCCATCCCCAGAGGTCTGGTCCCTCTATATAATCTCTTCGATCTAGATGACATAGCGAGGGAGTATCAATTGGTCTCAAACTATTAATTCGTAGAGAAGGTGAATATTGGGACAAAAGAGTAGCGCAATATCATCAAAATAGAAAGGAACCTCTCTCCTAAAGCCAAACAGAGGTATATTTCAGTAATGAAAGAATATTCGGATGTGTTTTCCTGGAGTTACAAGGACCTCAAAGCTTATGACACCAGCATCATCCATCATACCATACCAATCAAGAAGGATGAGATTTCATTCAAACATAAGCTTAGAAGGATGAATCCCAAGTTGTTTCCTTTGGTCGAAAAGGAGATCAAGAAGTTGTTTGAAGACAAAATCATTGTAGCCCTCTAATTCTCACATTGGGTGGTGAATCTCGTTCCTGTTAGAAAGAAGAATGGGGAAATAAGAATTTGTATTGAATTTAGAAACTTGAATAGAGTTTCCTTGAAGGATTATTATCCTCTTCCCAAAATGGACCATATTTTGTAGAGGGTAGTGGCTTCTCGGAGGATCTCCACATTGGATGGTTTCTTAGGTTATAACCAGATTGTGCTTCACCCAAATAACCAAGAGAAGAAGGATTTCACCACTCCTTGGGGCACCTTCATATATGCTAAAATTTCATTTGGGATTATGAACGCGGGCATAGTATTCCAATGGGACATGGACATAGAATTCGTTGATGAAAAGGACAAATCCCTGGTTATCTATCTGGACGGAATCACTGTTTTCTCCAATTCTGATGAAGAACATGTCGCCCACCTATTGAGAACATTCAAAAAGTGCAGAAAATTTGGCATCTCCCTGAATCCTAAAAATTCATTCTTTGTTATGAAGGAAGGAAATATTCTTAGGCACATAATATCTCAGGAAGGTATCAGGATAGATCCCAAGAGGGTTGAGACTATTAGCAAAAATGAGCTCCCTTGGAACAAGGAAAAGGTTCAATTGTTACTGGGAAAGGTAAACTTCCTCAGAAGATTTATTGTTGCATTTTCTGAAATAGTCAAATATATAACTAACATACTATGGAAAGACCAAGAGATCAGGTGGACGCCCGAAGCCAAACAATCATTTGAGTGCATAAATAGGGCCATAGCTGAGGAACTTGTCCTTGCAAGACCATATTTCTCTAAAGATTTCCTCATGTTCTCATTTTCCTCCGAGCGAATGGTAGTAGGGGTGCTGCTGCAGAAGAACCATGAAGGATATGAGAAGCACATCTCCTTCTACAATAATACTTTGAGGGATTCCCCATTGAAGTATAACATCCTGTACAAGAAAGCATACACTCTGGTGCATGCTCTAGAGGATTTTAGAGTGTACATATTACATTCCCATATTATAGCCCATGTTCCAACCAACTCTTTGAAAGACATCCTAACTCAACCATATCGGGAGGGACAGAGGGGAAAACGGATTGCAATTCTGCTTGAGTATGATCTTGAAATAAATCCCAGGAAGTTGGCAAAGGGCCAAGGGTTAGCTAAGATTATGGCCCAATCCAACTATGATGCCCTCAGCCTTCATATGATCATTGAGTTGTCATCTAAAGAGAAGGAGCCTCAGAGACAACTTCCCCCCCGATAGGTGATTACTTTTTATTGTCACCACAGTACAATGATGTCATTTCCATCCTACAACATTTGTAGACTCCATAGGGATTCGATAAAACTAGATCTAGATTCCTCAAACAGAAAGCGACAAGGTTTTGCATCCTAAACAAAAATCTATATTGGAAGGAGCCTAGGGGAATTTTTCCAAATTGTGTGGACAAACATGAGGCTAAGAAACTCACTGAGGAGTTCCATGTAGGGGAATGTGGAGGGTATCACTACTGGAAAACCATGGTAAAAAAAATTATGAGGGAATAATTATATTGGCCTACAATATTCTCTAAAACCCATAAGAAAGTAGCGGCTTTCCATAAGTGTTATATTTTTGAAGGAAAGAGAAAGATGGTGCCATTTCCCTTAAATCTCTTCTAGGTTGAAGACCCTTTCCAACAATGGGGACTAGATTTTATTGGGGAGATGAATATTCACTCTTCAGGGCAACACAGATGGATCTTGTTTGCCATCGATTACTTCACGAAATGGATCAAGGCCATTCCTACAAGGTAAGCCACCGAAACAGTAATCATGCAATTTTTGGAGGAGCATATCCTGTCTAGGTCTAGTGTTCCCAGGAAAATAATCACAAATAACATTCCAGCCTTCAAGTCAAAGAAAATGATTTCCTTTTGTTTCAAATACCAAATACAACTGGGGAATTCCATGACCTACTACCCCCAAGGGAATGGACTGGAGGGATCCTCAAACAAAAGCCTCATGAGGATCATAAAGAAGCTGCTATAGGAAAATAAGAAGGCTTGGCACACTAAACAGATCCACGCATTTTGGGCTGATAGAATTAACATAAATAAATATATAGGCACCTCGCCATTCCAACTAGTCTATGGCTTAGAAGTAATTTTTCCTAACTCCTTGAGCCTACCAATGATCATATTGTTGCAAGAAGAGAATGTTGAGACTCACCCCACCTAGAGGAGGATGTATCAATTAATTGATATACAACAGCAGAGGGAGCATATTTTCAATAGGACCCATCTTTTTCAGGACAAGATGAAATAAATTTTTGACAGAAGAACCAAGCCTGATGATTTCCATATAGGTGATGTGGTGTTGCAATGGTATGCACCCTGCTGGGAGAAAGGAAAGCATAGAAATTTTGATCACCTATGGAAAGGACCGTACAATATCTCCACCTTCAGCGGAAAGAATGCTTATGTGCTGGAAGAAATGGAAGGTGGATTGCTATCTGGAGCTTTGGTTAACAAGAGGCTCCTAAAAAATTAATTTTTATAGAAGAACTTAATCCCATTGTCATTGTATATACCATTTCTTTTTCTTTAGAATATATTGCATGTGTGGATGACTCTCTGACAAGATTTATATCCCAAGGTTAAGGCAATATGATCTTCAAGAGACGTTGTCATTTAAGTTTGTTTTCCAGATAAATCACAAGGAGCTGCAGGCATGGCGAGTTGTCCCAATGGATGAGGCACATACCCTACGGGGTTCTTTGCTACCTCACAGGGAGGATAGCATCCCTGATTTGGAGCCACTGTTAGAACCTGATTCACACCAGTGCTAATATTTTGATGGGAACCAACATATAGGATTGAACTCATTCCGAGATGGAAGGACAACATATGGACATGAAATATTCGAGAAAAAATCCTGAAGGAGAATGACTAGATCCATAGGAGTTGAAAATCGACAATGTAATCACGTGGCCAATACAAGTTGACGGTGAGGAGAGTTTCACCGAGAGGGAGAGTGCATGACCCACCCGACTATGAAGGATCATGAAATCTGTGCCTTCCTTCAAAAGCTGACGACCTCGATTCTTCGGTAATTGAGATCTACAGTGGGAGAATGATTCGCAGGAACAAAGTGTGTGGTATTTAATTGGATATAGTGTCACGAAGGGGTAGTAGGACCTATGAATATGGAGGGTTGATATGTGATGATGCACTTAATCTATGGTTCCAATAGGTTTTGTTTGGCGAAAGTGCATGGTAGTTAACAAAGGGGGCTGGCGCGACATGTTTTAGGGTCCCCACATCTCTCAATGTCTGAGATATGACACGGTCCAGATTGATGGCGTAGGGTGGCTTCGTCAACAAAAGGTGCAGGGAGGTTAAATCAAGTGATGAGCATGAAATTGTGTAAATGGGTGACAATAAGTAAATGGAGGATATATGCTTAGATGATATCTACGGTTAAAAATGATGTCGTGCAATGCAAGGTGCTAAAAGGAAAGGGGTATACGCTGATGTGATGCTCAATTTGAGTATGGGAAAGATTCAGAGAAGATGGGTTGTGCTTAAAAAGAAACTAAAACCATTAGAAGGATCTGGGCATCACCATCAGAGAAAGTGAGCATGCGCCTCTCCTTCTTTATTGTCGTTTCAGGGTCGGTGTGGTTCCTTCACTACAGGGCCAATTTCAGGCAAAGAATTATGGCAAGCATGCCACCTCAGGAAATCATTGGGATAGGGAATGATTGTTCGGGATTTGATTCCCAGTTTTTGTAACAGAATTAGGCTTTGTTGTGAGGTTGGTCCCGAGAGCCACGACATTATAAATAAGACCTCGATTGATGAGGCAAGGGTTGGAATTTTCATTCAGATATCATTTTTCTCTCGTTTTATCTTTGTAAATATCTTGGAAGTATTAATGAGAAATATGCTCTCACGTTTCTAAGATTCATCACGGTAGTTACATTTAGTCAGTGTTCCCTGTTTATCACTTTCATTTTTGTGTGTTTCTGCTAATGCGCTCTTGATTAGTGTATAGGGAATTCACTCTCTGATAAGCACTCCTCATACCAAATGCTACATTTGTTATTTTGTTATGGTAAATGTTGTGGAATTCATCTCCTATGATCCATTGTGGATACTATCCTTTTTTGTCCATTCTACAAAAGGCGATGCAAGAGATTCATCCACATATAGGTGCCTCTTGTTTCGTTGGGATTTTCTCTCCTTCTCCCTCCACCACTCTTTCAAGATATTTGATTGTATGTGCTGCTTGCTTTGCCTCAGAATATAAAGGAATTTCCCTTTTCTCATTTTTTCTATAATACCCTTGAGTGATTCAAGATTTGACTCCATTGCCTAATAATTTTCTTGTATGTATGTTCTGTCATTTTCTAAATCTATCAACTCCTAGTTACCCATAGAAATATATCCTTTTGCAAGCTATCCAAAGTTTTATATATATGTGTTTCTTTTCTCTGTGATAGAGAGAGCCCTCTCTGACCATATTGGATATAATACGTTCTAAATTTGGTTGAATTGGTTACCCCTATGACTTCTTCCACCTTAAACTAGAAATTTACATGGTGTTAACAAGTTCCTTGCTCACCTTAATAGTTTATCTCAACATATAAAATTCATTATTGATATTGAAATAGATGGAAAACTTCCCTTTCTTGAAGTTCTTCTCCCCAAGAAAGAGGATGTGGGATTAGGATATCAAGTTTACAGAAAGGACACTCACACAGATAGATATATTCATGCAAATTCTCACCATCACCCTGCCAAGAAGGTGGATGTCATTAGAACAATTGCTACAAGAGTGAAAATAAATTTGGATACAGATCACCTAAAGGATGAATTAGACCAACTCGAAATGGTTTTTAAGAGGAGTAGTTACCATGACAAACAAATCAATAAAGAAATCAAGAATCACAATCATCGCATAAAATATTTTGAGATCGCCATGATTACCTTGCCTTATATCAAAGGAACCACTGATATTCTAGCAATAATATTGAGAAAAAGAGGCATCACCATTTCTCCCCCCCAAACTCTAACGGAAAGATTGTTAACTCTGCTAAAGATGTGCTAGACCAAAGACAACACAAAGGAGTGTATGAGGTTCCTTTTTCATGTGGTAAGGTTTATATTGGAGAAACATGTCATTCTTTGAAATCTCGTCTCAAGGAACATTGTGCTAATATCATCCATGGAAGAATAAACATGTCCACATTAGAGGAGCATTCACACAATACCTCTCATCAATTATGCATTGAAAAATATTCTCTTATTACTAGGGAAGACAAATATAAAAAGAGGAGGATACAAGAGACCGTTGAAATACAAGAAAGAGAGAATAATAATTTAAATAAAGACGACGATTTAAATCTAAGCAATACTTGGAATACTTTAATTAATAAAATTAAAAGTAAGGGGAAATGATAGGTCGTTCCTTTTTCTTACTCTTCCCCCGATCATCTATTTATTTCTTTGAAGCCCTTCATCCTTCATTGCTTTCTCATGTTTTGAGTTCTGCCTTGAAGATGGACTCAACTATTTGGTAGTCCAAAACGTTGGTTTCAAAAAATAACACGGGGCTCCTCCCTTCACAAATTATTTCCCTGTGATAATTAACTCTTTATTTCTACAGTAATAACTATTTTTGGTATCCCATGAAGTTCAAAAAATTCTCTCATAAGCATTTCAACAATATTTATGGCTTTATAGGTCAACTTTATGGGTATAAAGTCCGTTGCTTTGCTTAATTTGTCTACTACTACCATGATGGATTCTTTCTGTTTTTTGTTTTGTTTTAGCAAATCCAGTTATAAAGTCTATAGTTATAGTTTCCCATTTCCATTCTGAAATGGGTATAGGATGCAATAATTTGGCTGGATGTTGGTGAACAAACTTAACTTGTTGACATTCAAACCACCTAGCTACATTTTCAATTGCTTCTCTTTTCATATCGGGACAATAAAATATTTTTTTAATGTTGTTATAAGTTTTTGATACCCTGGGTGTCCTGCATAGAGATTATAATGTAGCTCCCTAAAAATCATTTTTTTAATACTTGGATGATTGGGTACGTAAATTCGGTTTTTGAAATGCAAAAATCCTTTCGCATCTATTTTACATACATTATCAATAGCATAATTAGGTCTGTTAGTACATTTTTCAATCAAATTTTTATATTTAGGGTCTTTAATTGATACTGTTTTCAACAAATTTCTATATTTTGTCTCATAACAACTAATTAATAATGTATTCAATTGATTTTATTGTCAACTAAGATCATGTGCTACTATGTTTTCATTTCCTTTAATATGCTTAATACCAAATCCATATTCACTTAGAAATGCAATCCATATGGTCTGGAGAGCATTTAATGTCTTTTGGTCAAACAAGTATTTTAGTCCAATGTTATTAGTCAAGAGTAAGAATTTATTCCTCACCAACTAATGCCACCAATTTTTAAGAGAATGGATGATGGCTGCTAATTCCATGTCATTTACTGCATAATTTTTTTCGTGATCCTTTATTTTTTTGGATTCATAAAAAATTACATGACTATCCCAAGTAAAAAACCGTCCTAAAGCATCTTTACTTACATTTGTGAAAACAAAAAAATATTTGTTGGAATCATCAATTCTTAGTATAGGTGTCGTGGTCAATAGATATTTTAATTTATCAAAACTATCTTGACATTGTTGACTCCATACAAACTTAACACCTTTTTTTTGTAAAGAGGTTAGAGGATTAGCTATTCTTGAAAAATTCTCTATAAATCTATAATAACCTTCACTTTAGTGGGATCAACTGCCACACCCATTTCTAAGATGATATGTCCCAAATAATGTACTTCTCTTTTATCTGAATTTGCATAGAGATGAGGTTCTATTAAGGTTTGTAAAACCATTCGTAAATGTTCTTTTTGTTCCTTCTCATTCTTTGAATAGATTAAATTACCGTCAATGAATACTAGTACAAATTTGTCCATATATTTGATTAATACATTATTCATCATACTCATAAAAGTTGTAGGAGAATTAGGCAGTCTGAAATGCATGACAACAAATTAATAATGAACATATCTCATTTGAAATGCATTTTTTTTGATGTCTTCTTCTTTAACCCATACTTGGTGATAACCCGATATAATGTCAATTTTCAAGAAAATATTGGCCCCTATGACTTGGTCAAACAAATCATCATGTCTTGGTAATGGATATTTGTTGTTAATAGTCATTTTGTTTAGTTGTCGGTAATCTATACATATTCTAAAAGTGTCATATTTATTTTTGACAAACAAAGTTGTTGCTCCCCATGGTGAAACACTAGGTTGAATGTATTTATTTTCAAGAAACTCTTGTAGCTGCATCCTTAACTCTGTATGTTATGGAATACTCATACGGTAAGCAGCTCTCAATATAGGTGCATATCCAAGCATTAAATATATGGTAAAGGATAAATATCTCTTAGGAGGTAGTCCTGGTATCTCATTGGGAAACACATCTTGAAATTCCTTAAGGATAGGTGTTGGGCCAGGAAAAGTGCAAAAGGAAGAACCTGAAGCACAAGCACAAGAGGAAAAGCGGGTGCACGATGGGATAAAAGAAGTAAAGGATGGAAGGGAAGTGCAGAGTAGAGAAAGTTACGACGAGGAAAGTGCACCCAAAATCGGTGGAAGTGTGGTAGGTAGAATAGTTAAGACTAGGAAGTGGTAGTTCAGAAGACTGCAGGAGTCAGAGTCAGCAGAAGACTAAAGGACGGGTTTTTGGGGATAGTTATGGCCTATACAAGCAGGATGAAAGATGTTTCCATAGCTAGTTATGGTTGTGATCAATGGAGTGTAGGACTTTTGAGGCCAATATGTCCTATCATCAATATAATAGAAGATATTTTGTAGCTACTTCTGAATGTAATAACTAAGCTGTACTCAGTCGACCCTGCGCTATGTTGTAATTTCTATAAATAAGAGGAACCCGCTCTGTATAAGGGTTAGCTTCATTAAGAGTTCGTAAGAGTAGAATTATTGTGAAATAGCAAAGAGGAGTTTGATAGTAGAAGGATGTTGAGATGACAATCTGCAGCTAACTACGCAGAACATTTTGTAGAGTCATTCTGCACCTGAGTTCCCAGATAGTAGAGTAGAAGAGTCGATCTATGCTGTGTGAAAATCAGTAGGAGTAGATAGAAGAATAAAATAGAGAGCATGAGAGAAATAAGGTTCTGAGCCAAAATACATATCTTAAAACAGTTTGTAAGTCACAGACTGCAAGGTGCTACCTTTAATTCTCATTCCAGATGAAGAGCACCTTGTTGGTTTTTTCCAGATGGGTTTCCTCGTTATTTCCTGTGTTAATGAAATGTTGTGGTGAAGGTTTAAACTGTTAATGTTGAATATTTTCTTACTCGCATTATTTATGGTTATTGTTTGAATGAATGTCGCAATGCTGATAAGTAGTGAATAAATGGATATTTAAGCATAATTGAGCATTGTGTATTAGTTCATGTTTAAACACTATCAAGTCACAATATAAGTCACATCATGGTCATTTACTATTAAGGAATCACCTGTGTCGCACTAATACTCAACTGATGTCTTATTAATTTGAGTTCACTTAGAGGCATACATGGGAAATTTGAATTCTCTCTCTATCTCTATGCTAATCTTGTTTATCATTAATTAGTTTTGCATGGTCCATATGTGTTTAATTAATTAATCATCTATATCATATCATACTCATAATAATTGTTCCGAACCTATGATCATATGTATTAACCCAAGTCATAAAGTCATATGCTAAAGTAAATCACTCTAGGGGTAGCTAATCCCTAAAGGAGACTTGTAGCACCTGGTGACCAAGACTAGTCATACATCACATAGTATATCCTTGAGACTTAATACAACATAAGTCATGTGGTCTTGATACAACACAAGACCCTAAACTTAATACAACATAAATTTCGGACTTGATACAACACAAGTCCCCGACCTTAATACAACATAACATCATGATATTAATACAACATAAGATCGCATTACAAGAATATCTCCTGAATAGGACTTGATACAACACAAGGTCCTAGCTTAATACAAAATCAGTTAGTGACCTTAATACAACATAATTTTGATGGAGAAGATTTGAACCTAATACAACATAGATTCCTGACTTGATACAACACAAGTCTCCTGGGAATGAATCCCGAAGTTGTACTTTCAACACTCCCTCTCAGCAAGGGAGACATTCTCTTCCATACCAAGCTTATCTCAGAATTTTCTAAATTTCATCATAGATATAGGATTTGTCACAAATTTGAAATCCTCTCATCAGTAGCTATGTACTTGAATTCATTTTACATGACCATGAATTCAATGAAGTAAAACATCATCTCAATGTGTTTTATCATAACACACATATAAGGTTATTCAGAAGGTTTGATGATTAGCAATCAATAAATATAGGATCAAGTATTTCACCCTATTAGGTACCTTCCCAATCTACACTACTCCTCAGCATGTAGTATTATCCACAAAACACATTTTGCTTCTTTAGTACTCTCTGACATACATCTTGCTTCTATAGTACTAGTCGCAATGCACTTAGTGTTTTTAGTACTAGTTGCAAATTACATCGCTTATCTCAGGATAAAGCAATATTTGGATAGAAAAATCATATAATAGATATTCCATGTATCAAATACAATAAAGAGCCTATTCTAATGTACCTTAAAGGAACTCAAACATATTCTTATTAGTAAGCATAAAATACAATAGGTTTTCTCAAAAAATAACCAACTATTTACACATAGTAGCATCATTTGGATCCAATCCAAAATAATTTTTCTCTAAACTAGAAACCATGGATTTTAAATCCATCATATACAACATTATACAACAAATGTGTAATATCACGTGGAAATAAATTCTTATCTTTTATTTCACTCTTAAAAATTTGTTGACTTGTTGAATCTTCTGCTATCTGGATAAGTTCTTCATGACCTTTCCATTCTCTGTGATGTTCTTCAAGGCTTGATCAGTTTCATAATGATTCTTATTTTTATTGCATCACTCTAACTACCTCTCTGAGAGGTTTAAATTTTCTCTGACAATCCAGACTATAACTCTTCTTGAGTATCAATATTTTCTAAGAATTTGACCATGTCTCTGCTCATGTGGATTCTCTCCACAAGGTATCACATCTCTTTGCTGCCATAGTTATGTACCATGAATAACCAATTGGTAATTTATCTTCTACTTCCTATGAAGACACATCACTACTCCCTCTTCAACTAGAGGAGTTTTTATGTGCTATACCAAGCTTTTCCTAGACATAGGCTTAGTAAGAATGCTGGAAATGTTGCTCATCAGTGGATATGTACCAAGTCTCATATATAACTGAATAGAAACCAAATTAATCTTGACTTCTTTTCGACATGCTCTATCTAGAGAAACAAATGTGATCCTTCATTGATCACTATACTAGTCAGATTTCATATATCTTTGAATCTTTATTCCATTGTTCGATACATATTGAGTTTACATACACTTGTACCAAGTAGGTACCACAACACATGTTATGTACATGTCTATGTATAGAATGTAAAGCACATGACTAATATTTGGACCTATGACTAACCAATTTCATCTCAAATAAATTTTGAGGTCTTTTAAATATGATCTAAACTTCCTATTTCTATTCATATAGATGGCCATGGACTTTTAATCCTGAAACTCTTCGGGATCTTTACTACATATTTTCCTTAACTAAGGAAAATCTTATCTGGTGACTTCCACACATCTAATCATAAGAATAATAATAATAATATTCTTGAATACTGCTCTGAGCTTCCTTCTGAATTATGAGTATCGTGCAGGTCACCTTTTTACAGGAGGTACATCAACCAGTTACATTGGTTCTTTAGGAGCTAGTGAGTTTAGCTACTCCCTCTCACCATGTGAATGTAGAAACATAATATGGGTCCTCCATCATGGATACTTATTCTCATATATATATGAAAATCTTATTTGAAACATGAATGTTAAATAAAATAGAATATCTTCAAGAGTATTCACATCTATAAAAATAGAATTAAGCCATCTATTATGTCTTATTCCCAAGAGGCATAGGAACATCCCAAACTATTTTCTTTCAGGCTCATCGATCAGAATGACTCCAAATTCATGTCTTTCCTTACTTTAAGGTAAGGGGATATTAATTTTCCATGGAATACAAATTATGCTAATGGTTATAACCATTTCATACTCATGAGTTTTATTCACATAAAATACTCTCAATATACTGATAATGATTTACATAATTATGTACAGATATTGACCAACAATTTTATCATAACCCATTCCAATATTATATGCTGATATGCAGCTCTATATCAGTCCAAAAAAATCATTTTATGAAAGAAATATACAACCCCATGTTTATATCTCATGAGGTAAGCATGTAACCCTCTATTTAGCCAACCATGTAATCCTATGTCCACAGCTTATGAAGCAATCATGCAGCCCTAAATATCATGTCTTATGAAGGACACTTTCATCCTTATATCATTCCTATATCATCTCTCAAAATAGAGACTCGTGAGATCGATAATATGCAAATAAATACAGAAAAAACAATGTATATGCTAAACACAATTCCAATTCCAAGAATACAGATATATATGACAGTCATGAAACATAAAAAAATAGATCTGATTTATAACAACATATAAAAAAATGTAATCCTACTCATCTTTATTGTTTTTGTGGAGTCCCTCTTGATCTTTGCACCCTTGCGGAGATAGGTGGAGTCCTTCTTTATTCACCGCAACTTTAAACACCACAAAAAAGAAAACTTAATGCATGTACTAGAAGGTGTGTATTTGCATGGGAATAAGGATCCCATGAAACCAATAGAGAATGCTCTTCTTCACTAAAGGAAATATTCCTTTCGATCATCCTATTCCTTGGATGATTTCTCTTGAGAAGGTTCACCTCCTTCTACGGTGATGGATGCATGAAACCTTTCATCTCCTCGTTTCCTTGCACGGAGATCACATCCAAAGTGTCCCAAATTTTTACAATAATAACATAGAAAATTTGATTTGTCAAAACTTTTATTGATCTCCTTCCTCTTTGCATGAAAAAACTTCTTGGATGAGAATGTCTTCCTCCCTTTATTGGCCCTTTCCGTGAGGGAAATATTCTCCTCCTTAGAGCATGGTGTCTTGATTTGGATGCACCCCTCTTCTTGGATGCAATCATGCCAAAGTATTTCAAATTTGGTATGCTCTTCTATTCCATTTATTTATTCTAATAAATTCTCCCATGAGGAGGGAGTCCATCGATGGCGGTTTGAAGAATGTCATCGTCATTTGTATCCACATCAATGCTTATTATTTTATCCTTCACTGGTGCAATCTTTGTGAAGAATGATTCTACGGTCTCATCCTTCTCCATCTTCATGTTGTGCAACTTGTTCTTCAATCACTTCTTTTGAGTAGGGGCCTTCTTCTCATACATATTCATGAGTGTGTCAAAACACTAATTTTTTGTCTTCAATGGTGTGATCGTAGACATGAGGTTGTCCTTCATGAATTCATATATGATCTTATTTTCCTTTGTTTGATTCTACTTGTAATTTATTCTTCCTGCATTTTTAGTAGTCTCTTCGATCACTGTGAATACAAAGGAATCAAGATCGTTCTCTTCAATGGTATTGGTCACCCTCTCCTTCCATGTGTTGAAGTTATATGTTCCTTCGAGTTGATATTTTTGTTGGAATGATATTGATGCTTCAAATCTCTTGCTAAATTCTTCAATATCTATGGAGGTTTAGATTGTTTGCTCAAAACTAATCTCTTTTGCACTCTTTCTCTTATACCATGTCAATGTTTGAGCAATAACGAAAGATTATTGAAATTTAAAATTTTTAATCCACAATTACAGTGTAGATTGACCTCATAAACAATTCATAAACAAAATCATTCAATCCATAAGACACATGATGTACCCTACGAAAACCCTCCAAATTCAGAGGATGAAAAACCCAACAATCCTTTGAGTATGATAGATAATCGACAAAGAATGATTACTACACAATAGAAGATTGCTTGATAAGTGAGCACAAGAGAATAGAGATCATATGGAACATTGTACTTCTCTCACTACAACAAAATACCCTTTTCGGGGAATTTTTGGCTTGCGACAGTTTTGCTAATCCCCCCCCCTTAAAAAAAAAAAATCTAGGTCTTTGGGACGGTTCTTAAAACCCCCCCTCAAAAGTCCTGAGAATTGGACTTTTGGGAGGGGGGGTTTAAAAACCGTCCCCAAATGTCCAATTCTTGGGAATTTTTTCTTTTTCTTCTTTTTTTTTTGGGGGGGGGGGGGGGGGGGGATTTTAGAAATACCCCCCCTAAAGGTGTTTTGGAAGGAATTTGTTAGAATCCCCCCTCCCCCTAAAATTCATGAGAATTAAACTTTTGGGGGTGTTTTTGACTTGCGGCAATTTTGCTAAACCCCCTCGTATTTGGGGGTGGTTCTTAAAAACCTCCCTCAAAAATCCTAAGAATTGGAATTTTGGGGGCGGTTTTAAACCCCCCCCGCCCACCAAAAGTCCAATTATCAGTTCTTTTGGGGGCGGTTTTTAGAAACCCCCCCCCCCTTTAAAAGTCAAGAGAATTAGACTTTTGGGGGCGTTTATTTTAAAACTGCCCCAAAAGTTCAACTCTCATGACTTTTGGAGGGGTTTTTTTAAAGACCCCCCTAAAGACATTTTCAAGGAAATTTTACCTTGTGACGGTTTTGCTAACCACCTCCCCCCTCCCCCCCCCAAAAAAAATTCCTATTGGAATTTTGGGGGGGGGCGGGGGGGGGTTGGAAAGACCCCCCCTAAAAGTTCTATTGGAATTTTGGGTGGGTGTTGGAAAGACCCCCCTCAAAAGTCCAACATGACTTGAAATTTGGGGGGGGGGTGGTTTGGAAAGGACACCCCTAAAGGTTATTTTGTAGGCAGTTTTTAAAGACCCCTAAAAAATGTAATGATAAATGAACTATTGGGGGCGGTAGTTTTAAATTCACCCCCAAAATTCATAATAATTTGAATTTTTGGAGTGGTTGTTTGAAATTCGCCCCCAAATGGAATGATAATTGGGATTTTGGGGTTGGTTGTTTTAAATTAGCCCCCAAAAGTTATGGGAATTTGAACTTGTGGGAAAGAACATTTTAGAATTTAGTTTACCACCTTACCTTAAATTACATCTTGTTTTTAATGTGTAGTTGCTTCAGCCATATATTCCAACCTTATTGGACGGGAGGAGGCGTTGAACGAGCTTCCCATAAGAGGGATACATTGAATTTGAGGTGCAATTAAGATTGTCGTTACTCTGCATGGTGGAACATGCTACCAGGTGACAAAGGGGAAGTCCCCTTTAATCATTAGCCTGGAAAACCCATGCAGATCGAGGGAGAAGACGTCATGTTTCATTAAGGACTTGAGGATGGTAAGACATTTATATCACTATATGAACACATGTCATCGTAGGGAACATAAAACCACATGTTTTTACCATAAGAAATGATATCTTGTCACTAATATAAATAACGAAGAAATGATTTCTAACTAACTAATACTATTCATTGTTTTTTATGTGTAGGAATGAAAACTGAATAATGATATGTTTGTGTCCTCAAGGAATAAACTAAATACGCATAGGATATACTAACAAGTGTTAAAATTACTTATTGTACAACACTATATCTTTGTAAAATTTCCAGGGCCATTGACATTGGGAAAATGATATACCAAATGAATATGACAGATGGCACAAGTGCACCATCAAAAATAGAATCATAGAAACCTCAGAGGGAATAAAGAATCTGTTATAACCTGTTTTTGTTTTCTATTTTTGAACCATTTGCTTGTCTTAAAAATATGATTTTTCTTATTGTTTTAAAGTTTTGACCTTGGTTTCTTTTAAAATATTTTGATTTTAGGCTTATGTTTATAGTCGATTTAATAGGTTTTCTTTTTAATTTTGGCTTTACTTAGTAAATTTCATGGTTTTTATGGGCTTATAGGATGTATATATTTCTGAAAGGTTCTAAAGAAGTATCATAAGGCCTTATTTAAAGTTATTTATGAAAAATTAACACTTTGTTTGGAGTTTTGGTTAAAAAAATCATAAAACAGATATTCTTGTAGCGAAAGCATGGAAAATGTGAACAAGGGCGCTATAAGAAAATCGAACCTTTTGAAAAAGTCATGATTTTCTTGTGATTTCCAAAATTTGCATGTGAGAGGAGTTATTCATACCTGTTAAGGATATTGATACATGTTTGAGGCATAATAATCATTGTGACAAGTGTTTTGAGATGAGGCTAAAATCATTTGGGTAAGTTGCAGCTGTCCGGAGGTTAGAAGATACAAAATGGCATGATAATGATTATGCACGATGAGGAAAATTCACCATTAGCTACGCATTTCCTGAATGCATGAAGACCATAGAAGTCGTGGCAAGACCTGGCAATTTGTGATTGAATATTGAAGGAGGTCGACAAATTTAGGGTTTTGCAGGGCAACTATTTAGCACTGTCGTGGAAGTCAGAGATAGACTTAAGAATGAAATTGGACACCTGGGAAGATAGGAAAGCATATTTCTAGCAACCGAATCCATTATTTAGACAGGTATGAAGCGAATTATTGTCATATTCCATGTATTCGGGTGCATACTGATAGAAGATTACTTATTGAGATTAACTAAGAATGCTATTGCATAAACTCAATTTCTGCTCAATGTCAAATTTTCTCTGTCAGTAGAGTCAAAATAATTATCATTTTGAGAAGTAAAATTCAGCTCAAGGGTTTAGTTTTCTCAACATATAATTGACTGTTAAAATTGCAAATATTCGAATAGAGTTAAGTTCTTTACTGAAGGAAGCACTTTTAAGATCAATTATTCAAAATGAAGAGGAGTGGGAAAACAAACAAAGCTGAACCCTCAGATATGTCTTGGGTTCAATATTTTCATGACTGTGCAAGGTTATTTTCAGAAGCAGGATGGTTAAACTATTTTGAGAAGATTGATGGACATCACACAAAAGTTTCATATAAGTTTGCTCAGGGATTGGATAATGACATAGTTAATTTTGACACCCTAAAGATTGAGCTGACTAGAGAGCTAATAGTAGAGGCTACAAGGATCTTTGATGAAGGTGAATATTGGTTCAAGAAGGTACCTTTGACCTTTGATTCACAGAATTACTTGCTTCCAAATTTTGTTGCAGAATGGGGTAAAGGAGTGCATATTCAGAAGTTCAAACCAGAGCGGAGAGAACCAATTAAAATTATGCAAAGTTTTGTAACTTGTGAAGGAAGATATGCATTTGTATTTAAGTATCATTTCAGGTTTTTGCAGCATCTAAATCATGAGGAAAAGATGAGCCTACCTTTATTTTTCCTAAAGAGTCTGCAAAAGATGTCCAGCAAAGTAAAAGAGCATCAAGACCATACTAAACTATCCATATTTCATCATGGTCTGATAAAGTTAATCATAAGTACTGTGCTCCAAAAGAAGGAAAATACCTAGGACTATTTTCTATTCTGGTCTGGGTTTCAATATAAGAAAGAATACTAATAAAAGAAAAGATAGGTGAACAAAGCACAAGATTTAGTCAAGAAATTGAAGAAAAAGGTCATAGTTGAAGCAGAAGAAGATAGTGTGCAAGGAAAGTCTATGACACAAAGGGATGAAAATGATTAAAATGAACAGCAGAATAAAGTTGATGAAGATATAGACTATGTGGAGGAATATGAAGAAGATTACCAAGATGGTGAAGGGTTACAAAAGAGAGATTTTTCTAAGCTGGAACTGAACCCTGATCATTATAATAGAGCACTATAGGCGTGCTCTGATGGATGAATATTTTTGGAGACATTTTCTACACTTTATAAACAAGCATATGACTTCCTAATTGCTATTGCTGAACCTGTTTGTAGACCAAAATCTATGCATGAGTACAATTTGATACCTCATTCATTGTATGCTAATGTTTCTGTTGGGATTGAAACTGAAACAATGATTGTTGTCCTCAACAAGTTATCAAAGACAAAACTTCCCAAAGAGATCATTGATTTTATTAATGGATCAACAACAAATTATGGAAAATTCAAGCTTGTGTTGAAAAAGAATTGTTATTTTTGTGAAGTCCCCATATCTAGAGGTTCTGAAGACACTACTTGAGGATGATGTAATTACTCGGTCAAGAATATAGTCATCTGAGGTCTTTGATATAAGGGGAGGGGATATGTTCACAGTCAGCAAAACTCTTAATGAAATAGGAGGAAGCCACACAGAACTCATTGGTAGTGAATACATCACAGCTGTGATTGGAGAAAAACAAACACATTCATTTGAAATTGATCCTATCCAGGTTGAAAATGTGAAACAACATTTCTTACCAAATGCTTTAAATTACCTCATGCTTGAAGAGTATGACTTCATAAATGATACTGTTAACCCTGATTTGAATGTGGAGTTGAAGCCTCAAGAACAACCATGAACATATCAGAAAAAAAAGGTCTAAGTAAGATGTTTGGGAATGGTAGAGAATGAGAGAGAAAATTTAGTGATTGAGAAGCCTTTTCTAATGAAGAAAATAGTTAAATAACAACCATTGCAAGACTTGGAGTGTTCAAAGATTATTGAGAATTATGCACTATTTTTCCTGTTTTGGGTTATTGCAATTGAGTGCATATAGTGAGCTGATAGAGATGAATTTTAGAAAACAAAAAGAGGTTTTTGTTCACAAGATACCCATTCACAAAAACCTCTCTCATTTTTTCAACATATATCAAGGTTTGAAATATTCAATTTAATATTTACATCCTATGTTTCAGGGTTTTAAGAGTATTTAATATTTTCATGTTTTAGTCTTCATCTTGAGGGGAATATTCTGATTTATTGGAGATGAATTTTTAAAAACAAAGAGAGGTTTTTGTCCATCACGGATCCATTCACAACAAACTCTCTCAGGTTTTTCATAGGTGTCACGGATCGAGAGATATGGAAGCGTCTTTGACACCTATTTTTCATAAATTCGTCAAATTTACCAGGAATCCGATTTTGCTATTTTTAGTTAATTAGTTGAAAGTTGGTTAATGTAACTACTGAGTAGTTTCAAATTAGACCTAATGAAGGGAATATAGAACTAATTCTTTGTAATTATAAAATCTGCACAAGGGTACAGTGCAGTGGTTCGAATTTTGGTACAGGGAGAGGCTTTCAAGCTACTGTATATAGAGCTAAGTTCAGAAAATATTATGTATTTTTTATTACTGATTATGACATATATGCAAGCTATAAGCCCATTTTACTCTATTTTCTAGTTTTATTTCCATTTTGTGTAATCACTCAGTTGATATATTCATTTCTTGCTTGAGGTTATTATTCATGAAATGCTTGTTAACTGTGGATGAAATTCAGTGTTGTGCTTATTGTTTCTAGTTTATGTTCCATATATTATGCATCTTAGTCCTTCATTGTTACATGATTTAGTTTTTGTCTTATCCTGATGAGATTTTACCCTCTTGTTATCAAACTGTACAACCAAAACCCTAAAAACCTGCTTTACTTAGTTTTATTTTATGAGATTGTGTTGGCTTGTTCTTTAGTAGTTTGAGAACAATTTGTGGCACTAGCAGAATCTACCCTAATATTAGATATAAAATATTGAATCCTATATTGGGTTTATGAGCGCATCAATGTATGCCCCATTAAACAAGAAAGGGGTGTTGTTCTTCAAGTAAAAGTTTCCATCTTCTGTGGTAAATACATGAGCCTTTCATTTCATTCTTACTTGTTATCATCATTAAGATTGGTTAATATTTTCATAATTCCTATGAACAATCCTTTCAACTCTAGAGAACTAGGTCTCTAACTATTAGAATTTGAGGAATCACCAAGTTTATTTGCAATGGTTGGAGGAAACTAGGATAGAGAGTTGCACTAGGATGTAGAGGTTCATCTTTGTTATATGCATAATGCAATCATTAGAGAAACTAGTCCTTAATGAGTGTGATACAATAAAGAAACCAATGAGCCACTTTACCAATGAGAACCATTTCTTTGGGATCATCCATGCTATTGAATATTGAGGGAATTTATAATTGCTCAAGTAGTGGAACATGCATGGAAACTCTAACCCATAGCTATAATGTTTTGACCACACATGTTCTTTTACAAGTGGTGAACACTTCTTGAACATAAAGGTGTTTTTGCAACCACAGTTTCATCCATAGTGTAAAAAAAAATAAGGTGAAGATAAATTGGTTAAATATCTTGTTTATGTGCATTATAACTTGCAATTGTTGTCCCATTATTGTGACAAGAAAAATATATAAAACTCATGTACGAATTGGGGCAGCAATTGAGAGGAGGGAAATTTGGATATGGAGCATTGGTTTTGGAGAAATTGGTGAATGCTCCTTTTGATGATGATGATTGTGGTACGTTGCCACCCCATCTAGTTTCCCTGACCAAGAATCCAAAATTAGGGGCTTCATGATCAATTATATCTACATAATCAACTCCAACTTCACCTCCAACTCTGTTATCACATGGAATTTTATGGGGAAATCATGGTGGTGCAAAGAGGAAGGAAAAGTAGATAGAAATTAGAATAATTGTTTCATGTTTTTACCTAATTTATATGTCATGGAGTTTAGCTCAATTTAGTGTTTTGGGCCTTTCTTTCTTCCTAATAAAATTATCATTTTAGATCTTATGCAATCTACCTATTTTGCAAACATAACTCTTGGTCATGTTAATAGTTGACAAATAACCTATCTCATTCACTAATTAAATGGTCTATTTCCTAATAAATAGTTTAAAAATTTGTAGGTTCGTAATTTCTAAATGATTGATTCTCAAATGAATAAATGATTAATCATTAATATACTCTGAATGCCATTTCTAACTTCATAATAATGTAGTATTCATGTACAAGTAGAAAAAAATTCAAGTACTCGTATATTCTACAACTACTTTTGTTATTTTGCATGTTTTTATTTGAATATAAATACACTATAATATACACATGCCATCTCTCTATTGGTTTCCCATTCCATGAGAAGTACTTTCCGACCCTTACATTTTCTACCTCAAATAGGACCAAGCCCTCAAATCCAACTACTTATGGGTGAAACTAATGCCCATTGACATTGATATCCATGTTGTGACTGGTTGGGACAAGGCCCCAACAACCTCACCTGCATATAGTGTCTGTCAATGAATCTACAAAGTGAAGTGATGCATTTTATATTTACTACTTGAGATCATATTTGAAATTCTTTAGATCCATATCATAACTACATGCTACTTTGCATTATCCAGTAATAACGATGTATATAGAAAAAATGGTTTTAGGTGGTGATATTCAACACTTTCATCCTCTGCCAGTAGAGAGTTTGAAAATATAAACTTTCCTGTACCTGACTTTGCTAACATATGCCTTCATCTTCCCACAAGAGAAAGATTTGCATAAATATAAAATGAATCTATGCCAATGTCATTGATGAAAGATATTATAGTACCAATTAAATACTGGAAAATATTAGTAGCCACCACTAACGCAGTAAAGAGAAATGTTATTTTTTTTAGTTACCAACCCTAAACAAAATCTTGAAGCAACCTATTGTGTCAATTCAAGACTGCCATACTAGCAGGGAACAATGCTAAATGACATAGCAATACTAGTAGGGAACAATGCTAAATTACATAGAAACAACAATAATGTTAACACAATTTTGAAACGCATGAGCTAATGGGTGTAGAATCCATGGGATAAACCAGATGTAATCTTACATCCATTTCCAACAAAGAGCACGTCTGACTTGCATACCAACACAAGATGAACCTTTAAAAGTTCTTGGCCACTTGCAGAATCCATGGTATAACCCAATTTAATCTTGCACCCATTCCCAAATTGGATATTGTTCAAGAACAAATAAAGAGCATGCCTAAATTGCATACCAACATAAGTAAAACCTTTTGAAATTTCTTGGCCACTTTAGATTAACAATGAAATGATGAATTTGAATCCTACACATTTTCATAAATTGGAACTGATATATTCTATTCCTCTTGGATCCTCAAGCCACAACACCTAGCATCAATTCCATACAAACAAAACCAGAGAACATAGAGAAAACCCAAAACCCCAAACAACATTGATAAAGGTATCCCAACTAAAAGAGGCATATCCCAAATTTAACGAAGCAACAACATCACATCTGAAAGCTGTCAAGAAAATAGATACGAATTTACAATCTGTCCAAGACCATAATCTTACCTAGAAGAACTAGACATTCTTAAACCCCCTCTATTTAGATTCAAGAATAGAGCACCTCATTAGCATCCTCAACCTTTGACGCACAAAATTATACTAGTGGGAACAAAGGACCTCAATATACATTGTTTAAAATTGAAAATGGTATCAACACAAGCACATAGACCTTTGCAAGGAAATCTCTGATTTCCATATCTAAATTTAACGAATTTGTATCTAAACAAGGACAATGTACATCATTGTTTTGATCAGGAAAGAATGGACTAAAATAATTTAACCAATGTAATGCATCCAGTGAATGGATGATCCACTGTCCTTGGGCCAGTTTGATTTTTACAACTCAGATATACTTCAGCATCATCACCATGAAACAGGGCAGAAACATATTCCAATTGCAAAGAATTTTTGTAACCTTTGTTACATATAGGATTCAACCATCACCATTGTATGCTTACTCTGTTCCTTGTATTCAACCATAACTTTTCATATAAAATAAAACAATCTTTTCTTACTTAAAAATTCAATAAAAATAAACCAAGTGCTCATAAAATTGAAGAACATGTACATTGAATATCTTTCCTCTCTAATAAATTCTAATATAATGTAATACCCCAATTTGAAACCCCAAATGTAATGTACTTATAATATGTAAGTATCCTATAACTGATATAACTGATTTTCCATTGAGACCAAGATGTAATATTGCATGTAATGACTAATAAAAAGTCGGAAACCACTGCAAGGGGCACAAACAAGAAGAAATGGGTGATAAATTCCACAAGTGAAGAAGGAAGGGGGTTGATAAATATCTTAAGGGTGTTGTAATGGGACCATATCCCATTACTTTGTTACCTTTATTTAAAGAAATTAATAGTTAACATAAGTTGTGATGCTAATCCTTATTTAATGTGTTAATTAAGGATTACTTACATGGAGAAAATGTGAGTCTCCTTGAGAGACCACATGGATGTGGATTTCCATCCAAATAAGAAAAGGCATGCAAGAGGAATGGAATTCATCCCGATCAGAGGGCCATGGCAAAGTTTGAATTAGGGGAAAAGGAGAATGAACAACCAATGAAAGAGCTTGAGCATGTGAATGCTAGTCAAGTTTATCTGTGGAATCCAATCCACCTATAGTAGGGGTGTTTCCTGAGAGATTAAATTTGTAATTACCTAAGAGAGAAACTCCTTATGGAATCTTGGCCCCACCATGGGGGTAGATTCTATGTTGAGAGATAATATGAGAATAACTAGCCCATGGTTGGGTTAAATGTCCAACTGATATAGCTAGTTGGAGTCATTTAAGATGAGTAATATTTTCCTTTGAAGTATTGTGTAGATATAATTGAATTATGCAACCAATATATATATATATATATATATATATATATNCACACATATATATATCTATATATTTCAAAATGTTATAAGAGGAGTAACTTATATGGAGCGATATATTGTGTAAATGAAATTAAATAAGAAAACATCTTCAATATTAGCTTGAAGCATTCATCAACATATACATAACAGAATACAAAATTGGATCCAGTTTATGAGGATGTTTTTTATATTTATCCTTTCTATGATGCCTTGTAGGGATGCATATATTATGCATGATCCTATAAACTGTTAGAAAAATCAACCCATAGTTACCTACCTTAGACATTAATTAAATCGTTTTTGTCTTATTACCTAGTCTCCTAGATTCCACTATATGCTAGTTGCCTTCAACATGTCCTAGAAATCAACACATGCCAAAAATGAGTCATGGAGCACTTGGGAAGCTTCCTGGAAACCCATTTTAGCATGGCTTCTTTATTCCAGATCCTCCAAAGCACATATTTTCTTTTTCTGAAAAGCTGTCTGTTTTATTGAGAATTAAGGCAAAAGGAAAAGCTAGACTAGGTGTAGTTTAATTATTTTTTTCCCACATCATCCTCCCTCCTTTTATCCTAATAAAAGAATTTATGAGTTGTATTTCCATCCCTTGTTAGCTTTCCTACTTGACTTAGTCAATTCATGAGCATCTTGGTGGATTTGGAAACTGCTTTATGCACCTATGGGGGATTTGACTAGATTTAGTAAGCCTACTTTTTGACATTTTGGAATGGAATCCTTATGCTTTCAAATATATCATGTAATTATATATTGCAGCAACCTATTACTTCACAAGGTTGGCTATTGTACACTTATTCAATACAGATTAGTGTTATGCTCCAATTTCAGTCTCCTTTGATGTTAATTTTGCATGTTTGATTAGCAATTTTGTGAGTGTAATTGTTCTATCTCTTGGGTTCAATTTCCACATGGTATCATACCCTTTGTAGATCTATTTCTCTCCTTCCATATTGCTATTGTAGGTTCTACATCTTGACTGGGACCATATTCTGTTGACTGAAGGGCACAGTTTCTGAGCTATGGACCAATCTCAGAAGATCATCTTGACTCCATTCAATTTATTTGAATGGAAAGATGAGATGGTGATATTGTTGAGAGAGAAAGGTATCTACAGGGTTACTATGGAAACTGAGGTAGAGCCCAATGCAGCTACAGAGAAAATCAAATGGCACAACAGGAGGGATGAGGCCTATGGTCTTTTGTGTCTGAGCATTTCAATAGACCTCCTCTTCCATCTTGATGGATTGACATCACCTAATGAAGTGTGGGAGAATCTAGTAGATATTTTTGGTAATACAGATGAGATGAGAGGACATCAAATCGAGAATGAGCTGATCTCCTTGAGTCCCAGTAGCTTCGAATCCTTGCAACTCTATTTTTCCAATTTTAAAGCCCTTGTTTTGCAGATAAAACAGTGTGGGATCAAAAAGAAGGAAGAGTAACTAGTTTTGGCCATACTCACGAAGCTTGGACCTGACTATTCAGTGTTTTTTCTGACCTTCCATGCCACCAAGTTGACAGATCGAGCCTGGAAGATGCCTAATCTTTCAGAGTTCATGGAATCCCTCACATAGGAACAAGATAAGTTGGTGATGATGGGAACCATCAAACCTTACAAAGACCAAGATTTGGTTGCTGGAGATTCAAGGGTGGATTCAAAAAGCAAGAAAAAAGATAAAATTCCACCTGAGCAAAAGAGAGACAAGAACAAGTCTCAAGAGGAGCGCCAAGGTTCCAAGAAGAACCTCCAGAAGAAGAAGAACAAAGGAGAAATGAGCAAGTGCACATACTGCAGTAAGGGCTATCATTCTGAGAGATTTTGTATGAAGAATAAAATTGACATGTTAACCCAAATCCTGGAGAAGAATAACATCTCCCTTCCTGATTGCTCAAAGAAGAGGGAAGGAGGATCAAATTCAGAGGATAGAGAGAGAGTACATGCCTTGGTTGCTGGCACATCAAGCTCACCTAGCTTCATCATAGACTCTGGAGCTTATAGACATATGGTTTCAACAAAAGATTCAATCTCCTCTCTTGACATGTTGAAAGGTCCACCAATAGTTTTGGGAGATGACTCTCTCACTGACAGTTTAGGGAAAGGAAGGATTGATCTTGACCATGGTAAGTTCAATAATGTGTTGTATGTTCCAGGTATTTCCTCTAATCTCTTGTCAGTGTATCAAATGAGTCACACTGGGTCACTAAAGAAGGCCATATTCTCCCCTGATTATTTTGAAATAATTGATATTTCGAATGGTAAATTCATAGCAAAAGTGTTGTTGATCACACTTTGAAGGTGTACATGTTTTCCCACTTTCTACCCTACTCAAACCCCTCTGCTCTTTTGATTCATGTTAATGAGGCAAGCAAGATTTGGCATGAAATATTTGGCCATATTAACTACAAGTATCTTTCTAATTTGAGTGAAAAATATATGGTCATAGGGTTACCAAAGATCAAGTTTTCCAAGGGAGTCTGTCAAGGTTGTATCCTAGGAAAACACCTAGAGCACAAATTTGAGAGAGCTAGTCATGAGAGAACCTCTGCACCTCTTGAGTTGATCCAAAGTGACATTGCTGGTCCATTTCCTCATATGTCCATGATTCAAGAAAAATATGCACTGACCTTCATAGATGACTTTTCCAGGTATTGTTAGGTTTACTTCCTAAAGCATAAGTCTGAAGTTTTTGACCTCTTCAAAGTATTTAAAGCCTTGGTTGAAAACTAGTCTGGGAGGAAACTCAAGATCCTCAGATCAGACAATGGTGGTGATTATTTCAAGTCTAAGTTCATTCAGTATTGTAAAGATGCAGGTATTCAGATGCAGCATTCAATCCCTTACACACCACAAAAATGGTGTTGCTGAGAGAAAGAATAGGTCACTGAAAGATATTGCAACCTACATGATGGAGGCTAAGACTTTGCCACCAAATTTTTGGGCTGAGGCTATAAAATCAGAATCCTACATTCAGAATAGGGTGCCTCATAAGAAACTTGATGGTATTACTCCTTTCTAAGCTTGGAGTGGGCACAAGCCAGATGTGACCCATTTCAGGATTTTTGGCTCAAAGGCCGCTTGGGCTAGAATTCCAACTGAAAAGAGGAAGGCTTTGCAGCCCCAAAGCCAAGAGTGCCTATTTGTTGGGTATTCTAAATATTCAAAAGGGTACAAGATGATCAAATTGATCACTAACAAAGCCTTCATTGAAAGAAGTGTTCAGTTCCAAGAAGAGCCTTTAGTAGCAGTTGAAGTTGGAGAGTCTTCTTCACCACTAGATCCATTCATTGTAAGTGGAGAGACTAATGAGTTTGATGATTCTGATATCTATGATAATCATGATTTGATTTTAGATACTGACAGTCCTACAAGACCAAAATGGGCAGCAATGACCATTCATGGAGCTGGGGAACTAGCTTGAAATCCTAGTGACACTAGGAGGACTAGATCTCAATTTGAGAGTGTCCTTTGTATGAAAGATCCTTTATTTGCTGAGAAGTTCTATCTGATGGTTGAATAAGATCCAAAGAAATATGAAGATGTAGCACATGATCCAATATGGAAAATAGCCATAAAATAATAATTCATCTCGCTCCAGAAGAACAACACTTGGGAACTGGTTTATCTTCCCCCAGGGAGGAAGCTAGTTCAATGTAAGTGAGTTTTCAAGACTAAGTTTGTTGCTGATGGTTCACATTTGAAATACAAGGAAATATTGGTAGCCAAGGGCTACTCACAAGTACATGGCATTGACTACAATGAAACCTTTGCACCAATGGCAAATATGGACTCCATAAGGCTAGCTTTAGCCATTGCATCTTCGAAGCAGTGGGAGGTACATCACATGGATGTGAAGTGTGCTTTCCTAAATGGAGATCTCGCTGAAGAGATTTACATGCAGAAACATGAAGGGTTTGTTTCTAATCCAGATTTAGTGTGCATGTTAAAGAAATCATTGTATGGGCTCAAGCAAGCCCCCAGGGTTTGGTATGCTAAGATTGATGGCTTTCTGCTGTCATTGATTTTTGTTCGATGCAAGTCTTGTAATGTCCCAGTTTTGACCCCATTTGCATTAAAAGATACATGATGTATATATTGTAATTAATCGTGGTGTGGAGCTAAAGGCAAAAGCCCCACCATTGATTTGGTTGTGTATGTTTCGGCAATAGGGATAATTGTTGATGGTATATTGTGTTATCTGACACCTTATAGTTTTGGGCATCATGTAAATATGCACATCAATTAAAATAAACCTATAGCCAGCTACGACGATGCAACGTTGAATGAAAAGGGCATGATTCCTAAGGTTAAGGGGGGGTTGTCTAAACCATGGGAGCCATTGGGAGTTTCCATGTTTTGACCACCCACTAAACTTCTATTGTTAGATTAGTTGGAAGCAGTTATGGCTGGGCAGTGGTGGGTGGCAGGACTGCCAGTCTTTGCCCCATGTACACTCCACCAGCAAGATTTCTCTTCCTCACGCGGAGGGCAGGGGGATGCTTACCACTCTCTCGACTCTTCCACTCGTGGTTTTTGTCTTGAACATCTCACACATGCAGGGGTTGGTCTATTCTCCCTTCTCTCGCTGATTACAAGTATCCATGGTTCTTGACTGTGGGATCGGCTCTATTCTTTCCCCGACCTATGAAGAGGATAGATTTGTTTTTTGTATTATTGGACTGTGTGTATGTATGTTACCCTCATGGTTTTGGGGTCTTATTCATTCTCCCATCAATTGTCCATCCTCATGCACAGATCGAAAATCAGCATGGGTTTCCTCACGTAGGGGTCAAAATACTGTGATCTCATGTGGCGAGCTAGACGAACAGCTTGAGAGGCACGATTCTGCTATTTATATACTTTCCTTGTTAATGCTAGGAGTCTGTCTTCTTCCCCATCTACGAACTGTGTAAGGTTCCCACTATTTCATTATGGGATTGGGTTGTTTATATTACTTGGTCTTGGTTGTTGTGTATGCAAGTACCTTTTTGGGTTGTTGCTGAGTTGTTTTGGCCACGCTAGGGCCAATAACAACTCTGATTTGTCTTGTTGGTTTGAATTGTGTTCACCTTTTCATTTGGAGTTGTCACCCTGTTGTCTTCATCTTCTTCATAGAGATGTGAACTGTTTGTTTTGCTGTGCTATGTAGTGGTTGGTATTCGGACTATTGACAGTAGGATTAAAGGCTGAGTATGCTTGAGGAAACTGGTGTTTGGAGCCACTCAGACAGAGTTAGACTGCTGGCTTTCTTCTCCACAACCCTTGAAGAGTATTGGAAAGGGAATTCAGGGCCTGAGGAACTATGCAGCAGAGAAAGGACTGATTCCTGGTGTCAGGTGTGTGGGTGTCTTAGAATTTAGGTTAAATCTAGTGTAGGTGTCCTTAGCTCTCCATTGATGCCACCAACTTAGCAGTTAGCCTTTCCTAGATCCTTGACGGCTTGATAAACCCTACTATGTGGGCTTGGCTGAATTGTGTACCTTGGCTATGTGTAATCTTTCTTTGACCCTTATTCCTTGAGGAATCATGCCCAGCTCAGGGGTGGTAGTGTTGCTGAGAGATTGATGAGCACGTTGGCCTATGGTTGGGTGGAACGTTGCAGTGACATAGCTGGTTACGGGACGAGACATTTATAAGATAAGCATTCCTGTCCATTTTTATTCTACATTCACATTACTGTCTAATGTATAATGAACCATAATGATGAACATGTTGATGCTGGAATGTATATGTTTGCTTCCGTTGTATGTTGAGTAACTATGCATCCTTGTATGTTTTATGCATCTTAGCATGTTTTATGTCCTAAGCATTTTATATCAGCATTTATGTATGTTTTTGTTCATGGGGCTAGTTTCCCGGAGGTTCTTGATTGTTAGGTAGCATCCTCTTCACTGGTCATAGGGTCGGGGACGTTACAGTATGGTATCAGAGCAAAGGTTACAACATGGGCCTAAATGGGCCATGAAAGGTCAGCTAATAGAGACAAGTTGTCTTCTGCCCAGCAAAAATCAGAAGGAATCTGTGCATGACAAGAGAATTTTGAGAAAATTGAAAAATTTCTCTAAGCATTGGAACCATCAAACCCTTGGAGAACTCAATGAGAAGCCTCTCCGATATGTTGGAAATTGTAGTCAGAAGGACATCCGATGAGGGCAGGCGGAAAATAAATTTTTGAAAAAGATTTTAAGTGTCAGAATTGTCGGCTCATTGGAAGACTTAGTGACAAGTTCTTCCAATGAAGCGGATCACTTAGTTGGAAGGTCCTCTGGCACAGCGAAACACGTAGTATGAAGCACACCCAAAGATGGAAGGAAGATTGTGAAATTCCTATAAGTGTTCGTCAGTCATCGATGAAAATTAGAGGATGTAAGTGTCGAAACATTGACGGAAGAACCAAGAGGATAGTGTGTTGATTAGTTGATTGAGTCACTGATGCTTAGCTGATGATGCATCCACCGTTGCGGCTATTTAATGGACTATCCACCTGAAGGATAGTTGCTCTGACAGCCGACGCGATGGAAGATAGAGAAGAAAAGTTGCAGAAATTTTTCTAAGTATTCATCGGCCATAGGAAAATGTTAGTTGTATTAGTCGCTAATGAACATCGGCAAGAATTAGTGGAAAGGAGAGACGATAAAGTGGTGGAGGGGAAAATTCCATCGGAAGTCATCAGCGAAAGACAGCTGAAACGACGGCACAATGTAGTTGATGGATTCACCATAGTGTCGACGGAAAATAGTAGATGAAATATCCAATGGAGGGAAAACGACAAAGGGGAAAAAAATTTATGAAGTTTTTCTAACTATTGGCCATCGGAGATCGACGGAGATCAGTCGATTTAATTGACAAAAAGTAGCTATTGGGTCGCTGATACGTCGGTGGAAAAGAAGAGAAGCTAGTTGGTTGAGCCATCAATACAGTGGCAGGAAAATGTTCTGCAAGTTGGAAATGTCAGGCCATCGAAAGTCAATTAGTGATGATGAGCCGCAGTGTCGGTCGGGATATCCTGAAGGATGCCAATACATAGGCGAAAGTTAGCAGATGGAGCGGCCGATGCTCCAGCGGACGAAGAAAAGAAATTTATGAAAATTTGTCTAACTACCGGAAACGTTGGAAAGTTTTAGTTGTCCAAACAGCCGATACGTCAACGAAACTTAGTTATTTGGATCGTCGATGTAGCAGAAAATGTCGGTAGAAAATAGACGATGAAAGTGTCGACGCAACAGAGGAATAAAGGAAGTTTTTCACCGAAAATTCTCAAGTATGGAAATCATCGGTGGAATTTAGTTGATTTGATCGATGAATTTAGTGGATGGATAACTGTCGGTGTGGCCACCTAAGAGACTAACCGTCCGATAAAATAGTGTATCCGATCGCCGACACATCGAAAGCAAGTTGCTATCTAGTCTCCGCAACGACGGGAATGCTAGTGATTTGGGTCACCGATGCCGCAGTTACTAGAGGTTCTGACCATTGATAGGTTCATGACTTGTGGAAACCATAGAAGGTTCATTGGCCGCCATTGCAGAAGCATAGACAACTATCCAACAGATGCACAAAGCATCCGACCGCCAATACAACAGAGAAAATTAGACGTTCTAACAACCGAAACACCGAAAGGTTAGTGAAGAAAGGACCTGATGAACAGTCCTTGACATCACCGATGCTGATCTGAAGCCAAGACAACTATAGACCCAAAACGCTAGAAAAATATAGATGAGCAGGCTGCCGATGAGTGCGGAGAAAAACTAGAGTTTATGGCCGCCGAAATGTCAGAAACTTAGTTGGAAAGAGACCCGATAGGGAGAAAGAATTTTTTTGTTTTTCAGTGGAATTTTCAGCAAATTCCAGCCAGTGTTCCAGTCGGTTCTGTAGTGAATTTTCTCATTGGGGTTCTCAACATTTTCAAAACTAACAAGGAAGAAAACCCTGGGTGGCTGAAGTTCGCGTTTCATACCAAAATTCAGGGGTGTGTTTTGCCATCATTTTTGAAATGATGTGGTTTTCACACCCGAGGTCAGAATGAAGCATGTGGATAGGGGTTGGGAAGCTTGTCCAGTAGGGAACAAGGGAGAGTCACCAGAATTTGAATGTGGAGCAGTAAAGTGCTAGTGATTTCTTGGAAAAGAAAAGTGCTGCTGTCAATATGGACAAATCCAGGAATTGCATGCCTAGAGGTAGCAAGACCATGAAGTCAAACCAGCTGTTGTGTGGAAGAGGAGTTCCATGCAAGGATGAGGGACCTGAGAAGGGAAATTTCATTAAACCTTGTCTTTCTAATTATGATTACAATTTTTATACATAAAATGTATGAGGATATGCCTAGCATGCATAAGATATTACATGTTGGTAGGAATAGTGAGAATTATACATTTATAATGAGCCACTAATGATAATTATTGCATTGGTGTTGGAATTAGTGGAAAAACCAATGACAACATGGACATGGCTGAATATGTTGTTGATGCTGACGAATGTGACTAGTAACCTTATGGATAAAGGGATAAGGCAACAAGTCAAGAATCAAAAGTTGGTGAGCAAATTCTACAATCTCCTGCAAAGGACCAACAAAACTGGTAATGTCAAGGGGATAAGTAGGACTCAGGAAGGTAAGAGTTTAAATTATGACAATTGCATGGAATGGTAAAAGAAAGAGGTCTCATACCAAGTGGGTATTTCAATTTTATACTACATTCATAGAGAAAGGTGTCATGACTATATTATGTTTTTATGAGCTTAGTAGCCCAAGGAAAGTAAGCACTGATGATCTTGATTATGGTCATGCATCCTATATGAAGTAGTCATGGTTAGGCCATGCATGGTATGTTTGAATGCATAGTATTCCTGAATCAATGCAAGGTAGCATTGAGTGGGCATGCATTAAAAGATTTTGTAAATCTTGTAGTTATGCATTGAATGGATGCATATGAAAAGTATGAGTAAATGTTGTAGATATGCATACATAAGTATGGGTGCAAATGTTGTGATGCATTGCATGAATGCATAGATATAGTGCATGTGTCATTATGAATAACTAATGACCAAAATGATGAATTGATGACAATTCTAGAACCATTTCAAGAGCTGATGTGAATCCAAGATATTAAGTGAATGAAGAAGGTAGTCATGATCAATTGGCTGCCGGAAATGCTCTATGGAAGGGCAAGGGGGTACAAATGATACACTTGTGAAGTAAGGATTATCTAAACATTTCATTTAAATTGCATAAATGATGTGACTGTACCCTGTAATTTAAAGTATGATAATGATTGTGTGAAGTAAATGGCTTTTGGTAATATTGATGTGATTAACAGTTGGAAGTATTTGAATTTTATAAATTCTGAAAATGCTTCAGTGATGGTTGCAGCAATGAAAAGGTTATATGCATCCAGACTTACTAAGTGTTTGGCTGACTGAGGTTCACGTTTCGGGTATATTGTTTGGGGTGTGGCAATTTGGGTAAGACCATGACAAAGGCCGAGATCTACCATGTGAAAGAGCCAAACCTTATGAGAAAAGTATCATGGTTGTGAAAATAGTTTGTATGCATGATGGGTTGTTAAATTTGAATTGTGAGTTTCGGATTTAAGAAATTGTTGACAACTACTAATAACTATTGGCTTTCATAAGATTGTGTCAGGAGGATGCATTGTAAGTAGGTATTCATGTTATGCTAATAAGCATAAAATTATAATGGGCATAGTGGTGCTGCTTACAAGAGACCCACAATTGAGGATCACCTCATTGCTAAGCAAATCAATTTCTGTAGTAAATAGAGTTGCAAATTCTCATTGAATTTAATTACTAATGCCATTGCTTGGTTATGGAACAATCAAATTTGGATTGTATTATTAGATAAGGATTGATTGTTTGGCTATTTGATGAATGTGCCAAGGGTACACACTGTAGGAAGATCATGTGTGATGGCCTGCAGGAGCCAAACTTCATGGGAAGGTTTTTCCCTATCTTGGAAATGGGTTTTAGGTGAAACTCCATTGGACATTTTGGAAATATCTCATCTGCACTACATGTTTGGTAAGCAACATGAGTGGGATGGTATGGATTATGTCGGTAAGACATGTGTGAATATGAAATGTAAAAAGGAATTGGGATGGAAAACCGAGGGACTGTCAACTCAGAGAAGGGAGCCCCCATTCCTCCTCAATGAAGGAATACCGCATCGGCAAATGGATAAGTGTTCTGTGACCCTAGCTAAGAATATGCATGTCAAATTATTAAAATTCCATATGCAGAACATGTTTTGATTTTATTTCTATGGCTTGAGTATGAATAGGGCCTACATGGCACACAGCTGAAAAGGGTGCACACTTTTCTGATGTCGGATCATGAAGGGGTTTTTCAATATTGATTACACCCTAGGGAGTGGACACACTCTTGGTGTCTCAATACTTGATAGTGAATGATGTGAAATATAATTTCAGTTTTAGAGTAGTAACGTTGATGAGTGCTTATATTTCTTGTGTTGTCAGGATAAACATAGTTAGTCTAGTGTTGTACACCAAATGGATAATGGCTTGGGCTCATCCTACCTTCTACTAAAGAGCACAGAGAAGGAGACATTCCTGAGGGACTGTCAACTCAGAGAAGGGAGTGGTCTTTTGTGTGATATGGGGTAGTGAAATTAGAGCTCACTACTGGAAATGAAACTTGTAAATAGTCATTTATTATTGATATAAGTGCATGTGTTATTGTTTATGTCCTGATAAACCCAACTGTGTTGGCTTGGCTGATGATTGGTTGTTGATATCAGTGCATTGTTGATATAAGTGCAGGCGATTTACTGATGGTTTGATAAACCCAACTGAAGGTTGGCTTGATCGTGCCTAATATATATATATATATAAGGAGGTTGTGAAGTAGCTTGCATGCTGACCTAAAATCCAAGTCCATAGGTAATCCCAAGGCTTGCAAAGCAAAGAAGGATCCTGTGGACCAACGAGGAAATGCACAATACAAATAAGTATTGGATTATTTTGCAATTCTTGCTTATGAATATGCATGTGTATATCATTTGGCTATGATGTTTTAAGCTCTTTTTTAGGAGGTTAAAAACGATGAGAATAAACTGAACATGTGAATTTATTCAATGTTTGAAATAGGTATCGCTAGAAGTGAGGACTATGAAAGCATCCTAGAGGTGCATGTGGACATGTGACTATCCTAAAGAGCTCAGAATGAGTAGTAATGAAAAACATGCTAGTATGACTATGAAGGTCCTAGCAACCGAGACAAAACATGCGGGGAGGCTCCATGGTTGAAATGTTTGAAATAGACTGGAGACACAAAGTGTCATGACCAAGAGGGATTTTTCCAGCATTCATGGTGAAGGGAAAAAGGTTGAGAGCATGAAAATCCATAGCGGTGGTGTGGGTTCCAGGATGGAACAAAACAAAGAGGGGAAAAAAATCTTGTTGATTATATATATATATATATATATATATATATATATATATATATATATTTATGCATTGTGAAAACAAAAGATTGTTGAATGCATGTATGACTGAAAATGGAATGTGTGTATTTGCTTAAAGTAAATTGTGAATACTGGAATGGTTAATTCCCTGCCCAAGAATGGACATGAATGAGTTCATGTGCCTATTGGGAAGGCATGAAAAACATGAAAGTCTCCTTGATGAGACTTGGAGTGTCATGCCAATTGGGCAATTAATTAACTGATTTTAATGCCTATTTATGCTTGTTCTGATAGAATTTCAATGGTGCATTTCACAGGTGAGAAAAGTGAAACCAGTGGTGCACATTGATCATGGCAGCAGACCAAAAGCTGCTGGACTTGGTTGGGAGCATCCTTCAAACGATTTCCAGGACCCAAGAGAATCTTGGAGAGATGCTCAAGATACAGAAAAGGTAGAATGAGATGAACCACCAGATTTTGCAAGACTCTATTGGGTTGTAAAAGGAGGTGAAAAGCCTTCTGGGAGCAATCCATAAAGGCAAGGAAAGTGGATCAATGATGGGACATTCATCCAAGCAATCCGTTAACAAACATTTTAGGCATGAAGACTCAAAATAAATTGAGTAGGAAAAGATGAAGCAACCAGCGAAATGTTGGAAATGTGGAGGACATCATTTATGCCGGGACTGCCCAGCGAGGGAACATAAAGGGGGTAGCAGCCACAAAGATCCTCAACTTGGGGGTGAGAAAAAAGCTGAGAACCAATAGGAGAAGCTCGTGGAAGCCAAGGGGCTTGGTCCTGAAAGTTCAAAGTAAATAATTGAACATGAGACAGATCTACAAAATTTTGAAATTTTGATGTGCAAAATGTATATGTATTCCTACATATTGGAACACCGAGGACGGTGTTATGCCAAGGGGGAGGGGATTTTAATGTCCCTATTTTGACCCCATTTGCATTAAAATATACATGATGTATATATTATAATTAATCGTGGTGTGGAGCTAAAGGAAAAATCCCCACCATCGATTTAGTTGTGTATGTTTTGGCAATAGAGATCGTTGTCGATGGTATATCGTGCTATCCTGCACCTTATAGTTTTGGGCATCATGTAAATATGCACATCAATTAAAATAAACCTACAACCAGCTACGACGACGCAACGTTGAATGAAAAAGGGCATGATTCCTAAGGTTAAGGAGGGTTGTCTAAACCGTGGGAGACATTGGGAGTTTCCATGTGTTGACCACCCACTAAAATTATGTTGTTCGATTAGTTGGAAGCAGTTATGGCTGGGGAGTGGTGGGTGGTAGGACAGCCAGTCTTTTCCCCACGTACACTCCACCAGCGAGCTCACTCTTCCTCACATGGAGGGCAGGGGGATGGTTACCACTCTCTCCACTCTTCCACTCGTGGTTTTTGTCTTGACCATCTCACGGATGCAAGGGTTGGTCTGTTCTCCCTTCTCTCACTGATTACGGGTATCCATGGTTGTTCACTGCGGGATCGCCTCTGTTCTTTCCCCGGCCTATGAAGAGGATCAATTTGTTTTTTGTATTATCAAACTATGTGTATGTGTGTTACCCTCATGATTTTTGGGTCTTGTTCATTCTCCCATCAATTGTCCATCCTCATGAACAGAATGAAAATCGGCATGGGTTTCCTCACGCAAGGGTCGAAATACTGTGTTCTCACATGACGAGCCGGACGAACGGCCTGAGAGCCATGATTCTAGTGTTGATATGCTTTCCCTGTCAATGCTGGGAGCCCGTCTTCTTCCCCATCTGTGGACTGTGTAGGGTTCCCGCTGTTTCATTATGGGATTGGGTTTTTGATATTCCCTAGTCTTGGTTGGTGTGTATGCAAGTACCTTTTTGGGTTTCTGCTGATTTTTTTTGGCCACACTAGGGCCAAGAACAACTCTAAGCCATCTTGTTGGTTTGAGTTTTGTTCACCTTTTTGTTTGGGGTTGTCACCCTGTTGTCTTCATCTTCTTCATAGAGCTGTGAACTATTTGTTTTGCTATGGTATGCAATGGTTGGTCTTCGGACTGTTGAGAGTAGGATTAGAGGTTGGGTATGCTTGAGGAAACTGGTGTTTGGAGCCACTCAGACATAGTTATACTGCTGGCTTTCTTCTCCATAACCCTTAAAGAGTATTGGAAAAGGAAGTCAGGGCCTGAGGGACTGTGCAGCAGAGAAAGGACTGATTCATAGTGTTAGCTGTGTGGGTGTCTTAGAAGTCAGGTTAACTCTGGTGTAGGCATCCTTAGCTCTCCATTGAGGCCATTAGCTTAGCAGTTAGCCTTTCCTAGCTCCTTGACGGCCTAATAAACCCTACTGTGTGGTCTTGGCTGAATTGTGTACCTTGGCTATGTGTAAGCCTGCTTTGACCCTTATTCCTTGAGGAATCATGCCCAGCTCGGGGGTGGTAGTGTTACTGAGAGATTGATGAGCACGCTGGCCTATGTTTGGGTGGAACGTTGTAGCGACGTAGCTGGTTGCGGGATGAGATATTTATAAGATAAGCATTCCTGTCCATTTTGCTTCTACATTCACATTACTGTCTAATGTCTAATGAACCATAATGATGAACATGTTGATGCTAGAATGTATATGTTTGCTTCTGCTGTACGTTGAGTAACTATGCATCCTTTTATGTTTTACACATCTTAGCATGTTTTATGTTCTAAGCATTTTATATCAGCATTTATGTATGTTTGTGTTCATCGGGCTAGTTGCCCGGAGGTTCTTTATTTTTAGGTAGCGTCCTCTTCGCCGGTCAGAGGGTTGGGGACATTAGGAGTCTGATCCTAATGTATATTTGAAGCTGATTCATGTTTATTTGATGATTATTTTCTTGCATGTGGATGACCTTCTGATTACAGGAAGTTCAAAGAAAGACATTGCCTCCTTGAAGGATGCAATGAACCATGCATTTTCCATGACAGATTTGGGATTGTTGAGCCAATTTTTGGGTCTCAAAATTGCTCAATCCCAACATGGAATCAAACTACATCAGTCCAAGTATTCCTTATATTTGTTGAACAAGATCAACATGAAATATTTCAAGCCAAGCAAGACTCCCTTCCTTTCAGGATTTAAGCTTGAAGAAGCAGGTTCTTCTCCTATGGTACATAATACACTGTATATGTAGTTGATTGGGTGTTTGTTTTATCTTACACACACTCGACCTGATCTATCTTATGCAGTTAGTGTGGTTTCAATATACATGGATCAGCCTCATGAGATCCACTGAAGGGCAGCCAAAAGGATCCTAAACTTTTTTTAAGGAAGAAGAACTCATGGGATCTTCTTCTTCTGTGCATCTTCAAAACAAGTAGCAGACATCTTCACCGAAGTTTTTTTGAGAATACATTCAGAAATCTCAAATCAATGTTGAGTGTTGTTGATCATGCTGTGAAGCATGATTGATGATAATATTTCCAATTTTTTTTTTCCTATCCATGTTTAAGGGAGGATTTTCCCACTGGGTTTTTGCCTCTTTCCTTGGTTGTATGGACAAGCAGTATGTAAAGGGTGACTAAGCCTTATTTATAGGACCTGTATTTTTATGATATTTACTCATAAATTCAGGATTAAGGGGGGTTTTTAGAATAATCAACCCATAGTTACCTACCTTAGACATTAATTAAATCATTTTTGTCTTATTACCTAGTCTCCTAGATTCCACTCTATGCTAGTTGCCTTCTACATGTCCTAGAAGTCAACACATGCCAAAACTGAGTCATGGAGCGCTTGGGAAACTTCCTGGAAACCCATTTTAGCATGTATTTTTTATTCTAGATCCTCCAAAGTGCATATCTGCTTTTTCTGAAAAGCTTCCTGTTTTATTGAGAATTGAGGCAAAAGGAAAAGCTAGACTAGGCGTAGTTGACTTGTTTTTTTCCCACATCATCCTCCCTCCTTTTCTCCTAATAAAATCATGTATGATTTGTCTTTCCATCCCTCATTATCTTTCCTACTTTACTTATCCAATTCGTGAACATCTTGGTGGATTTGGAAACTGCTTTATGCACCTATGGGGGATTTGACTAGATTTAGTAAGCCTACTTTTGACCTTTTTGAATGGAATCCTTATGAATTATAATCTCTCATGTAATTATATATTGCAGCAGCCTATTACTTCACAAGGTTGGCTATTGTACACTTATTCAATACATATTAGTGTTATGCTCCAATTTCAGTCTCCTTTGATGTTAATTTTGCATGTTTGATTAGCAATTTTGTGAGCATAATTGTTCTATCTCTTGGGTTCAATTTCCACAGAAACATACCAATTACTAGTCTCTCTTTCTATATTTATGAGAATAATGGTGTTCTTGGAGTAATTCCCCCTCTATCATTATCTTAATTGTAGGTGTAACTCACATGGAAAATTGTTAGAGAATGTATGTTATGAATTGGCGTGAGATCAAGTAAGAAAACTATATCCTTAATGGGCCAAGGAAGATGGAAAAATACTTTAAGGTATTGGTTGTAAAATTTTTAGCTCATGGAGCAACAACTAATTTTCAACCTTAAGAGATTAAATATCGGAGTAGCATAGTAAAACCTATTGGACTCGTTAAGATCTAGTGAACTTGGATAGTGAGCAGCATGAGTAAGCATTCCAACTGCATGTATAAAGTAGGGTTATGTAGAGGTTAGAAACCTTGAAATTGTGATAAACATGATTAATCCAAGTTACAATTAAAATGTTGGTTGGTAAAGAGATAATATTATTCTCTAACCTATTCAAATTAAAAAATATTGAAGCAACCTATTGTGTCAATTCAAGACTGTCATACTAGCAGGGAACAATGCTAAATGGTGTAGCAATACTAGTAGGGAATGATTCTAGATAACATAGAAACAATAATAATGTTAACATGATTTTGAAAGGCATGAGCTAATGGGTGCAGAATCCATGGGATAAACCAAATTTAATCTTACATCCATTGCCAACAAAGAGCATGCCTGAATTTCATATCGACACAAGACAAACCTTTTAAAGTTCTTGACCACTTGCAGAATCCATGGGATAAACCAATTTAATATTGCACCCATTTCCAAAGTGGATATTGTTCAAGAACAAATAAAGATCATGTCTAACATGCATACTGACATATGACAAACCTTTTAAAAGTTCTTGGCCACTTTAGATTAACAATGAAACGATGAATTTGAATCATACACATTTTCATTACTTGGAACTGATATATCATATTCCTCTTGGATCCTCAATACACAACACCCAAAATCACTACCATAAAAACAAAACTAGAGAACATAGAAAAACCCAAAACCCCAAAAAAAATTAATAAAAGGTATCCCAGCTGAAAGAGACATCTCTCAAATTTAACAAAGAAGCAACATCACATCTGAAAGCTGTCGAGAACATAGATACCTAATTTAGAATTTTTCCAACACCATAATCTTACCTAGAAGAACTAGACATTCTTAAACCCCTTATGTTTATATTCAATATCATAGAACCTCATCAGTAGCCTCAACCTTTGATGCTGAAAATTATACTAGTGGGAACAGAGGACCTCAATATACATTGTTGAAAATTGAAAATGGTATCAACATAAGCACATAGACCTTTGTAAGGAAAGCTATCATATCCATATGTAAATTTAACAAATTTGTATCTAAACCAGGCCAATATACATCAATGTTGTGATCAGGAAAGAATGGACTAAAAGCATTTAACCAATGTAACACATTTAGTGAACTAATGATCCACTGTCCTCGAGCCAGTTTGATTTTAAAAACTCAGATATACTTCAGTATCATCACCATGAAATAGGGGAGGAACATCTATCAATTGCAAAGAATTTTTGTAACCTTTGTTACATACAGGATTCAACCATCACCACATAGCTATTGACAAAACTACTCGATGTAGCATAAGGAGTTCTTAATTCATTCTCAGTGGAAGGATATAGACTACTACCACCTATATGAGGTTACTGTAATTTTTCTTGTTTCTTGAACAATGGTTATTATATCTATATTCCCTTAAGCAGAAATCCACAGTTAAGAAACATTATCAATTCCAGTTGGACTTTATCTGTGTTGTAGATTTGAATTTATTCTCATGTCCAACTATTGCTCAAAATACAATCCATGAAAGTGCTTGGAATAGAATTTATGTTGCTTAAAGGATAGTCTACTTTGTTGTGAAGACCAAGGGGGCTTAAGAATGGTGTCTATTCAATATTGCATTTAAACTGGTTAAAATGTGTTAGCTTAGTATATGACGGCTGTTATAAAAAATTCTTGGAAGAAACATCACTCCAATGAATGAATATGACTATAAAACAGTCCATTTTCAAGAATATAGAGCAATAAAGGGAAATTTAAAGTTCATATAGATGTGCCATCCATGTAAAAATGTTTTTTCAATTCGAATTTGGTTTAAGTGGAATAAAACTCAACTTGTGACCAAATGAATCATGGAAGGTGTTAGAGTACAACTTGTCTACAAAGATTGAATTGAAATGTTATAATAAAGGTTCCAATATAACTTAAGTTGCAAAATTGTCCATTTAATATCTAGGTTCGAGGACCTTCACATTGTTGAAAATGCTTCACATAAATTGGTATAGGATCCATCAATTAATTCCACCATGTAAAATCTTTATTCCAAGTATACACAATTCAACAACTATATCCATATTAGAAAAACTAAATGGAATTTGAAAAATGAAAAAGTGAAAGTATGTGCCATGTCAACAAAGTATCGATGCTCACAAAAATAAATTCCAAAGTGGATTTCCTATTCTCTATCGACAACTTTCTCTTTAGACAACTAAGTTCTTTGGGGATTGGAAACCCTGAAGCTTAGGAGAGCGAGAGGGGACGAGAAACATATTGAGAAAAGTAAATCTAATAATAAGCTAATGGCAGTGGTAAGAATGTATGAACGATGGCATTACATTCATTTCCAACACTCAAGTTGTAGTGAGAGCTCTACTATTAAACTTTAATGATATGTGTTAATTATAGCTAAAATGTACTCCATCATGTGCATAATGCTCTACATTTTGTTTCATTTGTCATTTTAAACAATCCTCTATCAATTATTATATTACAATGTGAAATTAATGTTTTTTTCTTTCTCTTCAGATTTGATTTTATGGTTCACATCTTTATCATCCAAATTACCTATGTTACTTTAACATATCCAAAGAGATTTCCTTTTCGCATGTTGTAGAAGTGAACTATGGAGGTGGTGGAGATTTGGAAAATGTTTATACAGGGGACTCCACTTGAGGATATGGGTGCAATTCCAAAGTAATTTTTAGGATCCAAAACATCTTTTACAACACCCATCTTAAGTTACAACAAAAAACAACTACATTTTACATTTTATTATTAGTAGATCCATCCACTTACCAAAAAAATCTGTCATCTTCACTCTCATATTAATCAAACTTTACAATTCTATAAACTAACACTAGTCTTTAGTTAAACACAGCTCATAACGATAAAAAACTTAAATCAAGAAAAAATAGTAATACTACTCAACAAGCAAGTTCTAGAGACGACTAAAAAAAGGGTTGGGTTAGAATTAAATGAATGACACTCTTTTCTCTCCCATAACTTTCATTGAATAGGTCTCATTTACAATATGGCCTTTGAAAATATGTCTACCTATGTGTTCATTTCTTAATAGATGTGTGAGAATCCTTGCTTTAGTAACACAAGTTCAATGTATATTGAATTGAGAAGAATATCTTGCACCTGTACCAATCCCTTCATCAAGTTAATAATAAGAATAGAGTCACTCATCAAATGAATCTTCTGAACTCTTCTTCCAACAACCTAAGCTAATATCAATTTTAGAGCTAGAAATTTTTCTTTGTTTTTGGTACCCTCCCAATTTGTGCCATGAACTTTATAAAATGTGAGTTCAAGAAGTGTAGAATACAACATGTAACTTCCACAAAAGGATCCCCTTAGGTTGTCCCATCGAGATAATCCCATGGCATAATTTTTTCAATAATTTATGGGACCACCACTCTCTTTCCTATCACTAATGACTTTTGTTTAACTCTTTCTATGCTACTCGGGCTTTATGGTGCTATTAATTGTGAGACGTTAAATTGTTTTTTCCCAATTTTATTACTACTAACACCCACTGGGGAGTCATGTCACGATGGATAGTACAAGATAGATAACATTCCTTGGGGAGGTTTGATCCTGGGTGAGGAGGGCCATATTCTACCATGAGACGTTAAACTTACCTTCAAATAGTTCACCATTCTTTTCTAGCCACACCCCCTAGGTACAGAGTAAAGGTAAATCTCTATACTTTTTCAATTTTATGTTCTCACACACAAAATTTAAGTAGACATTGAAATATACCCCAACTCATAAGCCTTGGATACCAATACCTCTTTCTAATTCTACCCATACAACAATAATAAAAATCACTCAATATACAAACGACATGTGATTTATTTTCTTACCTTACATATTGGACACCTTCTAGATTTTTCTCTACATATGATCCCAAATAAGAACTATATTACTCAGCATTAGACACATAAAAATATTGGTCTTCATCATGCACTTGAATTTCCAAATTATTGAGTACCACCAAGAAAAATCCTACTCAACCTGTGCTTCCCTTAAGATTTTGAAACACAAGTCCTAGACTAGGTTGTAACACAAATTTCTCTGATAGTAGCATAAACAAAGACATATGAATTCTAAAAAGGCTAGGGAAAATGTAGTCTGGTACTTGTACAAGTTTTCGGAGGAGGGGCCTGTATGAAAGATGAACCATCGACCGAGGAAGAGTTTTCTGACAGTGCTAATGTACAACGTTTGGTGTGGTGTTGTTGTCGGGGAATACAACCATCAAAACCTGTGAATGGGAGGGAAGGGTGATCGAAGGGACGATTTCTGAAAAAATACAAAATCTAGGAAAAAAATTCGAATAATTAGCGAAATCCCTAAATCATTGTTAAAATTAGGAAAAAATATTTGAAGAATTAGCCAACTCCTCAAATCATTGTTAAAATTAATTAAAATTTTGATAAAAATAATGCTAATGTTATGTTAGAGAAATACTAATAATTTAATATAAATGATTTCCGTATCAGGTTGCAATGTCAAGTAATCAATGCTATGCTAGTGTGAATTAAAAACTTGATAAGCCATGTAAATGTCAACCTTTTTAGTGGTAAGTGCAAATTTGCTCAAATACGAGCTAAATTGTTTTGGTGGTAAGTGCAAATTTCCTCAAATCCGAGCTAAAGTGTTGTGAGGCTTAGGAGGGAAACGTAGACCCTGGTGTAGTAGTGTTACAAATATAAGATGAAGTGTTTGGTTTTGGTAGGACAATGTGTGGATGAAAGAGACCAAGTTACAATTCCATAACAAGCTGCTCATATGATACCACATCAATCACTGTAGGCAGAGAGCTCATTTGTTTGTTGGGTTTGTATATTTGGGGTCATTTTCTCTTGCATATTTGGGTTCATTTTCTCTTGTGGGGAGAATAGAACCATGGGGTAAGAGAAAAGAAGGAAGGAAGCTGGTGTATCACCCATATCCCAAGTATATTTGTGAATATTTGTTCATCCCAACACTGTTGGGTGTATTCTAGGAATCCTTCCCTCTTTTTGTGACTAAACTCTACCATTCTGAGTATAGAAATCAAACACTACAGTTAATTTTTTCCTATAGCATCAAAGGGAAGCAAGTTGTGGCTGTTTGGAGGACTCCAGGAAGTCATTTCAGATGTACCAGAAGTTTGTGAGTCCACATACACCTACAGGTCTAAATTATTTTACAAATCTCCTTATTTGACTCACATTGTGACCTTGTTGTATCTGCCTCGGAAGGAATGCCATTTCTTAGTGTGTTGGGAAATATTTCTAGTATTAAATAAGGAGATCATAGTTTATTTTTAATGTTAATTTCATTGAATTCTCATATTGTATGCCAAACTCTATTATCAATGTTAACTGTTTGATAAAACATTTAAACAAAGGGTAACACTAACATACACATAGACTCACAACATGGGCTAGTGGGGAGACATTCAGTGAACCTTGAGCAGTAGTAACAGAGTGTTTGACAAAATCCCTAAGCCAGAATAGAATAAAACAAATCAACAATGATTTACTTTGATTTATCATCTACATTGCCCCACTGTCATAAGAGATGTGAGTCCTTGAACACCAATTCGAATGTAGTTGTTGTACCTCCACTCGTCGCAAAGGTTTAGAGTTCGAATCCTCCAAATAAAGTCATGTTTTCAAACTTTTTTCATGAAGCATGCTTCTTCTGGGAAATTTATGAGTATCATTAATAGTTACCAAGTATTTTTGCATTCCAAAATTATAACAATAGATTCAATAAACAAACACAGAGTGAGACAATGCACAATATGCTTCAATACATAGGTTGAAGTTACAAGGCCGTGAATTCATGAAGAGCTCCACACCTCCCATGAACCATGGACCCTGTATACCTCCCATAAAGTGTGGATATGTAGTAACACTTTCAATTAATCCTCAAAGGAGCATGTGACTGATGAAATGGAGACCACAAGGAATTAAATCTAACTTTCACCAAGATGTCCAATTTGCATCGTTGTAGAATTGTATTTTATTTTTCCATAATCTTTGTTTGGTTGTGAAATGTGGGCTCTATTGGGGATACAAATATTTTACAAAATTAAAAAAAAAACTGCTTTTTCCTCCAAAATAGGCATATCATCTATGGGGACCACTGCTCAAGCTTCCAATTCCTATTCTTGTTATGCCAATTTTCCTGAATCTGCTATTACATTCAAATATGCAGCTAGCACTTCACTTTTTTTCTCTTTAAATAGAATTTGATCAACCACCGTTGTGCCATTATCAGGTTTATCCTATTCAGATTCCAACCCACTATTTGTATTTCATTAATTTTTCTCTCCTTGGCATGCAAATGATTTTGCCAATATAAGAGGGGTTTGGTGTGTTTGAATAGTTTTCTAATACCACATAATCTAATATCTGCATCATTCTGGTGGGTACAGTACATTGTTTAATTCTCTATTGATTTTCCAATCAAGAATACCCATTTTAAGATTTATGAGGAGTCTATATTCAGGCAGTAACGTTCAGTTTCTAGGGGTTTGATTGGCCATTTTCATAGTTCTATTATATCTATTTTACCCTTATTTGCATGCAAGAAAATAAGTCTAATGGACAACTCGGCAGATATTGGAAAGCAAGGTAAGATTTCTTCTTTTGTTGAAATAGTTGGGAAAACCAAAGACAAAGCACGACAATATTTGTAGTCAACCAATTGGAAACTATAGGATGCAATAAATCAATACAACAGAAAAGTATGTACGTCCACTATTACTTGTGAACAGGGAAGCATTGTATGATGATGTTGTTTTTCAATATAGGTGGGTTACAATTTCCTTGTGTAGTTCATCTATTCTGCAGGGCCTTTTTCTTTTCATGGTGTATTTTGATAACCAAGAAGGGCAGTATACATTTTAATTACCCTGCACCGTGATAGCATATTTTTGTGGAATACCACATGTTTTATCTTCTGCCACGCTTCATCCCAAAATTCTGGGATAACATTAATGCTTCATTGGGTTATTGTATTCTTCATTTTTGAAGTAAGGAATCCCACTAAATCAACCTAATCCTTTTCATTAAAGGTAGGATTTTACTAAATCCACGTATATGCAATTCAATTGCCATCATCTTTCATTGAAGTCATGGTAGGATTCTCCTTAATAGGTGAAGCATTCCAACCAATTTACCCTTTTTATTGTAGAGATATCTCAGTTTCTGATTAAAAGAGTCTTTTTTATTTGTTTCAAATTAATCATCTTATTATTCATCCAATTCCTTGTCTAAATTCCAATCAAAATTGATACTTTTGTTCTTTGTTTTTTGTGTCAGTTGCTTGGACTCTACATTCCCAATTCCTATAGTCTGACTTCTCACAATAAAAACACATCGTTACCTTTTTAGTGCTACCATTGGCTTCATGTTTTCCTTTTTTTCTTTTACCATTGGTAGAGAAAATATATTACCCATTTTCATCACTAATTTCATCTCTTGTGAAAAAAGAGAATGGTGGGATTGATGATGGTTCACCCATGCTAATATAATATTACTTTCTTTGAATACAAAGTAGAAAGAAAGTAAATAGGTTGTTTAATAAAACCGTTTTGGCATTGTCTTCTACTTTTATAACTTTTTCATGTTGTGTATGATGGCCTTCAATGCATTAACATGTTGATATGTAGCTTATCGTTTAATCATTATAAATCCAAAATACCATTTCTTTAAAAGAAACTTTGCATTGTGAGCCTTTGATGTAAATAATTTATTTAATTGTTCCTATATTTCCTTTGAGCTTTTAGATACATCTAGATGGTGAAATTTGAAGTTGAGTATCTCAAATTACTAGAAAAATATTTTCTTTTCCTTTATCATATTTTTAACATCCATTCAACTATTTTTTTTAAACAAGAATGTGTATAATTTTGTATTGTAAAGAGATGCAGCTGGACTGGTCAGTGATGTAATACAAATTTATTGATGTATCTAAACTCAAGACCCAACAATTCTGTCAAGCAAAAAGAGTAAAAAAAATAGATAGATATCCTTCACAGAGGATGTCATAGGAATACTACAAGTATAGGATTGAAAAAAAACATCTGGAATAAGAAAAACCTTGAGAAACATAATACTAGAGTTTAACAAAAAAATGATTGTTGTGTGTTTCTTCCATCCTGACATTCACATGTTGAGTTCCTTCATGTTCCAAGTCCATGGATTCAAACTGTTGATATACAGTTTCCTCCTCTTTTAACTCCCAAGGTGTAGATCCCAAATACTTTATGATATTAGAAGCAACTAATTGAGAGCCCTTGTTGAGATTTCATACCATATTCCATAGTTCTATTGTAAAAATGTTTGTATTTGTAATTATCATAACAGATGCATCAACTATGATATTTGTTAGAAGTTTGGTGTGCATATTGTCTGCAATTTAATTATTTACAATGCCAATAATACTAAGAACTTCATGGCATCTACAACCTAAGCTTGCTTCCCTTTTGTGCGAACCACAAGAAAATATTTGTGGGTAGCCCAAGACAAGTTTGCTTCCACCACATTCTAGTAAATATTAGCTTCCTGGAAAGATAGCTTATAAGAGTACTACCTCATGAAATTTGTATTCCAGTCTTACATTCTTGTACACTTCATTTCATAAGTGAGGATTGATAAAACTTGCGGAAACCTTTGTGAAAGGATTTGTCACGGGAAATTAAAATGGTGTGAGGAGAACAATACGTGGCTAAGTGACTTGGCATTATTGATCATCGAAATTTTATTTTTCCTGAAAGAGAAGTCTTCACTTGTCAATTTAATGTCAGTGGTGACGATGTACCTCTTCCAAATATTTAGTTTTGATTGTAGAAATTCAAAGTAGTCTTCATAACAAATTCATAATTTTTTTCGTTAATGGTGTCTTCTAGGTATATGCCTGAAGACTAATTTGATTCGAATGTATATTGTGTGGCATAGGGGATTCCCCAGCCAGAACTTGTCAGGCACATTATTGTGGTGATAATTTCTCCTCACTACAGGGGTAAAAATGGCTCCCTTGTGCCTATAGGGCACAAGGGTAGGTTTCTACCCTTAGAAAATAGTAAAAAAAAACGGACTGTAAAATGGTAAAAAAAGAGCTGCGAATTGAAACTAAGCTAAGATACACTAGAACAAGTAAATGGCAGCTATTCTAAACTACATCTAAGAGAAAATGACAGGAAAAATGAAAGAGAAGCAGTGATGGAACATTGTTGAACCCCTCTGCACACAGTAGGTTAGGGTTTCGCCTCCCAAACTTGCAAAAATAGACCTATACTACTATGAAGACAACTTGCAAAAGATGTTAATGGAAAACCTGCAACTAGAAATATTGGTTAGAAAATGAAACAAGTAAATAAACATGCATAAACAAAAGATATACCTCACTTGGGTGGAAATGGGCCACCATTCCCTAGCTCACGGGAGCACCTCTCTCTTGGTTGGGGAGAAATGGCTTGGAGAAATGGAGATGGAGAAGAGGGAGAGTGGGTGGTTTGAGAGCAAGAGGTCTCAAAGCATCCACAGGCAGCATAACAATATGCAAATGAGGAGTGTTTTGAGAGTGACCCCCCACCCTCCTTATATAGTTTTTCCAAGGGGTTTTAGGGTTTTAAGCCCTTGGTTAGGGATTTAGCCCCTTTTTTGGGCCTTTAGCCCCTTCCTCCCTAACTTTAGCCCCTTTCAGGGTTTTAGCCCCTTTTTGATGGATTTAGCCCCTAGGGGTCATTTTGGGATCTTTTTGGGGTTTTTATCCCTTTTCTTCATCCTTGGGATCTTTTGGAGGTGTGGGTATAAAATGGAAGGTCATGGAAGGTCTTGGAAGGTCTTATGGGGTGAAATAAGTGTTGTGAGATGGTGTCCATGGGTGGTGTAGGCCATTGATAGATATGTGGGGGATTTTTGGATTAATAGATTGCCCCCTAATGTGTGAGGGCAGGAGCTCAATGTATGGATGATGGACATCATAGGATTTGCTGTCGAGAGGTGGTGCTTCCGGGGCTGGGGCATGGTGGCTTTTGGTTTTGTATTAATTTGGTTCCCATCAATGGGTGAGATACAATAAATGTGTGACATGTATATGGATGAGGTGGGCATTCCCATGCTTGTGACAATGTCAAAAGAATCATCTGACCTATGCTCTAAAATACAAGAGACGATCATATACAACTGATGTTACAATGTTGGTTGCCTCTCATGTGAGGCTGAATACAATACTGATCTGGTAGATTGGACCCATGGAATTCTCATGGAATGTTACATATTTATGACTAACAGTCTGCTGGATCTGGTACATAGCTGTGTGGACTCACTGATTAAGAGTCAAAGTCACTGTGGTACAAGTATGTTGCATCAATCATAAAGGTATATCGAAGAACTGCTGGGGCTTCTGATCACTGTCTCCAACGCAACCTAGAAATCACAAGGGACATAACCAGTTTAGGTCCCTCGAGTGGATTCACCAATGTGCTAGAGTCGGGTGACATTCGGGGTCTTCAACCAAGTACTGTGTGGAACAAACCCTGTACGAATCTTAATGATGCTATGATGGATTTCAAGTCGAGCACGTGAGAAACAACCATCCCAAGAGGCACTAAGGACTCCTCTCAAGTGGTCCAAGGAACTCATCAATGATGTCAATGAAGCCAAGGTACAAGGACCTCTAGGTCTATCCTCTGGAATATGTGTGTTGGCGTCGACATAGGGAGACCTGCCCCTAGTCAAGGTAATGATGTTTCCTTGACCAGGAGCGTGAGGGATAATCGAAAGGTGTGAAGCAATCTGTGGACTAACTCACTAAATTGGGGGGGAAGGGGAGGGCAGGAGAAAAAATTGAACAAGGGAAGGGGGGAGTGGGAGACTCAAACTTCCTTTGTTTAGAGTATGATGGCAGGGTAGACTAGGTAGAAAATGAAACTGACTCATGGGAATGGGATCATAGCTGTAATATTGGGAATGTTGCTACATATGGGAAATACTTGGAGGACATGGACACTTTTGATATTGATGGGATCCAAGGAAGACACATTGCCGAGTACTCTGAACAAAGGCAACCCAATGTGGGGATGCTAACAAACAATTTTCTGTGGGGTGGTGTCTAGGGACACCGTTGTGGTACGATCTCGTGGATTTTTTTCGAGCTCGAGAAGGTAAATGCTCGGTGGTGCTTTCAATTTTAGAGAGTCTGAAAGCATGAAGAAGACTCCAGTGGGGGCTCTTTTTTGTTGATAGTCTCCTGTGTCCAAAAAAGGATAAAAGTATATATAGGAGAGCTCACCCATCCTGGAGGGGATGAGAGACTTCTTTACCTTTGGTAGTCTAATCAGGCCAGAAAAGGTTAAACCTATATTGACTGGATAGTCATTCAAATACTTTTATGAGCATGAATGAAACCAAGTTTTCTCGACAATATTTTCTTGATGAAACGGCTGGAAAAGAGCTTAACGACAACCGAGGGTGAGCTTTTTCGTCAAGTGTGGCCCCTCTGCTCGAGAAAGCACAAAAGTATGCAGAGGGGAGCGGTCTTGGCTTGAATGTGCCAAGGAGGTCCTTTTCATGAGATGTTCTACATGGTCCACAAAAGGAGGTAAACGAGACGATGTAGATGCCCTTTCCTATACTTTAGCAAGTGGGAAAGGAAGCAATTGTGCTCGGTGATCTTTTCATTGTTTTAAGGAGTCAGAAAAGACCTTAAAAAAAACTCCAATGTGGTCAACCGACTGCGGGGGAGTGGGTAGTGCCCCCGTGTCGGGATGGTGGACAAAGGTCCAAAGGTCATTCGTGCAGTATGGATGGAGCAGAAGGCTCTCAAACATACCATTACATGTGTGGGATAGATCATGGCAGAGGCCTGCGAGACGGTGCAACAAAGGCACGTAAACCGAGGTGGCTCTTGGATAGAGGTAAAGAGACCGTGTGTGTGTGTTGTGGTGGACGAAATTGACTATATGCGATGTAAGTACAAGTCCAAAGGAATTTATATGCCAAATATGTGCAAGAAAAGAAATTGTTTTGTGGACAGTTGTCCAAAGGTCCGCGTAAGGTGCGGTGAAAAGAAAAGACAATCTATGTGCTAAAAATACAAAATAAAAGCTAAAATTACATTCCTATGTGGGCAGCGGCCCAAGGATACTTCTATGTCATATATATGGAAGAAAAACAAAGGGTTTTTGTGGACGATAGTCCAAATGTCCACATAAGGTGCGGTGGAAAAAGACAACTATAACTATAAAAAGTAAAATATGGTACAATCCTTAATGGGTGGTGGCCTGATCACTCGCATGAGTTGCGACCGGGCAATGTGATACGAGTACTATAGACACTCGCATCGTTATGTCATGGCTCATGAATCGAGGTGACTTGTGGGAAATGGTCCCAAAATTGATTGTTTAAACATGAGACAAAGGTCTCATAACTAGATAAAGAGAAGAATTTTGAAACCAGTGGCATAAATGGTGTCTCAAACGGAGTCCGTATGGTCCTGTTATGTCGATTGGAAGAAATTAGGTCAAATTGGGCCTATAAAAGGGGAGGGTCCACATGGTGAAGTGTCATTGTCACTGTTCATTGTGGAATTGGAGAGGTGGGCCCTAATTCTTCATTTGATGATTTCTTTGATTCGATCGACAGTTTCATGAGCTGCAACTTGCAGGTAAAAGCTCTCACTCAAGATCTTTATTTTGATGTATTTTTTACTAGATTTGACCACCTGGAGGCCCCCCTTGAGCTATTTGGGGTTTCAAATGCGCTAGGTCGCTCAGTTTGAAGGGAAAGGTGAACCCTAGGTGCACTTGTTGGGCCATTATGAGTGCCCTGGGCACTCGTTTTTCTCAGTTAAGTGCGCCCTGGCCCTCTTTGGGTGGTTTTTTGATGGTGGGGAGGTCTGACCTCAGGGTTTTTGCCTTTTGCAGGATGGTGGAGATTAAATGGAGGGAGAGAGACTGCAATCCGGTTTGAGATGCATCATTACGAGACAAGGGTGTTAGAGATACACTGGCCTACTGTGGGTTACTGAAGTTCATGCGGATTCCGCTCATGCGGAGCTTGGGTTTATTGATGCAAACTCTGATTAGTTTTTGGGATGTGACTGAGGAAGTGTTCCTCTTCCAGGGACAGCATATTGAGATCACGCTGGAGGATATGTACTTCATTACTGGGCTCCCAATATTGGGAGTAGTTGGTGACTTGGCTCCTATTTTGTCCCAAGGGGAGACATTAGAGGACTTATGCAAGCGACACTATTACGGTACGACGTATATGCGTGGTTCTTACATCTTGATATGTGACATTGAGGAGTTGTCTACATGGGCGATGGGGAACTTACTACAGCGCATCTTGGGTTCCACGGGGAGCCACAAGATTTTTGGTGGTCATCTGCAGTTAGTTGAGTATGCCATTGGTGGTACTTATTATGCATGGGGACAGATGTACTTACAGGTTGTTCGGCATCAGCTGAACAGGATGAAGACTACTGGCGCGGGGTTTTTCTTTGGCTCCTTTCTATCTGCTTTCTTCTTTGAGAAAGTACCTACACTTTGTCCTCATCGGGCTATGGAGGAAAGTGGTCCATGGGAGCCAAGGATGTATAGGTGGTGCCAGACGATGATTCGCGAGGGTGGCGGTAGAGTGGGCTGCTTCTTCATGGAGCAGTTGTTGGAGCAGTGGCTCTAGCTGCTTGTGGTGATCAAGGAGTACCCATATGTGGGTATGGACTTTCAGGGAGATCTAGAGATGCCACGACCTCCTGGTCAGGCTTGGGGACCAACTGGTATGTATGCTTGATGTTTTTATGTTCATCTTTGTGCATAGTATAGTTGAGCTGGTTAGTGATTTTCATGTTGATGTATGTGGACTGATGCTATCCTTAGTTGTGTGTGTAGATGTTGGTCCTTTCCCGCCACTTGGGCATCGAAGGCGGGTTGTTACCATGCCTCCTGCGGCAGCTTCTGCAGTGGCCCCTTTCGGGAACCCTCGTAGGAGAAAATGGGTCATGGATTGGATGGTGCCATACATGGAGGAGGTGGCTACTGGGGTGTCAGATGTTGGTTGGCAGCATCAGAACACCAAATTTATCGTTGCTATTCACAATATTCCTCCCGAGTTGATGGGTGTGATGAGGAAGATGGCAGTGGCGTGTGAGCACTTTCACCGGATGGTGAGAGGTGGTGTGCTTGCATTGGATTCGTCTTCTTTGGAAGATGATGAGTCCGAGTCAGATGATGGGTCTGAAGTGGACTAGTAGCCTTGTGGGGCTAACCCTCAGTGCATAGGTGCCCTTAGGGATTTTTGTATCGCTTATGTATATCCTGTTGAGAAAGCATATGTGGCTTCTCTCTTTTTGTATTGGACATAGTGTGGACATGCGACTTATGGATTTATGTCTATATATATTTTTTATACACGTGGATGCACTTTTATGGTTTTATTATGTGAGTCTTTTTATTATGTTGTGGAATGTAAATGCCTATGTGATGTATTATTATACTGTGTGTGTATTTTTAGACATGATTATGCATTATGCTATGGTTGTATGTTTCCTATATGCTGTTGTGGATGTGTCAATTTAGAATATCATTAGCCATTTGATCTGCGATACTATTGAGGTTCCTGGGGACATGTGTGAATGTGATGGATTCAAATGTTCTGACCATGTGTTTAGTGCACAGGTACTTTCTAAAGAGGCAGGGATTGCGAAATCGGTAATGGTTGTTTAGTTGAGAAACAAGCAGCTGAGAGTCTAAGAAGACATTGAGATGGTGAATTCCTAATTGTAGAGCGGCAACCAAGAGGCCATTGACACCATCATATTCCACCTAGTTGTTGGTCGCGGTGCCCACTCATATTCTGTCGATGTGGATCAACTCGTGCGATGGGGAGTAGATTACCCATGTAGCCGAGGCGAGGTTTGGGTACCATCTTCTTGCTCCATCTACGAATCCCATATAGTGATCTGAGGAGTGCTCCATCTAAAGAAATGAGAGGAAATGATACATAAGACCCAATCAGGAAAAAAATGTGTAAAACAACAAATGAAAAGAATATAAAACAATTAAGAACATTGTCACTCAAAGGGGTGATGTTAGGGGGAAAGTCATTTGGACTTTCCCAGGATCAGTAGTCATTCCTTTGTGTGACACGATGAATCCTTGGAGATGGCCCGTGGGGACACAGAAAACACACTTGAATGGGTTCAAGCAGATTCTGTACTGGAGACATTGCATTAAGAATTGTCACAAGTCATCTATGTGTTGTGTGTGGCTTTGCAACCGCGCGATGAGGTTGTCAAAACACACCAACATGATGTGAGTAAGATCGCAGAAGCAGTGTGTCATGGTGCGCTGGAAGGTGGCTCCAGCATTTTTGAGGCCAAAGGGCATAACTCGGTAGGCGAATGTGCCCCATGGAGTTGTGAATGCCATTTTGCAATGGTCTTCTTTCCATATTTGGTTTTGGTTGTATCTGAAAAAAACGTCCATGAAGGAGAAGGCCTCATGTCCGGCGCATGCATCGATGATTTGGTTGATGAACGGTGTGGGGAAGTTGTCTTTGGGACATGCCCCATTGAGATCGCAAAATTCTATGCAAATGCAAATGGTACCCTATTTTTTATTCATGGGAACAGGATTAGAAACACAAGTTGTGCATGCAATGGGATAAATGAAGCCGACAGTGCATAGCTTCTCTATCTCGGCCTTCATTGCAGCCACTTTGGATGGATGGATGGGTCGTTTCTTTTGGTGGACAGGTGCCACATCAGGCCATGTGTCAATGTGGTGTTCCATGATGGATGGATCTAAGCTGGGCATTTCAGTGTATGACCAGGCGAAGATGTTGTGGAATTCTTGGAAGAGATCGGTATAGGCATCGACCTCTTCCGAGGAGCAAGATGCCCCCAGCATGATTTCTTCAACAATCTCAGAGTTGGTTGAGATGTCAATTTAAATGGTTGGTGAAATGTTCACCATGTTCCCTTCTTATAAGGCATCAGGTGTTGGGATTGGGTTCTTGAACCAGTCAACCTTCCCATGGATGAAAGCTTTGGTCTCCATGGAAAACTGGTCGGACTGCGACGCAAGCTCTTCCGGGAGGAAGAACGAGCGATGGTGCATGTCATCCCATGGGTATTCTAGGGCAATCAGAGCTTCAAGGATCTCCTCATCATTGTTGAAGCAACGAAGTGACAGGTCTGATGGACCGTCGTTGGAGATGGGAGAGAGCTGGTCAGGGGAACTAGAAATCATGTAAATGGACATGGTGTCGGACGAAGGAGGTGGGGGTGGGTGAACTTCTTCGATCAAGGTGATATTAGACTCAAGGGAATGGTGACGAAGGTCAGCAAGATCCATTCAAAATTTAGGGAGGTCTTGGCAATGGTGGGAGTAATGTCCATACAAGTTGCAAAGGGCGCAAGCATGGTTCGTCCTTAATGCCTTGTTCTTTACTACCGACACAATTGGGAGTTCAACTACGGGGATGTTTTCATTCGTATCCATAGAATCTGTTCACAGATCACTGTGATTTCATGGAAATCCTGAGTTGGGTGGCCCTGTTGTTCGTAGACAACACAAGGTGGTACTGGTCGTAGTTCTACGGTGGCTTTGGTGTTCTTTCCCCTCACCCTTTTGGGTTGGGGTGGTGCAGGTGCAGGTGTGGTGGTTGGCTATGCAGACCAGGTGGGGGGTGAGACTCAACCGCAATAGGTTGCACTGGAGTTAGCACAACCTGGGGCATGGCTGGTTGAGCTGGTGGACCCAGATACCACACCGAGATCCCTAACGTAAGGTTGGGTAGGCTTAAGGTGGCCATGACTGGCTTGCTCATGACACCAGGTGGGGGAAAGAGGAAGGGAATTGTATGGACTAGAGATGAGCCCACATAAATCCCAGCTGGTTGAATGTGGGAGTGAGGTTGTGGTTGCAGTTGCATGTAATATTGCTGCTACAAGTGGCATTGTGGCTGTTGTTGGCATTGCAGCTGCAGACGATGTTGTGGTTGTGGTTGGGGCTGTGGCTGCGGTTGTTGTTTGGGTGTAGAGGTGCTTGATGAGACCATGCACAAGTCCACCATTTACTTTTGTGTTAGTGGTGGTTGTTAACACCTATACCTAGCATAGGCTCGAAGGGACCATGGTGAAGAGGAAATAATGGTTGCTTGTAAGACTTTGGTTAAAATATAATGCTATGAAAGTGTAGTAAGGGGTGCACAAGCAATAAATTGTCACGAGATCCGACGGTGCGAAGCGAGGGAATGAAAATCTACGGCTTGTAATGTGTCTGCTTTGCGAAGATGCAAGAAGGATAAAGAGATGTGGGGAGTTCGATGAGACATGAAGATCAATGGTCGCTGATCCAACTCGATAAGATCTACGGTCGTTGTGAACTCCGCCCTGTAGACTTGCACGTTTGATAAAACAAAGGAGCTCGATGGAATAGGGTACGTCTCGCTTCATCCGACAACTAGGAAATAAAGGAAAAATATATCAATGGTCGTTGACAGATCCAGAGCAGGAAGTTGCACGGTGGTTGGAGGCAAAAGGTGGTAGTGAAATGCAAACCACAGTACACGCGGTAGCTCGTAGTGCATTCCGTGAGAAAAAGCGGTTTGGCAGAAACCATTAAGGAGGAGCCTCTAGAGTGGGGTCCTATATAAACAAAGTTGACTTGTTGAAGAATTATTTTTTATTGGCACCGGACGAATGAAAAGGACTTGCATTCTCACTAACCTCTAACAGTCAATCTCGAATACACACAGTCATAGTAACAGGTAAGGCCCGAACACCCGAAATTCATCCACCTAATTACCATTGTTAACTGAATTATGGACAAAAGAAAAGGATTTGCAAGGGTTTAGTCGTATTTTGGACGACAGAGAGGAATAGCTGGTTGATAGGGACAGAGGAGTATGTGACCCTTTCTTGTCTATAGGAAGTGTATCAGTTAGCAAAGAGATACTGTGGCAGTACAATTAGCAGGGTAATGATATCCTTAATGCTTGTAAATCATTTTTATATTATTTTGCTGTTGAGCAAACCCTACATTTTCCCGAGTTCACAGAGTGGTGCGCAGTCAATTATTCTTCTTCTCATAGATTTATTGTCAGTCAGTCCACGTCTAGGATCCTGTGTAAAATTGATGCCAAGGTCATCCGCGAAAATATGAACTTGCCCGATAGCTACCCTAAGAGTCGTGAACCTGTAAACGAGTCCATTCTAGCCGAAGTGTATAAAAATTGTGGAACTGAGGTTCACTGCAAATTCTTGTCCAACATCTTGAATGAGGGTCAGTCATTAGATGGTCTTTTCCCCCCATATCATGTTCGTATTTTCAGAGATGAAGTTCAATTAGTCATGTCCTTAGTCTGTCAAGTCTTGGGTCTAGATGATGATTGTCATGTAAATGAAGTCATCTTAGGTTTTCTATTAAAAATTAGTTCATTGAGTTCTGAGTCTTAGTCAGTTCATGTACTCAGTTTAGACGAGTACTTAGCAGAAGCTATACATCTTCAATTGAGTGAATTTCCAAAGGTCAGATTCTTCAAGTTTCATACTTATTTACTGAACATGTTGCTGTGTTCGAACGTCACCGAGTTGCATTTTTTGAGTACCATGTTCTCTATAGATTTGCCCAAGCAAATCAACATGCTTGAATTTGCCAATTCTATCATGTCAGAAATATACAAGATGTTATTTGATGAAGTGCTACCCCAGGTATTAGAAGAGATGAAATGCATGATGCAATCCTCACCTGAGGGTAGAGTCGGAGATTGGTTTCTGTATAAGGATTCCACAGTTTTAAGAATATATGGTTTTACTGGAGAACCATATAGGTTACCTTCTTTCCTTACCCCTAGAATTTTTGCATTAGAGTTTAAGAGACAAAGATTGCATTCAGAAGAAGAACACTTTGGGTCCTTTATGAAATCTTCAAATATCAAGTTCCCTCTCAAAGTTGGTTCTTTTATTTGTGTTTTATTTTCAAAAATAAAGGTGCTCTGGTGTTTATAGAAAATTTGTTGGAAAAAATGGAATTTCAAAAGGAGAAAAGGGTAAATTATGATCCTCATCATGTAATTTCCCTGAGAAATCAGGCAAACAAAAACAATCCATTTGACCACCAAGTTGTTGAAATCCTGAGCGAGACAACCAATTTGTTTCATTTTATGGAAATTCCAAGATCTGATGAAAGTGCAAGTATTATACCAGTTGCAGTATCTCAAATGACAGATGGCCCTTATATTGTAGCTAAAAGAAGTCTTTCTAAATTTGAAAGCATGGAAGTGGATGTGGATGGGTCACACAAAAAAGCCAAATTGTTTCAAGATGGTGGAGTTTTAAGTGAAGAGATTTCAGACGATTTAAAAAGAGTTGCTTTAGTTCCAACAAAATCTGTATAGGTGAATCAGTTTTCTTTTAAAGGTGTAGATAATTCAGAATCAAGCCCACTTTTAAAATCCAAAGAGGAGCTCATGGCCAGTTATGTGGGGAAGTGGAAGCAGTCCCTAGAAGAGACAAGGAATCTACTCCCGTGAGTGAGGAGTTTAAGTAATCCAAAAAATTCCTTGATTTCTACCAGGGACATAAAAAGAAATACTTTTAAATTGGCCATAGTAAGTGATAAGAAGATGTCAGAAATGGAAGTAAGATTGGACAAGATTAGTGTACCAGACAAAATACAGTTACATAAGCAAACAGGTGACATTATTTATTTAGATTTGTTGCATGCTACGATGAGGGTTAATAAGTTACAAATTTTGGTAGACAAGTTAGAGGTTCAGTTAAAACATGAGAAAGTTGAAAATAAGGCCAATGCTATTCAAATTAAAAAGCTACAAGCAGACATTATCAGCTCAGGAAATGAAAGAGATAACACCCAGGAAATCAAAAGACTTCTTGAAGAAAAGGTTGAAGATCCCAAGCACTGAACATGTTCAATCATCCGAATTATTATCATTACAAGAAGAGAAAGACAAAATTCACCTGGAGATGATGGAGCATAAAGGAAGAGCTGTCAAATTACAAGAGGAAAAAGACAAATGGGAAACATAGCAGAATGAGCTAATAGCCCAAATCGCCCTGCTGAAAAAGGACCAAATCGATGAAAAAGAGATTATGGAGGAGTTGATGAGCCAAACTCCCACTGATGAAGACCTATCCATTGTGAATATTGAGAAACCATTAAACGATTTTTCTGCAAATGACTTACTAGTGCCTATGTCCCAGGTTAGCTTGAAGGATGAAGAAATAAGAGAATTAAAAGTGGAAAATGAAAAAGTCAAATCCGAGCTGGCCAAAGTTACTGAAAATAAAAATAAAATATTACAAGATAGAAATCAGCTACAAAATAAATTTAATGAATTGAAGGAAAGAAACATCGGGAAGGGTCCTCTCCAGGGAGCAAAGCACATAATTTGGGATACATTATACATAGAAATTACTAAATTCAGGAACTATTTAAATTTCATTGATGATCAAAGCATATTGATCAATCTGGCCAATCAGAGACTGAGGTTAGTAAATGAAACCATGGAGAGGAAACCCGTTGCCACAACCCAGAATGCATTAAACTTCTTAAATTCATTAACATACCAAAAGTTGCATGATATAGGTGTAAAGGATAGGATGGCAATGGTACTGTGGGCCAAAAAGTTTATCCATAAGCATCATCTAATGAAATCAGTCCAGGACAAAACTGATGAAATGATCTCACAGGTTAATGACTTCAAACAGACCTTCAAAGAACTATTCGAAGACGGGCTTCCTTCCTTTTGGGATGAAGAGGGATGAATGTTTTCTCAAGAGCACTATCACAACCTATTGGTACAAAGCCGCATGGATCATTCCAAATTTGATGATCTGGAAAAGGGGCTGATAGGGAAAGTCATCGTGGATAAGTTGACGGAATATTTTGAGATACTACAAAAATTCCTAATCATCAGGGGAAATTTGCCTAAGGTTTCCTATGAATCCTACGTGGAGCTGGAGGTGTCCATTTGCGAGATGATTGAATATGATATTCCAAGCGCGGAGCAATGGAGAGCCATAGAAATATTTAGAGAAACAAAGTATATCCTTCATTCATGAAGACAGGTGTTGCACACTGAGGAGCTGCTTGGACGAGGCCATGTTACCAAGTTGATTTTAACTTAATGATCTGTTAGGATTGAAGCTAGTAGTTTATTCCTAGGAGTTAGGAATATAGTTACAAGACTTTGATTAAGCCAGTTATTCAGTTATAAATCTTCTTGGAAGATGAAATAATTTTATGTATATAAGTGCATCTATTTTATATGATGGGGGTTGGAACCCATCTTGTTGTTGACTATTTCTTCTGAAGACATATATTTTTTGAATAACAAAGCGAATGCATAAGAGTTATCAGAGATTCCTGTGTCATTTACATTGCAGTCCGTATTTCTCTTTTTCTGTGATCGTTTTTCCAGTGTAACACTTCATTCTATTTTTCTTCATATCTGAAGCATAGTGTTGAATGGTTAGAATTCATATTGTTTATGCTCTGATCATCGTTTCAGATATTTTATGAATGTTTCTACTAAAGTTAATATAGAACTCATCTTTGATGCTCTGTATTAATGGACTGTTCCTTTTTTCTTCTGTCTCACCCGAACTAAATGAATGACTGTGATGGAATGGTTATCTTGCCTTTGACAAAATCTCATGCATATGTCTTTGTGATATCTTTATGTATATGTGACTCCATTACCCAATGGTTAATTGTTGTTTCAACCTTTTATACAATCTTTAAGTGTTTGAATTATATCTGGCCTTGTTAAATCTGTATTTGAGAGATCCCTCTCTAGAAAGAAAAGCCAGTTTCTTTCTAAAAGTGGTTTTGTTGTTATCTTGGAATTTATCTTTTACAACCTGGGTACATTCTGAGTGCTAACAAATTGGCGTCGTTGCCGGGGACGAAATTGCACATCTACCCTAGGGTGAACGACAAATTTGAAGAAATATTTCTGTGGGCAAACAGGAATTTTTACCAGTAGAAAGGTTGTATATTTGCCCTAGCGACTCCATTGTAAAACTTTTTCAGAACCTAAGGAGTCATTCTGGCTTTGAGAAGACACACGTGAGGTAATTCGGATACCAAATTTTTAAAAAGTCTTGAAGACCCGAAAAAGTTATTTAAGAGAAAAGATAAAGAAAAGTTAGGTTTTCCTTTGTTTGGTACATCATCTTCTCAAGATTCTCCTATTGATCCAGAATGGGAAGTTAATGTTGGAAGGAGTTTGTTGAAAACTAAATCTGAGTCTGATCTGAAGAATACTGAGTTTGATTCCCGTAGATTGGAATCTTATTTGATGGATTCCCTCTGGAGAGATTTACAACAAACTGCGAAAGTTGAAACATCTGCCTCTGAAAATACTCAAAAGCCTTCAGTTCCTTTGAACCCACCTAGACCAATGGTAGCCAGATTTGCTCCCTTGTAGTTGCCTGCTTTATTACATGACCTTCCTCAGAATTATTCTCAAAGAAATTCCTTGTTTGATGGAGAAGGTGACATAACCGCAAAGCAGCACGTTGCCAATTTTGAGGATTTCATCGACTTAGAAGAAGTTGATTATCCAGATGTCAAAATGTGGTTGTTTGCTCAAAGTTTGTTAGGTGAGGCAAAGAAATGGTTTAAAGATCTGCCAGATGGGTCTATAATGAATTTTTAGGCTTTCCAAAATGCATTTCTATATAGGTGGGATGATAAACAGAATCCTCTACAACTCTTGTCTTAGTATAACAGTCTCAAAAAGGGAGGTTTCGAATCTATACATGAATTCTCTAGTAGGTTCATGAAGGTTTATAATTCCATTCCGAAAGATATAAAACCTTCTATGGCCGCTGCCAAATTACATTATGCTGGAGCCTTTGACAATGATTTTGCATTCTCGTTAAGAGAAAGGAAATCAGCAACCCTTGCTGCAATGTTTACAGATGCTTTGGAAGTAGAAGCAAATATGATGGCGAGTGGAAAAATGAAACATAGAGATATTGATAGGAGGAAAAAGGATGAAAATTTTCCTTCTACTTCTTCCTCTACTAATGATGTCAAATTTGAAATGATGTTGAAAACAATGGAAAAATTGATGGACAGATTAACTATGGACAATAGGGGGTTCAACAGAGAACAAGCCGACCCTCAAATCAGGAACCCCAATTTTAGAAGACCAAATCCTCTCATTCTTCCACAAAATAGGCAGAGAGACATAAGAAACCCAAGAAATCAGGAAGAATAGCAAATCCGACCACCATTACCTAAAAATTATGTTGCTGATGAAGAAGACCTTACTGAAAATGAAATTCATCTTTTTGGAGAACTGGATTCATAAATATATCTTACTGAAGAAGAACATAACATGTTTGAACAGGAAGGTGGAAGTGAAGAATTTGAAAGCGAGACAGAGCAGTATCACAGGGGTTATTTACATGATGTGGCTGATGTGCAGAGGAAAATCAGATTGAGAAACAGGGAGGTTTTATAAATAAAGGGAAGGCAAATCCAAATCAGCCTTCCACGAGTTCCCTAAATGTAGAAAAGGGAAAAGAAGTGCAGAAAGAGTCTCTTGTAAATAAATATGCTGAAAATGAGGTACAAGGAGATAAAAGAATGAAGCAAGTGGCCCCAATTGATGTAGAAAGGGATGGCTCTGGTTTTAATTTGCAAAACAAGATTTCAAAGTTAAAAATTTCTATTCCATTTAACAAGTTGTTGAGAAACAGTGAATATAGAGACACTATAACAAGAATGGTCAAAGGTCAAGGGGAATTGCAATCTGATATTTTAGAGTTGAATGATGATAATCCTGTTATTTCATTTGGGTCAAAGGTTGAAAATTTAGAAAATGAAGAGGTCCCTCCTTTCTATTTGAGTTTGAATGTGCATGATATGGTGGTCCATAATGCTAAGTTATACTCAGGAGCATCACATAATTTAATGCCGAAGGGAGTAGTTTAAAGTTTGGGACTAGAGGTGACAAGGCCTTATAAAGATTTGTATTATTTTGACTCTAAAAGAGTAAAATGCCTTGGTTTGATCAAAGATATGGTAGTAACTCTGAACAAGTTGCCATCTAAAACTATAGTCATGGACATGGTAGTAGCAGACATTCCACCTAAATTTGGGGTATTGTTTTCAAGATATTGGACTTCGTAGTTAAAAGGTAGTTTACAAATGGATATGTCATATGCTACTATTCCTGTTCAAGATGGGAACAGAAGGTTATATAGTGAAAAAAGAAATCCTTATGTAGTGAGCAGTCAAGATAAACTTGAAATTCATCATATATATGTTGTTGATATGGATTTGGGGTCTACCATTTTCTTCAATGACGCCATCCCATGTGATCTAGGAGCCACATTACAGGAGAAGTCTGAAGAAGATATAAAAGAAGAGATGAAGAAACAAGATGCTTTAGAGGAAAAACAAAAAAGGGAAGGTTTATGGACTATGTATTTTGATGGATCTGCTGCAAAACTGGGTGCTGGAGCTGATGTGTATATAATTTCTCCTATTAGGGATTTCAAAGCTTTATCATATAAATTAACATTTGAATGCACAAATAATGTAGCAGAATATGAAGCTTTATTACTGGGGTTACATGCTTTGAAATATTTGGGAGCGCAAAGGATAAAAGTTTTTGGAGATGCAGAATTGGTGATAAACCAAGCGAATGACAGTTATCAAACCAAGCATCCCCGGATGAGGGCTTATAGGAATGAAGTGTGGGATATGATTGGCAACTTTTTCACAGAGCACACAATTCAAGTGGTTTCCAGGCATGAAAATATGGTGGCAGATTATTTGGCAATAGCTGCTGGAAAGTTCAAAACCCCTATTGATGTTCAGAAAGAATATCAGGTGGACATTGTGAACTGACCATCTATTCCTGACAATTCCAAATATTGGCAAGTATTTGAAGACGATATGTAGATCAGAAGGTTTTTGGAATTATCAGGAGAATTTGTAAATACTCATATTGACACCAAAAATGATGGTGGTGAGAACTTTCAAGATGATGAAGAGATTGATAAAGAAAAGGAAGGCACTGAAAGGTTGAAGGGAACCTTAGGAGGTAAAGATATTATTCAATTAAAAAATAATTTCATACCAAGGGGTTTGATTCCTTTGGAAAAACTTTTTGATTAGAATGATGTGGCTAAGAATCCCAAAGTAAAGCCTGTTGAGAATGCTGTTGAAGATAGCAATATTGGCACTAAAGAGAATCCTAAGATTATAAAGGTATCCAAGAAATTGCCTAAAAAAGAAAAAGAAGAATATGTGAATTTAATGAAAAAGTATACATATGTCTTCGCTTGGAGTTATGAAGACCTTAAGGAATATGATACCTCTATCATACAGTATACTATTCCTATAAAGCCTGGGGAGAAGCCTTTCAAACAGAAGCTCAGAAGGATAAATCCTAAGCTGCTTCCCATCATTGAGAAGGAAATTAAAAAATTATTTGATGCCAAGATCATTGTAACTCTAAGGTTTTCTAAGTGGGTTGCGAATATGGTTCCTGTTAGAAAGAAGAATGGAGAAATCAGACTATGTGTAGATTTCCAAAATTTAAATAAAGTTTCTATGAAAGACAATTATCCTTTGCCCAAGATGGATCATATTTTGCAGAAAGTAGTTGGAGCTGAGAGAATTTCAATGTTGGACGGTTTTTCTGGCTATAATCAGATCAAGGTATTACCTAAAGATCAAGAGAAAACTACATTTACTACACCTTGGGGCACCTTTATGTATGCAAAGATGCCTTTCGGCCTAATGAATGTAGGAGCTACTTTCCAGCGAGCTATGGACATTGCTTTTGCAGGAGAAATTGGGAATTTTGTGGTAATCTACATGGATGATATTACAGTCTATTCAAAATCTGACAGAGAACATTTGCATCATCTAGAGAAAGTTTTCATGAAGTGTAGACAATTTGGTATATCATTGAATCCTAAGAAATCCAATTTTGCATTAGAAGAAGGAAAGTTGTTGGGCCATATAATATCCAAGGATGGAATAAAAATTGATCCTGAAAGGGTGAGTGCGATTTTGAAAGTAGGAGAACCTAGGAGTAAGAAGGAAATACAGTCATTCTTGGGGCAGGTGAATTTTTTAAGAAGGTTTGTGCCAAGCTTTGCTGAGATCCTAATGAATATCACAAATATGTTGAAGAAGGGTCATGAGGTGAAATGGAATGCTAAAGCCAGAAAGTCTTTTTGGGAAATCAAAAAAGCAATATCAGAGGCTCCTGTGTTGGTGAGTCTAGATTTTACCAAAGATTTCTCAGTATTTTCATATGCTTCAGAATATACTATAGCAGCAGTTTTATTGTAGAAGAATAATGAGAACTTGGAACAACCCATAGCATTTCTCAGCAAGATGTTGAGGGATGGGGAATTAAAATATGACATCATGGAGAAGCAAGCATATGCTTTAGTCAAAGCATTGAAGGATTTCAGAGTATATTTTCTGCATTCACACATAATTGCACATGTTCCAACAGCTGCAGTAAAAGGAATCTTGACACAACCTGATCCAGAAGGCAGAAGGGCAAAATGGATAGCTACATTACTGGAGTACGACATAGAGATAAATCCTACTAAGTTGGTCAAGGGACAAGGATTATAAAAGATGATGGCTAATTCAAACTGCAAGTCTTTATAAATCAATTTCCTATCTCACCGGGTTAATCAGTTGGATACAGAAGTGGAAGTAGTGGCTGATTTTGTGGCATCTCCATGGTATTCTGATATTGTTTACGTCCTTCAAAATTTACAAGCACCAGAAGGATTGAGTAAGTTAAGGGTGAGATCCATAAAATTGAAAGCTGCCAAGTATTATATTATAAACAAATATCTTTATTGGAAAGACCCCGGAGGAATATTACTAAACTGTCTTTTAGAAAATGAAGCTCAACAAACAGCCAAAGAATTTCATAAGGGAGATTGTGGAGGACATCATTCTTGGAAGGTGACTGCAAACAAAATTCTAAGGGTAGGTTATTATTGGGCAATATTATTTTTAGATGTGTATAAAGAAATCAACAGGTGTCATCAATGCCAAATTTTTGATGGTAAGAGAAAGGTACTTCCTATTCCTTTAAATCCAATAACAATAGAAGCTCCTTTCCAATAGTGGGGTTTGGATTTTAATGGTGAGATAAACCCAAATTCATCAGGACAACACAAATGGATTCTTATAGCTACGAATTATTTTACAAAATGGATTGAAGCGATTCCCACCAGAAGAGCCACTGAAACTGTAATCATGGAATTTCTTGAGGAAAACATATTGGCTCGATTTGGATGCCCCAAAAGAATAGTAATAGACAATGCAGCTGCTTTTAATTCCAAGAAAATGATTGACTTCTGTCACAAATATCATATAAGTCTCAATCATTCAACTGCCTATTATCCATAGGGAAATGGGTTAGCTGAATCTTCAAATAAAAGCCTAGTAAGGATCATCAGAAAGTTGTTGGAAGATAATAAGAAGTTATGGCACACCAAGCTCAAGTATGCTCTGTGGGATGATAGGATAATACCAAAAGGTCAATTGGCATGTCTCCGTTCCAGCTGGTGTATGGAACTGAAGTTGTTTTTTCAGCGTCGTTAGGTGTCCCATTTATGAGATATTTCTAGGATTAGCAGGAAGAACCAAATCACATGCAAAGGAGGATAAATTAGATTATTGAGTTGGAAGAGCGAAGGAATAAGGCTTATGACAAGGTGCAGTTACATCAAGAAAAAATGAAAAATACTTTTGACAGAAGAATCAAAGAAGAGCAGTTTCAGATTGATGATTTGGTTTTGAAGTGGGATGCTCCTAAAGAAGACAAACATGGGAAATTTGATCATATGTGGGTAGGTCCTTATGTTGTTGCTGGATACAGAGGACAAAACACATTTCTACTAGAGTATCCGAATGGGGTTCCTCTGGAAAGTAACCCTGTAAATGGAAGGTATCTGAAACATTACCTATCCTAAGGAGGAGGGTAAAACTTGTATTATAGTCTGTAAATATTTATTTTCTTTACAAGTCGATATGGGTGGTAGGTCGAGTGTGTTTGAAGCCCGCGGTGAAGGCCCTAAAAATCAGGAGGCATGCCATTCCTTTTGAAAAATAAAAAATAAAAAATGTATATTTACGAAAAACAAAAGATAAGTTTTCTGGAAGTTACTGTGAAAGATTAAAGACAGGCACCTGGTCTACGAGTTCTTTGATACTTCGCAGGAAGGATATCATCCCCAGATGGAGCCAGTTGTTAACACCTCTACCTAGCAGAGGCTTGAAGGGACCATGGTGAGGAGGAAATAATGGTTGCTTGTAAGACTTTGGTTAAAATATAATGCTATGAAAGTGTAGTAAGGGGCGCACAAGCAATAAATTGTCACGAGATCCAACGGTATGAAGCGAGGGAATGAAAATCTACGGCCTGTAATGTGTCCACTTTGCAAAGATGTGAGAAGGATAAAGAGATTCGGGGAGTTCGATGAGACGTGAAGATCAACGGTCTCTGATATGGATCGATAAGATCTACGGTTGTTGTGAACTCCACCTTGTAGACTTGCACATTTGATAAAACAAAGGAGCTCGGCGGAATAGGGTACGTGTCGCTTCATCCGACGGCTGGGAAATAAAGGAGAAATATATCAACGGTCATTGACGGATCTGGAGTAGGAAGTTGTGTGGTGGTTGGAGGCAAAAGGTGGTAGTGGAATGCAAACCACAGTACACGCGGCAGCTCGTAGTGCATTCCGTGGGCAAAAGCGGTTTGGTGGAAACCATTAAAGAGGAGCCTCCGTAGTGGGGTCCTATATAAACAAAGTTGACTTGTTGAAGAATTATTTTTTATTGGCACCGGACGAATGAAAAGGACCTGCGTGCTCTCCAACCTCTAACAGTCAATCTCGAATACACACAGTCACAATAACAGGTAAGGCCCGAACACCCGAAATTCATCCACCTAATTACCATTGTTGACTAAATTATGGATAAAGGAAAGGATTTGCAAGGGTTTAGTCATATTTTGGACGATAGAGAGGAATACTCGGTTGACAGGGACAGAGGATTATGTGACCCTTTCTTGTCTGTAGGAAGTGTATCAGTTAGCAAAGAGAGACTGTGGCAATACAATTCGCAGGGTAATGATATCCTTAATGCTTGTAAATCATTTTTATATTATTTTGCTGTTCAGCAAACCCTGCATTTTCCCGAGTTCACAGAGTGGTGCGCAGTCAATTATTCTTCTTCTCAGAGAGTTATTGTTAGTCAATCCACGTCTAGGATCCTGTGTAAAATTGATGCCAAGGTCATCCGTGAAAATCTGAACTTTCCCAATAGCTACCCTGAGAGTCGTGAACCTATAAAAGAGTCCATTCCAGCCGAAGTGTATAAAAATTGTGGAACTAAGGTTCGCTACAAATTCTTGTCCAGCATCTTGAACGAGGGTCAGTCATTAGATGGTCTTTTCCCCCCATATCATGTTCGTATTTTCAGAGATGAAGTTCAATTAGTCATGTCCTTAGTCTGTCAAGTCTTGGGTCTAGATGATGATTGTCATGTAAATGAAGTCATCTTAGGTTTTCTATTAAAAATCAGTTCATTGAGTTCTGAGTCTCAGCCAGTTCATGTACTCAATTTAGACGAGTACTTAGCAGAATTTATACATCTTCAATTGAGTGAATTTCCAAAGGTCAGATTCTTCAATTTTTAGACTTATTTACTGAACATGTTTCTGTGTTCGAACGTCACCGAGTTGCAGTTTTTGAGTACCATGTTCTCTATAGATTTGCCCAAGCAAATCAAAATGTGTGAATTTTCCAATTCTATCATGTCAGAAATATACAAGATGTTATTTGATGAAGTGCTACCCCGGGTATTAGAAGAGATGAAATGCATGATGCAATCCTCACCTGAGGGTAGAGTCGGAGATTGGTTTCTGTATAAGGATTCCACAATTTTAAGAATTTATGGTTTTACCAGAGAACCATATAGGTTACCTTATTTCCTTACCCCCAAAATTTTTGCATTAGATTTTATGAGACAAACATTCCATTCAGAAGAAGAACACTTTGGGGCCTTTAAGAAATATTCAAATATCAAGTTCCCTCTCAAAGTTGGTTCTTTTATTTTCAAAAATAAAGGTGCTCTGGTGTTTATAGAAAAATTGTTGGAAAACATGGAATTTCAAAAGGAGCAAAGGGTAAATTATGATCCTCATCATGTAATTTCCCTGAGAAAGCAGGCAAACAAAAACAAGCCATTTGACCACCAAGTTGTTGAAATCCTGAGCAAGACAGCCAATTTGTTTCATTTTATGGAAATTCCAAGATCTTATGAAGGTGCAAGTATTATACCAGTTGCAGTATCTCAAATGACAGATGGTCCTAATATTGTAGCTAAAATAATTCTTTTTGAAGTTGAAAGCATGGAAGTGGATGAGGATGGGTCACACAAAAAGGCCAAATTGTTTCAAAGATGGTGGAGTTTTAAGTGAAGAGATTTCAGACGATTTAAAAAGAGTTGCTTTAGTTCCAACAAAATTTGTACATGTGAATCAGTTTTCTTTTAAAGGTGTAGATAATTCAGAATCAATCCCACTTTTCAAATCCAAATAGGAGCTCATGGCCAGTTATGTGGGGAAGCGAAAGCAATCCCTAGAAGAGACAAGGAATCTACTCCCGCGAGTGAGGAGTTTAAGTAATCCAAAAACTTCCTTGATTTCTACCAGGGACATAGAAAGAAATACTTTTAAATTGGCCATAGTAAGTGATAAGAAGATGTCAGAAATGGAAGTAAGATTGGACAAGATTAATGTAATAGACAAAATACAGTTACATAAGCAAATAGGTGACATTATTTATTCATATTTATTGCATGCTACGATGAGGGTTAATAAGTTACAAATTTTGGTAGACAAGTTAGAGGTTCAGTTAAAACATGAGAAAGTTGAAAATAAGGCCAATGCTATTCAAATTAAAAAGCTACAAGCAGACAATATCAGCTCAAGAAATGAAAGAGATAACACCTAGGAAATCAAAAGACTTCTTGAAGAAAAGGACAACGCCCTCCAGGTTTTGAAGAAAAGGTTGAAGATCCCAAGCACTGAACATGTTCAATCATCTGAATTATTATCATTACAAGAAGAGAAAGACAAAATTCACCTGGAGATGATGGAGCATAAAGGAAGAGCTGTCAAATTACAAGAAGAAAAATACAAATGGGAAATAGAGCGGAATAAGCTAATAGCCCAAATCTCCCTGCTGAAAAAGGACCAAATCGACGAAAAAGAGATTATGGAGGAGTTGATGAGCCAACTCCCACTGATTAAGACCTGTCCATTGTGAATATTGAGAAACCATTAAATGATTTTTCTGCAGATGACTTACTAGTGCCTATGTCCCAGGTCAGCTTGAAGGATGAAGAAATAAGAGAATTAAAAGTGGAAAATGAAAAAGTCAAATCCGAGCTGGCCAAAGTTACTGAAAATAAAAATAAAATGTTACAAGATAGAAATCAGCTACAAAATAAATTTAATGAATTGAAGGAAAGAAACATCGGGAAGGGTCCTCTCCAGGGAGCGAAGCACATAATTTGGGATACATTATCCATAGAAATTACTAAATTCAGGCACTATTTAAATTTCATTGATGATCAAAGCATATTGATCAATCTGGCCATTCAGAGACTGAAGTTAGTAAACGAAACCATGGAGAGGAAACCCCTTGCCACAGCCCAGAATGCGTTAAACTTCTTAAATTCATTAACATACCAAAAGTTGCATGATATAGGCGTAAAGGACAGGATAGAAATGGTACTGTGGGCCAAAAAGTTTATCCATAAGCATCATCTAATGAAAGCAGTCCAGGACAAAGCTGATGAAATGATCTCACAGGTTAATGACTTCAAACAAGCCTTCAAAGAACTATTCGAAGACGGGATTCCTTCCTTTTGGGATGAAGAGGGACGAACGTTTTCTCAAGAGCACTATCACAACCTGTTGGTACAAAGCCGCATGGATCATTCCAAATTTGACGATCCGAAAAAGGGGCTGACAGGGAAAATCATCGTGGATAAGCTGACGGAAGATTTTGAGCTACTACAGAAATTCCTAATCATCAGGGGAAAGTTGCCTTTGGTTTCCTATGAATCCTACATGGAGCTGGAGGTGTCCATTCATGAGATGATCGAATATGATATTCCAACCACGGAGCAATGGAGAGCCATAGAAAGATTCGGAAAAATGAAGTATATCCTTCATTCATGAAGACAGGTGTTGCGCCCTAAGGAGCTGCTTGGACGAGGCCATGTTACCGAGTTGATTTTAACTTAATGATTTGTTAGGATCGAAGCTAGTAGTTTATTCCTAGGAGTCAGGAATATAGTTACAATACTTTGATTAAGCCGGTTATTCAGTTATAAAGCTTCTTGGAAGATGAAATAATTTTATGTATATAAGTGCATCTATTTTATATGATGGGGGTTGGAACCCATCTTGTTGTTGACTGTTTCTTCTGAAGACATATATTTTTTGAATAACAAAGCGAATGCATAAGAGTTATCAGATATTCCTACATCATTTACATTGCAGTTCGTATTTCTCTTTTTCTGTGATCGTTTTTCCAGTGTAACACTTCATTCTGTTTTTCTTCATATCTGAAGCATAGTGTTGAATGGTTAGAATTCATATTGTTTATGCTCTGATCATCGTTTCAGATATTTTATGAATGTTTCTACTAAAGTTAATATAGAACTCATCTTTGATGCTCTGTATTAATGGATTGTTCCTTGTTTCTTCTGTCTCACCCGAACTAAATGAATGACTGTGATGGAATGGTTATCTTTCCTTTCACAAAATCTCATGCATATGTCTTTGTGATATCTTTATGTATATGTGACTCCTTTTCCCAATGGTTACTTGTTGTTTCAACCTTTTATACAATCTTTAAGTGTTTGAATTATATCTGGCCTTGTTAAATCTGTATTTGAGAGATCCCTCTCTGGAAAGAAAAGCCAGTTTCTTTCTAAAAGTGGTTTTGCTGTTACCTTGGAATTTATCTTTTACAACCTGGGTACATTCTGAGTGCTAACAGTGGTGACACCAATAGGAAAGGAGCCGTCATGGTGGGAACGGTAAACAACCTAGGGCCCACATTCAACGCTTGGGAGGTTGGTGTGTTTTCAACCACAGTGTTGGTTGCAGGGATGACATTAGCATGTGCAGTCACCCCTTGCGGCTCGATGGTGGTAATGGTTGGGATAACGTTGGTAGGTGCTGTTAACCCTTGCAGATCATGGTAGGTGAGCTGGTCAACCGTCACAATCTTCCCTTCGTGGGGGAACATCATGAGGTGGAATATAGTTGACACGATCGCTCGCATGGAATACACATAAATCCTCCCAAGGAGGAGGTTGTAATCTAGTTGAGCATTGACTACTTCAATGTCAATCATGACTGTCTTCCCGGCTAACGTGATGGGGACATGAGGGAGGATTCCTTGGGATTTAGTGGGGTGTCCATCATAATCCCACAAAGTCATGGAATATGGTTGCAAAATAGGTGATCCAAGCTTTTGCCAAACCAATGTAGACATGACGCATGTGGATGCCCCTTCATCCACTATGCATCGGTGCACGAACAAGTTCGAGATGGACACCGGGATTTGGAAGCGATAGTGGAGGGCATGCGGGGCTCTCCATTTTCTGTGTCAAAGATGATCAGTTTGGAATCGGAGGGGTCTACCACCCCTAGAGCAGCTAGTAAGGTTTTCCACTATGTTGGGCACATTTTAAGTACCTCAAGAGAGGACATGGCGGTTGGTGTTTCGGCTAAATCATCCACAATGTTGTAGCTAACTGCAGCTCTAGCTATGGCATTTCTGGCGATTCTGCGTATGGGGGGGCACGGGAATGGGGGTAAATAGAGAGGTAAGTTGGTTGTCTTAGATGTAGATGATGCTGACAAGTCAACAGGTTCGGTAGTGGTACCATACTGGTTTCATCTAGTTTGTAAATTGACCTCTTCAGTGGTCATGGTCATCAGGTGGTGGACACCTGTTTCGACCGTGGGTGGTGCCACCAGAGTGTTCAGAGTGGCCTGGGGAGGGGTAGCAGTTACCACCAATCCTTGGACTAGTAGTGGGTTTTGAAGCACCATGGGAGGAGGTCCTTGTGGTGTAGGGTTGGGTTGTGCTTGGTTGGGGGCGTTGACAGCCTGTTGGGCCTCATTCTAAATGGCTTGCTTAGCGCGAGCCATGAGGAGACACTCAAACATGTAATGCCCATAGACATCACAGAGTGTACATGGTTAGTTTGTGTGCAATGGTGCTTTGCGTCTTGGTGGATTCTGTTGTGGGGGGTTTTGGGTTGGCCGGTTAGCCGCGACAATATTGGGAGGGTTCGATTGCTGACTGCCTCCCTACGGTTGGTTATTGCCTTGGTTGCGGGGCCGATTGTTTCTATCTTTCCCTTGTTGATTGTTGGGGGCAGGCTAGTTGGGATGATTTTGTTGTGTAAAAACTTGTCCCAACAGAGCGGGTGGAGCGGGGGCGGGGGCTTGAACTTGTTGCACTAGTGGTGCATAGTATATTTGTGGGGGTGGTGGTGCCACAAATGTGGGCATTTGTCCCACATATTGTTGTGTTGGCCAAGCCATTTACTGAGCCTGCTGCGGTGGCATAGGTTGTGCATAAGAGGTTGTTTCCCTAGACTGAGCCATCATTCTAGCATAGTCCAGAGCTTGGTTTTGGTAAGAAACATTAGTCGTGTTGCTTGGTTGTGGTGCAATGGTAGGTGGTGTCGGTCGAGGCAGTGGTTGTTGAGAGACTGACCCTATAATGCCATCCACTGTGTGGGATGCCCCTGGTGCATCACGGTAAGAGGTACTTGGATGAGGAGCATCTGGGATGACGGTATACAAGTATCCCGACTGGGCGTAGAAGAGGTCAAATTTTTGGGCCTTCAGTATGGCCTCTTCTTTAGATTGGGGACATTCAGATGCGACATCCTTTGCGATGGGCAGGAGCAAAGTCTTGAGGAACCAATCCAAGAAGATCCTTTCATCAAGTTGGATCTTGCACAAGCTACGGTGCCGCTGCCACTCATGGATATGGTCAGTGATGTGGGTGGCAGTGTTTTGGTGACAGGATAATAGGATCTCCACCCCTTCGTCCTATCTGATAGGGAGTTTGAAATACTGCAGGAACATGAAGGCTAGGGAGTTGAAGTCGGGGTACTTGGCTTATGGCAGCTCAAGGTATTATTTGGCTACGGAACCTATGAGGGTGCGTTGGAACAGCCTCAGCCTGATGGAGTCTTCTACAATGCTATTAAATGAGCACCATAGATGGAAGATCATTATATGATTTTAGGGACATTCCCTGGCTTTGCCTTCAAACTTTGGGATGTCTGAAGGCAGCTTAGTTGGCATGGGTGTCCAAAAATCTTGGTGATGGATGTGGTCATTTGTCAATATAGCCAGGTTAGGCAAGTTCAAATGAGCCATGAATGGCATATTTGACCCCAAGTTGATGTGGGATGGGGCTGCAATGGGAGTGGGGTTTGCAGGTGCATAATGCATCTGCATGGCTGGGAGTGCTTGTGGTGGTACCATGGCAGATGGGCCATTGCTCCCAAGTGTTGTGGGAGGGATGGTATGGGTGGCAGGGGCATTTCCCCCCTACATGGTGGTAGGGGAAATGTAGGTGGTTGGTGCATTGCCCCCCTATGTGGTAGGTGGGACAATGTGTGTGGAGGGGCCACTGCCCCCATGTGTGGCCACTGGACCAGCTTGGATGGTCACTATGGGTGGTGGTAATTGGCTAATGATAGTCTACACGACTGTGCTTGGACCACTTGCCACATTGTGGGTGACTGGTTGTGATGTGGACATGGGTCCACTTGCTAAGGTTAGCCCAAAAAATGGATCCGAGTTTGCAGTAGCCATGGGGCTAGATGGTGCGGTGTGGAGGTCTAGTTCAGACTAATATGGGTCTGAATCAGAATCAGAGGTTGTGTGGCCCTCTGATGGTGTGGGAGATCACTGAGAACAGCTACGACGGTGCCGATTGAGTGTTCCAAATGGTGGTGGTTCGCCTCTTAGGCATGAGGAATATCGTGGAGGATCAATTGTGTTTTCTTATGTCAATGAAACTGGTGGGTATGAAATTTGGACCCTGGTTTCAATGGCTTCCTATTGGCTGAAGGTGGTCTCTCGGCCACCAAGACTGCCAGAAGAGAGTGCTTCACTTGTTTCTCATGGGTAACTCTACTCAATCGAAAGGGGTCGTTTCCCGTTTCGCTTGACAATTCCTCTTAGTGGCCAGCTACTTTGAGGTTCCTGTGGTACTCCTCACAAAACTCTGGGAAAATCCCAAGTACTTCCCACAATTGTAGCAGTCAGGGACTTATGTCCTCAAAGACTACAGAGTTGATTGAACTTAGTGTAAATTTGGTAACTTTAAAGGCTCACTCAATGTCATGAACTGAGTTGGGTTAATTATGTGGTATGGTGTGTTGGTTTGCTTGTTTGTCCTAGTATTTGTTTTGCAATATGGTTTATGAATTCATGGTAGAGTTCACATCATGGTTTTGAATGCAAATGTAAACAGAAACTTGTAAGCAAATATGGTGAATAACCTTGAATTATTGGCCTAAGTAAGTGTCTACCTCTCAGTGGTATTATTCTTCAACCAAGAGAAGGTACTGGGCTCTCAACACAATGGGACTAAGCCCATCCATAGATCCTCAGCTCACCTCCCAAGTGCTAGGTTGGTCAAGAAAGGAGGACGCTTAGCGCCGTGAGAAGCCCTCCTTCTCTACCCTCCATACCTTCCAGGTCACCTGGTTTTAGTGGTTTAGGAAAAATGCCATGGAGTTCCTAGATCTATACGAGCTTTCCCTTCGTTGTATCCTAGAATACCCAGGAGGGTGATGACTGGGTAGAGGAGGAAGGGGGCAGCAAGATGGTTAATTTTATGTTAATTTTAGTTAGGCTAATTAATTTTATTGAACCTTAATGATTGGATTAGCATATACACATTGTTCATTGATTCATTTGCAAAAATTCAAAACTGAAATGAACAGAGACCTGTAATGGTGGACAAAGGCGGCTAGGCTGCACTAACAGTCCTATAAAACTAGAAATTGCTGCTAATTAAACTAAAAAACAACTTCTGTGTGATAGGCCACACATTTCTGACTAAATCCCGCGAGGGGGCCATGATATTTTTCCAGAAATGAGCGAGGGGGTCGTACAAAATGGCAAAAAAATTGCAACTTGAGCTCCTGGGCTGAAGTTGTGCCTATCTAAGGATTAAGTGCACCCTGGGTGCACCTGTCTACCAATTAAGGGTGCGTTCCTGCACCTTTTCCCTCGATAAGAGCGACCTACTTCGGAAAGGGGTGGTTTTGGTGCTGCAGGGTCAAATCTGGCCAACAGTAACTAGTACTGGGTCAGTCTGACTCGGCTCGGCCTAGGAAAGGCTTCGGCACTGAAAGAAAACAAGGAATAAAGAAAATCTAAGCAGATATAACAAAACATTTTTGAAACTAGGGTAAAAACTAAAAAACTTGAAAAACTTTGAAATTTTTGCCCAGGGATCCTGTGGGATCGACCCAGGAGAGTCGCCAAAGCTGTGGTGAGAATTTCTCCTCACTACAGGGGTAAAAATGGCTCCCTTGTGCCTATAGGGCACAAGGGTAGGTTTCTACCCTTAGAAAATAGTAAAAAAAATGGACTATAAAATGGTAAAAAAAGAGCTGCCAATTGAAACTAAGCTAAGATACACTAGAACAAGTAAATGGCAGCTATTCTAAACTACATCTAAGATAAAATGACAGGAAACATGAAAGAGAAGTAGTGATGGAACATTGTTGAACCCCTCTGCACATAGTGGGTTAGTTTTTCGCCTCCCAAACCTGCAAAAATAGACCTATACTACTATGAAGACAACCTACAAAAGATGTTAATGGAAAACCTGCAACTAGAAATATTGGTTAAAAAATGAAACAAGTAAATAAAAATGCATAAACAAAAGATATACCTCACTTCGGTGGAAATGGGCCACCATGCCCTAGCTCACGGGAGCACCTCTCTCTTGGTTGGGGAGCAATGGCTTGGAGAAATGGAGATGGAGGAGAGGGAGAGTGGGTGGTTTGAGAGCAAGAGGTCTCAAAGCATCCACGGGCAGCATAACAATATGCAAATGAGGAGTGTTTTGAGAGTGACCCCCCACCCTCCTTATATAGTTTTTCCAAGGGGTTTTAGGGTTTAAATCCCTTGGTTAGGGTTTTAGCCCCTTTTTGGGGCCTTTAGCCCCTTCCACCCTAACTTTAGCCCCTTTTATGTTTTTAGCCCCTTTTTTAGGGCTTTAGCCCCTGGGGGTCTATTTTGGGCTCTTTTTGGGGATTTTAGCCCTTTTCTTCATCCTTGGGATCTTTTGGAGGTGTGGGGGTCAAATGGAAGGCCATGGAAGGTCTTGGAAGGTCTTATGGGGTGAAATAAGTGTTGCGAGATGGTGTCCATAGGTGGTGTAGGACATTGAGAGCTATGTGGGGGATTTTTGGGTTAACAATTATCTGCAAGGATTGGGAACCTCACCAATCTTGTGTTTGTGTAATATAGAAAACACTCATGAATTGGGAGGATTTTAACTATGAGCTTCATGGAATTTTTCTTGTAATTATCTTTTTTGAATTTGATGTTGGAATTTTTATACCAAAATCATGTCATCATCATGTGATAAGACCTTTGACATACCTATTTTCCCTTAATCCCAGCACTTGGAGTGGAAACCCATGCTAATTGTCAATCTTTCATGAAAATTCCTAGCACTGCGCTTTCCCTATTGTCCAGGAGCAGTACCTTGTTCACACCACCTATTCCTTGTTGTCCACAAGTGGTGCCACCATTTATGGCCCTTAGTCCATAAGCATTTCTTACCAGAACCGCTTTGTCATTGTAGGTGAAACGCGGTACCCTGGGTAAAAAGGGAAAAAGAGAAGTTTCTCTAGGCTTCTAGATCATGAGCCTTGTGTCCTCCCTGATCCCTATCATTGTGGTTCAGTTGAGCTCAAGATCCCTCATTCTAGGATCTTAGAGGCCACCTCATCCACTAATCTCTCAACCATCCCTATCCATTGAGTCTTATAAATACAAGCTCATATCTATGGTTGAGGGAGAGAACTCTTAAGGTATTTTTATGTTATTGGATTGATCACTTGGCCCAAGCCATTGAAGAGCATAGAGAGCTAAAGTTGGAGCTTATGGGGATGAGAGTGCTTGGTTTCATGGAGATTCATGTCAACACTAAGGCTTGATCGGTTGTAAACTTCTCCATTTTTATATTAATACAAAGATGATTTCCATCCCACATTATTGTTGTTGTTTGATTTCACATGTATGTTGTTAGATTCCTTAGTCACTAACATGGATTAGTAGATCATATTCTGGAAGTTTTGATGTGTTTGTGTGTTTAAGCTGACTACAGGTACACAAGGTTAGTATCGAAGCATTACATTCTAGGTATCTACGACGTCCAGGGAGGGTCTTCAACCTTTGTCCTTCATTTGTTCTGGATCTGAACCATTCAGACCAGTGGAACACCTTACTGTGTGCAGAAGGTGAAATATTCCAACTAACAAATCTGGTGAGTCCAATGGGGAATAGAGATATGTATCAGTTGTTCTGATCTTCCTCAGTTCTCAACTCTTGTTCGAATCCAAGCTCCTTCTCCAACTCTCTTCAGTCAAATTTTATTTCTAACTTAGTCCTTTTGGGTTTGAAACTTCCAGATCTGTTCAGATCTGAATCATTTCAACCTTTTATGCTCTGTTTTTATACTCAATCTAGTAGTTTTGACCTTGATCTAGTCTTTTTCTAACTTGATCTATCATTCTCTTTGTGTTTTGGAATTTTACAGGGAACCACGCCCATGTAGTGTACGAGGAGTGGTGCTACCACCTTAACAGAGTGGGTAGCATGCGGTGCCACCGCCTGTATCCCGTTGGTGAGAAGCGGTGCTGGGACAGAACCGCCCTGTCAACACCTGAGAAGCACAGTGCTAGGTAGGCATCATTCTAAGGCCCTTTTTCCTCATTTTTTTTGTAAAAATTTGAGTTTTGTTGCTTTTAGTCCTACACAGTTAGGCTTGTGTGACAGAATATGATGCTTGTGGCTTGAAATTGTATGGTTTAAGATTGGTTTGATTAGGAAATTCAAAAGTTAGATTAGGCCTTTTGATTGTTCATTCACTTTGGTGCTTCTTGGTTGTGTTTGCGAAAGGATTTCTTATTTCTTGAAAAGCTTAGGGTATTAGTAAGATCTCTTTTCGTTTCTGTTATATAGACTAAAATAAGAACACTATATTAGCTTCTGGGTTTCATTTCTTGTTTGCATAGTGAACTTATTTTTCCTTCCTTTAAAAAAGAAATTTTTTGACTGAGACTAGGTTATCATCATTGAGCATTGGACATTGGTTCTCTGATTGGCTTCATAAGCTTTCAAGATCTTCATGTTCTTTCGTCTCTTATGCATTTAGAACTATCTCAATCAAAATTAAAAATATGGTAGTTTTAAGTTAGATTTGCTTATGTTTTGAGAAAATTGAAAAAATAGAGTGCATTTGCATATAGTGTGCTTCTTGTTTTTCTTTTAGGAAAAGAGATTCTTCCCCTTCTCATTACTTTCAGAAAACAAAAATCAGTTTGGAAAAGTACTACTTGTATTTGATTTTGTGTTCAAGACTGTTGTTTGGAAGTATTTTTTAGGTTTTGAAACAAAACAAAATGCTCTCTTTCCCTCTCGTAAGTAGGCATACTGAACGATAAAGTGCAATATTTGCACAAGCATACTGCATGGTTTTACTTTTCTGTCAAAACATCATGCATTCACCTAACCGTCCACTTTAAAATTAATGGTAGTTATAGGTTAAAATTTACATAGAAATTGGAGTTATAGGTTAGAGACGTGTTTAGGTGTCGTTAAGCGTAGGAGCCATCGTTATTTATCGTATTACATTCCGCGACTCACGCAGTTCTTCCACGTACCATCGATATATCGAACGGCCTTTCACATACCCTTGAGGTATATAGAAAGGTACTTCATGTACTTGATTGTATATCGAAAGGCCCCTTGTGTACGGTTATGCATTAGACAACACTACTACCGATTAGAGCTCCCACGTACCTTGAGTATATCGGGAGACCCCACTAGGATACCCTATCCATCTGAGAAAATCCCTTTGGCCATCTTTCTTGGAGCCATACACTGAAAACAACATTTGGGGAGATTACTATGCATGTACCCTCGAGGTATATTGCGAGTGGAACCTTCTTGACAATCCTAGCGAGATACCTGACTTTTTGAACTCCTCCTATCATTTTAAGTGTGCTCGTTTTGACCTATAGCTTGTGTAGGGAAATTTTTTGGTGTGTTTTCTAGTTTTCCAGACCCTAAATTAGATAGGAACTGTACAAACTAGCTGAGTTAAGATAGTTTAGAAGAGTATGGGGCTTGCCACCCAATTTTACTCCTAGTTCAGGAAAAATCCAATGGAATCTATCGATCAAGGAGCTGCTACCACCTCCCAAGTGGGAGATAATGTGGTTGCAGAAAGTGGAGTACCATATTCTTCACACTTGCCTCCCTTGGTCCAACAACCTTCTCAAGGAAATACCTCGTTCCATTCTCCCACGGAAGGTCATGTTGACGATACAACCCATCCGGATTATGGTCCCAATGCTCCATTTTGGGATACATCTATAGGACAGGCCATTGCCTCATTTGGCACCTGTTTAAACTCTTCTGAAGATGAAGAAGAACCTAGGAAATACCATGTTTCCATTCTCCATGCACAGTAGATTAACAAGAAAATATATGAACTATTAGGCCTGACACCATCATGTTCCACATTTGTTCCTGTGGGATATCGTTCACTTGTAGATTCTATGAGACCCATTGAACCGATTATAGATCGTATGGTAACGCCACACAACCCAAGTCAAATTACCACCCCAACCACCTCTCATGTTATGTCTATTCCCAATCTTCCCAAGTCTTCTGCACCTGGGGCCCAACCTTCAATTCCTGTTTCGTCAGTACCTTCTAGTGCCAGGGGGAAACCCCCAACATGACCCACATTATCTGGCACTGGAATTGTACCTAGTCAAGGGAAGACCTATAACATAGAACCATCTATAGTTTATGTCCCTCCCACCCATACTAACGTGGTTAATCCCCCATCCAGTTCAGGTCAGCCATTCAAACTTATGAAGGTTATGGTTATCAAATACCTATAGGTAATCATCCATCCCATCCTACAAGAATTCCTTATGCTGGATTTCCATACCCTAGTAACACTTTTACGCTATGGGGGAAACCCAACTAGTCTTACATCCAAGCTATGGGAGGGATACCTATACATACTACGGGAGGTGCCAGAGGACTGACTTATGGAGGTCCTCCCCCTGGGGGACCTAATGGTCCTAGAGGATCTAGAAACTTTACTCCTTTTGGTCCTAGTGGTCCTAGTAGGCCTGGGAGGCCTGGTGGTTTTCCTCCTTATGGATCTGGAGGGTCTAGTGGCCCTCCTCATAGTGGTTCTGGACGCTATGGAGGTTTACCTCCTGGTGGCTCTAGAGGGTCTAGTGGTCTCCCTCCTAGTGGTCCTGGTGGTCTTAGTGGTCCCATTGGTCCTAGTGGTCTCGGTGGCCCTGATGGTCCTCCTCCAAGAGGCCCTAGTGGTCCTAACGATCCTGATCCTAGAAATCAACCCCCTGCGAGTGGATTTTCCATTAGTTCTTCATCACAGCAACCTATTTTTCAATCAACTTATGGTCCTACTGGTAAATATATGCCATATCAATATTACCAGTATGTGCAACCCAACCGAAAATTATCTTTCCTAGCAACTTTGGACTTACCTAACTTGTCTAAGTTGATTAATGACCCCATTCGACACAATCCCTCGTGGCCTCCCATTCTGGTAAAGTTACCATCAGATATCCCAAAATTCGATGGGAAGCAGGGAGACGATCCAAAGAACCATGTTATGACATTCCATTTATGGTGTTGTTAAAACTCCCTCATGGATGACTCCTTTCAGTTATGACTCTTTCAGCGAACTTTGACCGGTACAGTCGCAAAGTTGTACATTGAACTCCCACAACATTTGTTTGTGGATTTTGGCTCCTGGCAACCGTGTTTCTTACACACTTTCAACTCCCTATTCATTATGAAATGGGCACTGATCTTTTAACTTCTCTACGACAGAACACCTCCACCCACATATCCGATCATATTTGTTAGTAGAGAAGGAAAACAGGCTTATTAAGGCCCCTATTTCGTATCAGTTATTAGTTGATTGGTTTACCAAATCCTTGTTGCCTCCTATTGCCCCAGATGTGGCTATGGGCGGTGTCGTTACTGAAGAGTAGTCTATTAGTTAGGCTCAGTACCTATACTTGGTTTATTCCCAGTTTGGAACTCTTTATGACCTGATTGCTCAAGCTCCTTGCCCCAGCACCGATCCCGACAAGAAATGAGTAGAAGTACTTGTTGATGGGATTGTTGGCTCAATCCAGTCCCCATATGTAACAAAACCTGCCAAGAAACCCCAAACTGCCACCCCTACTCCTTCGACTCCTAAGGTTTCTGCCAAGTTCAACTATATTCAAAGTACTCAAACCTTGGGTAATAATAAAAAGAAAGGTAAAAATAAAAATAAAAAACCTGGAAACCAACAGGAGACTCCAAGACCAACCAACAGTGGTAATGATAAAAGGAAAAGAAAGGCAAAATATCCCTATCTTCTATGTGTAGGTGGCCATTTTTCAAAGGAGTGTCCTCGTCAGGACAAAATCTCCCAGTTTCTGAAGTCCAATCCTGCACCCATAGTACTTATAGATCCTTTTCCCTCTCAGCAACAACTAATAGACCACATTTCTAATCAGGGTAACTCTAGTTCGTCAGAGGAAATTCGTATGATTTCCTCAGATACCATCAATCTGCAAACTTGAAGTCAGAATTATGACAAACCCACAGATAAGAAAGAAGATCATTCTTCTTCAGGGAAAGCTCCCTCTACTAGTTCTCCGGAATCCTCGTCTATTGCCCCCTTATCTATCGAGAATCCTACTCTCGACATGATTTTACATCCACCTAAGAGTACTCTTCATAAGGCTGTCTTTAAACCCAATGGCTGAGCTGCTCAATTTTATAATAAGGTTGAAGACCTTGCTTAGGCACCTTTTGCAATGTCTACCTTAGAAGTACTCCAAAGTTTCCCTACACAGCGCAAAAACTTGTTGACAGCATTAGGAGCTTTAGACCTAGATAACACCAACTTGATTCATTTCAATGTTGAGAACTATAAGCCTAGATTACCACATAAACTTGATTTTTAGATCATTATGAAAGTAGTGGGAAAGAAATTTTTTCAAATGGTACTAGATGAAGGAGCTTCGACCTCGGTTTTGTCTCTGTCTTGTTGGAAGGCTTTCGGCTCTCCCGAGCTTGTAACATCACCTATGACCCTCAAGGCCTTTGACGGACGAGGTTTCCAACCCCATGGTCTCATATCAGCCCTAGCAGTCAAGATGGGGGGAAAAACCATTTCCATTCAAGTAGAATTGGTAGATTCCCCTTTAGATTACAACCTCCTTCTAGGAAGAAATTGGTTCTATTCCATGACTACTGTCACCTCAACAGTATTCCAAACAGTCCAATTTCTGCATGTAGGGAGAATTGTTACTATTGATCAGCTTGATTTCTATACGTCGGATGTTACTACTTCAATAGCTAATAACATCCCCATGTTAGGCCAGTCCCCTCCTCCTTACCAGTCGATTGGGGTAGGCATGTTGAAGTATTCATCCCTTATGGGGATTTTTCCATCCACTCCTCCTAGCACGGATACCGTAACAGTCCATATGATCGCCTCATTTGATTATGAGCCTAAGGGTAAAAAAATTTTTGACTCCACCTTGTTGAGTCCACACGAAGCTATGTATGACACCATTCAAACATTTTTCGACGATCACACGAATGACCTTCATCTATTGGCTTCAGATCCTTACCATTTACCATACTGGTTAGAGCCTTCTCTTCCTATTTTAGATTATTTCTCTGAGACTTTTCCTTTCGATGAGTCCATTATGGAGATCATGAATACAAATGAGTCCATTTGGGAGGATCACCATCATATATCCATGTTCCTCCCCAACACCAGTTCGGTTAGCCATGATTTTGCATCCTTGTTTCCTACTGATATTGTCAACGTACCCCAAATTCCTATATTGTTGCAAGATACAGATTCTGAAGGAAACCTTTGCAACATTACTTAGACGAATCCGATTGACATATCAGCCAAGCCTAATACTATTGAGCATGTTCATGTTGGGAAGAACTTCTTGGCAAATTAATCTGAAGAATACAAGGCATTTTTTAAATAATTTCATGATATTTTTTCCTGGTCCTATGAAGAGATGCCGAGGATTGACCCATCCATTATGGTCCATGAGATTAAGACCTATCCCATGGCTAAACCTATCAGAAAAAAACTAAGGCAAGTCCATCCTCGGAAGGCCACAGCTATTAAAGCTGAAATTGAGAAACTTCTCAAAGCTAGGTTTATTTATCTTGTACCCCTGAGGGAATGGGTATCGAATGTTGTCCCTGTTAATAAAAAGAAGGGCACCATTAGAGTCTGTATCGAATTTAGGGATTTGAATAAAGCTTGTCCCAAGGTGTTACGGAGAGAAATTCCTATGGCTTGGGGTACCACAACAGATAGCTTGACTCCAGAAATCAATCCCTTCCAATATGCAATAGAAATTAAACATCTAACACTAAAGGATCAGACCTCGTACCTTATTCCGGATGGTTGAAGTAGATCCCCGTTGAGCTTTCCAACTTTAGCTTGAATTGATAGATTACTTCCTCAACAACAAGTAAACAATACAAGCATACTATATATATTGGTGTTAGATCTATTCTAGAATATATAATCGACAATGTATAAGCATTTGAAAACATCCATTGATAAAATATTCATTCAAACATACATTATTGGACAGGAAAAGATATTTCTATTAATATAAAATCAGAGATTACAATGGATACAACCTCTGTCAGCACGTCTACGAATTGGAGAAATTAAATCCCCCACTTGGGCCTCCACCACCTCAATCCTCCATCTCTTGATAGAAACCTCACAAGCAAAAGGCAAGCTTGGGAAGAACACAAAAGTGCTCCAAGGGAAAAAGGGATGCAGACTCAAGCATAAGTTCTGGCAACAATGAACTATAGTTTCTTTGCTCTCAATTCTCTCATATGCCTTCAATGTACCATGGAGTTCCTTATATAGCTTTTCAAAGGGGTAATGAAAGGTCGAATCCGAGCAATCTCAAGGCATAGGGAAGGCCAGGAGTCAAGTGAGTCAAATCCATGTCAAGGAAAACTCCAAAAGGATTTGGATTATGCACACATCCTGATGTACATGGTTTTAGGGGTCAAACCTGCGTATACACGCGATTAAGGGTTTAAAATCCGCGTGTATCATTTTTCACATGTTTTTAGGGATGGTCAAAAAAACATCAAAGGACAAAAAATGGTCCAAGGGGTCTAAGGAGTCTACAGAGGGATAGGGGAAGGCCATACAAGTGTGATTCACCTGGAGAGGTAAAATCAGCTATAATAGATGGCCCCTAATGTGTGAGGTCAGAGGGGTCATATGATGGCCGAAATACATTATAAGTCCATCCCAGAAGTGGAGTGATGAAGAATCCCAAATGGAAGACCAGCCACCCAATCAGCATAGTACAATTATACAACTCTGCAGATACTGGAAATACATATAGTAGTCCCGGATACATAAGAGTACAATGGCCATGAACAGGCATGATACAAGATATCACATAAGTGGTCATCGCCATGTACAATATACATAGATTAGAATCTCCATGATGAAGATATACAAAGGACCATGATCTCCATAATGACTAAAGATATACAATAGATCAAGATCTCCATAATGGCTGGAAATGTCTGACATATACTGGAATCAAGTCATGAGAGCTGAAATCTCATGAACACTAGCACGATCAAGGAGGTAGCATATAAGAGATGCCACCAATATGGAAGGTCTTCTACACAAACTGATACGAGTACATGTCCTACTATGCGAATAGAGGTGTTGAGGTCGAATATAGTAGTCCATCGTCTGATTACTGGTCATTGATGTATACCGTTAATAGACGCGATATCACCCACTGATAATGGAAATGGAAATCAAGGTACTAAAGTGCAAACTAACAAGTGTGAATAAATGTGTTGAGGTCGAACACTTGAGAGGATCCATTGATCAGGGGACATTGATGTATTCCCAAAGACTGTTAATGGAGAGAGAACCTGCCACTGATGACTGCAAGTCTCAAGGCACTCAAAATGACTCTAGATTGCAATCCCAGAATAAATGATCTGAAGTCGATGGGATGAAACCCGCAGGAAGGAGGGCATTAAGGAATCCCCCATCATCCAACATGAGGTACTCATCAAAGCTGTATAATGTGGAAGGACTCGATCATAAGGTGCACGAACTAGTATCTATACTGGGAATGGTCGACATGCAAAGTCAAGATAACTGAGGAATGGCCGACTCAGGCTTCAAATTCCTTCGAACAAGAGCATAACAGAAAATGGTGACTGAATAAAGGAAACATAGACTCGATATACAAAACTGGGACATCTCTGTGACATAGGAGGCATCAACAGAGGCTCCATAGGGATTGGAAGCTTAACCAGTCGATGGAGATAAACTCAGATAAACAAGTACAACTCCTAAAGTCAAACTATAAAACCAACCAATGGATGTGATATATAGTGCTCTGTTTGAAGGAAACACAACTTGACATCTGCCAAAGATAACATCTTTCCTTGTCCGGCTTTTTGGTTTTTTGATTTTTTTGGAATTTTTCAAAAAAAGATTGAAAAAGAATAAAATTGGTTTATAGTTACAGACTAGGAGGAGACGAGTGTCATAGGGAAAAACAAACTAGTTCCAAGTAGTGGAACATACCTATGTTCAATGCAAGGACATATGTGTAGGATATCAACACTCGGGGGAAAATCCCCTCCTGGTAAAAAGGGAATCAAGCTGCAAAGGATATGTAAAATGGCTCTGCATGGCTAGAGATGAGACAAGCTTGGGCTATATGGATGAAGCGCAATGTCAGGGAAGCTGGCATAAAGCTCAATAAGGCAGGAAAAGCTCATGATAATGAAATTACAACTTGACATAAGGGAGTCATGAGGGAAATAGGCCAACATAAATATCAAGAGGAGTATGAGGCTCTTGCGAAATGTCATGGCAATCCTATACAAAGTACCCCCGGGCCTAAGAGAGGTCTCACAGCATGGGTATCAAATGCAAAGGGGAGCTAACTAGGACACCCATGTATAGGAAAGCTCTACCATTCACATACTATCACTTCTAACAACAGCATGAAGGTTTTGTATACCATGGAATGGGTTCGTACCTAAGGTTAAGATGGAACATTCATAAGGCAATGCATAAGTGCAAGTAGATGTGATATCCTAACCTATATGCTAGTTCAGACATAATACCTATGATAGGAATGAACGGGTCAAAACATCGGAGAGAGTGTACAAAAACTAGACCCTACATGACAACCTTATTAGTCCAAAACAACCCAAAATAGTCAATAAAGAATCCAAACTATAGGATATAGGGAGGAATGATCATGACAATCGCACCCAAAGGAAACAATGTGGTGAACGATGGGACATAAGAAGGAAAGTAAGGTATAGACCCAATGTTCACGCATCTACTACCACCTCCATAAGGGTGACCACCAGTATAAAGAATGAGAGAAGGGAGTCAACATCCTCCACAAATGGAGTAGAGGGTAGAATGTGACCACTCCCAAATCTATGAGTAGGGTAAGGGGCTGTGACCACTCCCCAGTAGAGTCGCCAATTCTATTACAGAGAGAAATTCCTGTGGCTTGGGGTACCAAAACAGACAGCTTGACTCCAGAAATCAATCCCTTCCAATATGCAATAGAAATTAAATATCTAACACTAAAGTATCAAACCTCATACCTTATTCCTGACGGTTGAAGTAGATCCCCGTTGAGATTTCCAACTTTATCTTGAATTGAAAGATTACTTCCTCAACAACAAGTAAACAATATAAGCATACTATATATATTGGTGTTAGATATATTCTAGCATATATAATCAACAATGTATAAGCATTTGAAAACATCCATGGATAAAATATTCATTAAAACATACATTATTGGACAGGAAAAGATATTTCTATTAATATAAAATTAGATATTACAATGGATACAACCTCTGTCGGCACGTCTGTGAATCAGAGAAACTGAATCCCCCACTTGGGGCTCCACCACCTCAATCCTCCATCTCCGGATAGCCAGCTCACAAGCAAAAGGAAAGCTTGGGAAGAACACAAAAGTGCTCCACGGGACAAAGGGATGCAGAATCAAGCATAAGTTCTGGCAACAATGGACTATAGTTTCTTTACTCTCAATTCTCTCATATGCCTTCAATGTACCATAGAGTTCCTTATATAGCTTTTCAAATGGGTAATGAAAGGTCGAATCTGAGCGATCTCAAGGCATAGGGAAGGCCAGGAGTCAAGTGAGTCAGATCCGTGTCAAGGAAAACTCCAAAAGGATTTGGATTATGCACACATCTTGATGTACACGGTTTTAGGGGTCAAACCCGCGTATACAGGCGATTAAGGGTTTAAAATTCGCGTGTATCATTTTTCACATGTTTTTAGGGATGGTTAAGGAAACATCAAAGGACAAAAAATGGTCCAAGGGGTCTAAGGAGTCTGCAAAGGGACAGGGGAAGGCCATACAAGTGTGATTCACCTAGAGTGGTAAAATCAGCTATAACACAAGGACAACTTTCCTACCCCACACATCGATCAAATTATCGACAACTATGCTGGAAGTGTCATCTTTTCATTCACGGGTGGCTTCTCTGGCTATAATCAAATTGGGATATTACCCTCCGATCAGCATAAGAAAAAATTCATTTTCCCATGGGGAACCTTTGCATATAAGAAGTTACCTTTTGGCTTGAAAAATTTTGGAGCCACATTCCAGCGCGCGATGTCCTATGCGTTTCATGATATTAAACATATTTTCAAACCGTACCTTGATGACCTCCCTTCTCATTCACAGTGACAGGAGGACCACCCTGGTCATCTTAGAGAGATATTCCTGAGATGTCGTCATTATAATATACGACTCAATCCACATAAATGTTTTTTTTGCATTGAGACAGGATGTCTGCTAGGTTTTGTGGTATCCAAATATGGCATCCATATTGATTTTTTGAAAATTGTCGCCATTTTAGATCTACCAGCCCCAACTAATCTCCTTGAACTCTAAAGTTTTCAAGGGAAGGCAAACTTTATCCATCATTTCGTGTGCAATTTCGCAGAGAAAATGCACGGTTACATGCGTCTCCTCAAGAAGAACACTCCATTCTTCTGGGATAACCAGGCCCAACCCGCCTTTGATAATCTTAAGCATGCTTTGACACATTCACCCATGATACACCCCCCTGATTATTCAAAGGACTTTCTCTTATATATTGTTTCCTCCGCTACTACCATCGCTATGGTTTTAGTGTAGGAAAATCTCCACAGTGAGGAGCACGTGATTTATTATGCCAGTAAGAATCTCATGGATTCTAAAAATCACTATTCACGTGTGGAAAATTTAGCATTGGCCACGGTCATTACTGTACAAAATTTTCATCACTACATTCTACTCCGCATTACCACCGTATTGGCAGATCACAACCCAATGTATTACATCCTGACTCATCAGGTGATTGGGGGAAAGTACTCCCGTTGGATAGTCATACTTCAGGAGTTTGATCTGGAATTTTCCAAAGCCACATAGAAGAAATCCTTGGTTTTTGCCGAGCTTATGTTTGATATTCCCTGTGCTTCAATGGAATCTAAGCCCAGTGATTCATTTCCGGATGAATTCCTGTTCCTGATTAGCACTACTGATCCTTGGTATGGAGATCTACTTATTTATCTCCAAACACAATGATTTCAGCCGCATTTATCCCATGATGATTGCCGCCGTATCCATCACCACGCGAAATACTATCTCATCCTGAATGATACCTTGTATAGAAGTGGGATTGACTCTATTCTCTAGTGATGCCTCACCCATGAGGAGGCTGAACATGTGTTAAATTATTGCCACTATGGAGCATGTGGCGGTCATTTATCTGGGATGGCTACAGCCCAAAAAATCCTTCGCGCTAGCGATTGCTAGCCTTCTATCTTCAAAGACTGTCATGAGGCTATTAAGAAATGCCCACCTTGTCAACACTTCTATCCTAAAAAGTGCACCCATCCTGCTCCGCTACACCCCTTCATTGCCGTTGTCCCATTCACCAACTGGGGGATTGACTTCATGCATTGTAAGCCTACCTCAGCCGAGGGGAATGGTTACATCATCGTAGCCATTGATTATTTCACAAAATGGGCTGAGGCCATGCCTATATATGCAGAATATGGTAAGACTACCGCTCTCTTCTTGTTCAATCATATCATAGCTATATTTGGAGTTCCATAGTCCATCGTCACTGATCACAGATCCCATTTATGTAATCAAATGATGGAGGAACTGAGTGCCAAGATAGGTTTTCACCATGAAAACTCTACGTCGTATTATCTACATGCTAATGGTCAGGTAGAGGCCATTAACAAAGTTTTGAAAACTATGCTTCGTCGGATGGTTGGAGATCATAAATCCAACTGGCACCATGTTCTTTTCTCTGCTCTTTGGGATTATCGAACTTCTATGAAAATAGCCACTGGTTTCACACCATTCCATCTTGTCTATGGACTCAAAGCTATCTTACCGATTCAATGTCAAATTCCATGTTTACAACTTGTCATCGAACTTCTCCCAAACACTTCCACAGAGGAAGAAATATTTTTGTACTTGAGTAACCTTAACGAGACTTGGAGAGATGTTGCCTTGGATAATGAGGCACATAAGAAACGCATCAAGGCGCAGTATGATAAATCCGTCCAACCTCATGTCTTTAATGAGGGTGACCTAGTCTTGACTTACAATAAGAGAAATGACAAACTAGGGAAGGGTAAGTTTGAGTCCATGTGGTACAGACCTTTCATTATTTCTAAGGTGTTAGAGACAGGAGCTTACGAGCTCATTGATTATGATGGAATCCCTATGGGGAAACCTCACAATGGGTTGTACCTGAAAAGCTACTATGCCTAGGTCTTTCTTGGATAGTATCTTGTATATATGTATATTGATTGACTTTCAATGTGCTTTTAGTATTTTCAAGATGGTTTTGAGTTTAGTGTTCGCATCTGTTTATACCATGTTTTGGTCATGAAGATGGCTTTCTACGGCTTCACTGATGGTGCTTGCTGCCACACCTTGAATCTTGCCTCGGCTGCTTGGGTCCTCTATTCCCCAGCTGAAGATTTCGTCAGTTTAGGAGCGATTTGTAGGTCCTACTACTAATAACATCGCAGAGTATGAAGCAGTCATTGGTATTCTAATTGAAGCTGCCTCCCAGGATGTTTGTGATCTAGTAGTATTGATGGACTCACATCTCGTAGTTTTTCATTTAAACCATGTTCACACCATTAGAAACCCTGTGCTCCTCTTCCTCTTCCAGAGAGTACGTTTGCTAGAAAGTTCATTTGAAACCATCACTTATAGGCATATCCCTAGGGAACATAATGTAGTTGCTGACTCATTAGCTAGTGACATCTTAGATTGGCATATTTCCCATTCATGATGTCAAAATCAAACATGGTACATTGTAAATAAACATTCGAAGACACATAAAACTCATAGAAAATGCATTTTCCATTTGAAACATATAAGCACCGTGTAAAAGTATGTATATCTATATACGAAAAATTTTACAAAAATAGATCTTGAGACCTCATCTGAAGCATGTAGGATTTTAGGAAAAATCATCATACAAAATCCTAACGCTGTCAGCTTTCAGTACAAATCTCATACACTAGTGGTGCTCGTGATAGCACATCACTGCTCGAGCTACCCTACGTAGCAGCCTACTAAATCAACCTGGTACTCCCACTATGGATCTTTGTTATCTCATTAGGAGGTCATCAATGTCAGCATATGGGATATCCAAGGTCAACCTGTCCAGGTTTTCCTCTAGCTCCCTGGTGATATCATCGCCCCATGGTACAAAGAAAGCTCCAGCTCACCTGTCCAATGGAGAAGCTCCTCCAGGTCACCCTGCTCCAACATCTGCATGAGAATATACAGGTTCGTTACTTAACATAAAAAATATAAAACATCAAAAAACATAAAAACATTTCATCCATTTTAGGGTTTCTTGCTTCTTACCGATGTCGCCCCACTGTCCGCTAGGTGGGTGTGGTAGGTCAGGATCTCCGGTGAAGTCCATACCTATGTAAGCATAATCCTCAACCATGAGGATTTGATCTCAGAGCCATCTGAAGAAAGGATCACCAAAATTCACCCTTCCCCTACCTGCTCTTGTACGAGCCATGAACTAGACCCACCTTAGCATATGGGGGTCCTGTGCTCTTAGACTCTGGAAGACCACCTGAGGTCTCATCTGTGGTACCTGCTCGAAGAAGAAGCAGGCTAAAATGGAACCAAAGCCAAACTTCTTTCGCTCTCCCTGCTGACACTTAGTCAGTTGATCTTTGAAGATTGGAAGCATGGCTTCCACCCAGTTGAATACTGTGGGTGCCATGGCTTCTATGGCATACAACATGTGTGCCCTAGAATCCTGATGCACACCTTGACTCCCAACCACCCTCTGCATAGTAAATAGGACAGTCTATAGGGGCCCATCTGTCACTGCTCTGATGGGGATTTTCTTCCCCAATGTGCTCATCCCTGGAGCACAATGATGATCTATAAGCTCTTGAGTGTTGATATCCCCTCCATGGGAACTTGTTAGTGAGATGGGGGCACCCCGTCTCGAGAGAATAGTCAAGAAGTAGATGTCATCTACTTCCACTGTAAGAATATGGGTCCCCACCTCGAAATACTGCTGCTCTGGATTCCACATTCACAGTATGTGTTCTAGTAACCCCTCGTGTGACACCATGCTTGGGGTATGGAAGAACTTCAAGAGCCCACAGTCCCGTAATGCAGTGATACAACCCACATTTCTCTTAGCAAAGGCATCCTCATTGTCATGTGTTATTTATTTACATATCACCATGTTTTGAGCAACCAAGACCTGCCAAAAACAATCATAGCATGCATTAGAATCATTCCTAATCATTAAAAATCAAAATAATGACTTATTATTGCTCATGCTATTAATTTAAAGTCTCCATGGTTGGCACCGCCAGTGCACCATTGGAGACAAGCAGTGGCACCGCCTGTCAACCATGTTATAGGTGCGGTTCTTGAGTGGTACCGCGTATCCTGCAAGGGGTAGGAGTGGTGCTCACTTTTAGGGTTGTAGGGCTCCCTATATGAGCCCAAAACCCCACTAAGAATCAAAATAAACACTATGAAATGAAAGAATAGGGTGTTAGCTATTACCTACAACTCACGGTGCTAAAAATGGACGGTGGAAACTCCCGGTATCAGCTGCTGAACATCTGGCTAAGAAAGTGCTCCAAATGCTCTCCACTATGGGTAAATAGTGAAATGATTTGATTTTTTACTATTTACATGACTTATATAGGCATTTTTGGGTCTAACATACTATAGTTTTGATATAAAATCACATTTTAGTCAAATTTTATCTGTCGTAATCCCTGAATGCTAGTTGTAAATGCATTTAACACTTGTTTCTGAGTCTATTGCAGGATAAGAGAACCATAGTAAGAAGCTTTGGAAGTTTGTTTATGGATTTTTTGCACTTTCATAAAATGGAAAAGGTCAATGAGCATTCATTACAACACTTTGGTCACGCTCTTTCAAACCTAATATCAAAGGTCCGAGTCCATTTCAGTTTCTTTCCAGGCTTGTAAAAAATTGACATTATGTAAATAAGCGTCATGGAGTCTTCTTTTCACCTCTTTTTTAGGCTCTTTAAACATGAAAAGATCGTCGAGTCTGTTTTCGATTCTTTCTAGGCTCGTAAAAGATGACATTGTGTAAAGAAACCTCATGGAGTTCTCTTTAAACTCTTTTTAGGCTCCCTAAATACGAAAAGATTATCGAGCGATCTTGTCTTCTTCACGCTCATTAAAATATTTGAAGAGTTGTCCGTCTGACGGCAGGTTATCTCTTTTTCGGTTCAGATAGGAATATTTACAAAAAAGGAACACTCCAGGCAATCATGACTGGAAGAGTTCTCTAAGGTATGATTTTACACTTTTTTGGGCCTTAGAGACTAAATCATACGAAAAAGGACTCCTTTGGAGTCTTTTTCCATATTCGTTCAGACTCTCTAAACATGAACGATACCAAGTTTTATTTCAGTGGACTCGTTAAATTAAACATTGAGAGACCCATTTTGGGAACGAACCCCTCCTCTCTCAGGTTCGTAAAACATATGAGCCTAGACTTGTATTCTGACAAGCTATATCGAGTGTTTGTTACCCTCTTTGAACTCGTAAAATCAAAAAGGGGCACTTATCGATCATGATGGGGGGAATGGGAAGGGAATCATTTTGTAAATAATGGAAGTTGTTTGTCGTTACCTTTGAACATGGCACTTGTCTACACATCATGTCAGTCAATTGGGTATTGATCCGATCTCTGCGACGATCCACTTTCATGAGTCATGTCACTCCTTTGAGTATTTTAAAAGAATGCATTGTCCATTGTCGCATTATGTATCTGTCCCATCCAGTCATGCTGCCAAGTATTTTTGTCGTGCCACCCGATGTTCAAAGGGGATCGAAGAATTTTTAACTCTACAGTCTACACAGTCTTTGTGTCAGTATTATGGTTACTACATTCACATCATTCCAGAACTATGTTCCGAGTTTCATGTCATCGATGTGGAACCCATCATGGCCCTCCTTCGATGAGACTTTTCCCATCGACATCAGCTCATCATCCGGGAAATAGCCTTAGAAACAATATTTAGTACCTTGAGATATGTATGCCTTAATGGCAGATTCTCTCGCTCTCGACATAGGTTCACATCATTGACATTTGATCGATAGAATCGATTGGTTGTTCAACATTAGGACATCTATTCACACCCAGTAGATTGTACTAGGGTACCTTGGGAATCATTGACATTAATGGTGATCTCCCTCACACTTGTTAACGTTTCACATCATTGGTCAGTAATCAAGTGGTTTCTACCATGTTCGACTTTAGATCATTATAATCACATGGATAGAATCATACTTTGTGGAATATGAGACGAAGACCCTGGGTATTTGTTTAAAGCGTTCATTGATTTCCCCAGGTTGCAATGGAGTTTTGTATATCTAGCATGGATCCACATTTGTATGGTCATGGCTATCCTCAAATTTGCGTTTGTATGACATAGATCTACATTTGTATGTCTGGTAGCTATGTCCAAGTTTGAGTCCTCTATCACATGGATCTACATTGTATTCTAGTAGCCATGCTTGTTTATTCCTCTCATGGATCTACCTTGTATTGGTTTGCAACCATGAGTTGGTTACTTGTGTCTATGAGTCAACATACTTATGTACTACAGATGCCTACTTGACAACATGCTCCGATAGAGCCGACATTTTCACCTCGTAGCAACAACTTGTTCTCTCAGAGCTCTTGTTTATCGTATCCCTCTAAGACTCATGCTTTGGGGGGAATCCTATTATACCAAAATCCTACCATCATCATGTGATAAGACCTTTGACATACCTATTTTCCCTTAATCCTAGCACTTGGAGTGGAAACCCATGCTAATTGTCAAACTTTCATGAAAATTCCTAGCACCGCACTTTCCCTATTGTCTAGGAGCGGTACCTTGTTCGCACCGCCTATCCCTTATTGTCCAAAATTAGTGCCACCACTTATGGCCCTTAGTCCATAAGTGTTTCTTACTAGAACTGCTCTGTCATTGAAGGAAAAATGCGGTACCCTGGGTAAAAATGGAAAAAGAGAAGTTTCTCAAGGCTTCTAGATCATGAGCCTCATGTCCTCCCTTATCCCTATCATTGTGGGTCAGTTGAGCTCAATATCCCTCATTCTAGGATATTAGAGCCACCTCATCCGCTAATCTCTCAACCATCCCTATCCATCGATCCTTATAAATACAAGCTCATATCTGTGGTTGAGGGAGAGAACTCTTAAGGTATTGTTATTTTGTTGGATTGATCACTTGGCCCAAGCCATTGAAGAGCATAGAGAGCTAAAGTCGGAGCTTATGGGGATGAGAGTGCTTGGTTTCATGGAGATGCATGTCAACACTAAGGCTTGATTGGTTGTAAACTTCTCCATTTTTATATTAATACAAAGCTGATTTCCATTCCACATTATTGTTGTTGTTTGATTTCACATGTATGTTGTTAGATTCCTTAGTCACGAACATGGATTAGTAGATCATATTCTGGCAGCTTTGATGTGTTTGCATGTTTAAGCTGATTGTAGGTACATAGGGTTACTATCGAAGCATTACATTTGAGGTATCTACGGTGTCCAGGGAGGGTCTTCAACCTTTGTCCTTCATTTGTTCTAGATCTGAACCATTCAGACCAGTGGAACACCTTACTGTCCGCAGAAGGTGAAATATTCCAACTAACATGAATAGTTAAATTTTGAGTTGGAGTTTGAAACTTAGAGATGTTTTAACATCCTTCTGTAGAATAATGACATATTAGGACCTCTTCTTGAAACATTAGGGAAGCTTGGAAATATTCAAACACTAGACCTCTGCAACAATTATTTCAGTGGTGTTATACCCACTTCATTAGGCCAACTGAAGAACCTCAAGTACCTGTGAGTATAAAATGTTCTCCATTTTATCTCATGGGAATATGTAGATACTAGTTAATGTTGGGATGGCTCCTAATTCGGTTATTGGTTGTTTTGGACAATTTAGGAGGATTAATAATGACATCCTTATTAGAGCATTTCTTGGATCACTAGCCGACATCTCTGTGCTATCATTTTTGTACATTTCTACACTCTTCCTTCATTTTTTAGTGGATACATGGGATATTTCCCATTTAGGTGTTTAATAATACTAGGTTTAGTTTTGAGATTTAACCCCTTTTTTTCATTGCATGCATTTGTCTGACAACAATCTCAATGGGCCAGTCCCAAACATTCATTCCAAGACCTTCAAGTAAGAACAACTCTGATGAATAAGCCATGTTTAATTTATTGTGTATTGTTGATCATTGTGTCCTGAACTGAAATAGGTCAAATGGATTAAATTCCAAACATAAATATTGATTTTTGAGCATTTGTTTTTTGATTAGTGTTATAGGAAACCCTATGCTATGTAGGTCATGTGTTGCACATATTTTCCATGGAGAATCTTGTTTGATTATCTCTAGTGCATCGTTGAGAGGTAAGAACTTAGATTGGGGAAGATCGTAAGCTTTATTTACAGAAAGAGGGGTGCATTCAGTGATTGACATGACATTTGTTGATTGACATGACCATTTCCATTTCATATTATGAATCACATAAAACATAAAATGGTCAAAAGTTTAGTAAACAAGCAATTTTAAAAATAAAGACCTGGTGACAAATTTGTTGATCAAGATTGGGGGGTTTTAGCTCGAGCAGGTATCTACAATCCAACAGACATACCATAAGGAACTCAACAATTAAATCCCATTTAATGTGCACTAATTATGATCACCAACAGTCTAGCATAGATAGAAAAAATAATACATAATAACTGACGAACCTGCAAGCCATTCACAAACCCAGCATTTATGCTTCCAAACTAAAATGCAAATGGTTTCTCATATACAGTTCTTGGGACCTCCTCATATGCACCTATACCACCAAGTTATATGAGCATTCTAGTTGTTAAATTTAGTGAAATCTTATAAATAATGCTAAATCTTCTCATATTAACTATTGTGACATCTTCTACGGCTAGTTTGAGAAGTTTCCACTGAAATAAAATTTTCATTTCCTGTGCACAAGAGACCCCACTAAATATTAACCCTAAATCAATATTAAAAATTTTATAGAAAAATAAAACTGAAATCAGCATATCTATCTTTATTTTCCAAAGAGAGAATTGAAATGTCTTTCTTTAGCATAAAGTCATTTTCTGAGTCGATGCCCAATGGTAGTTAAATTCTTTTTCAAATGATGTCACTTTCAATACAAGCTCAATAAACCAAGGGGTGCTTCTAACATAATTGAATGGATCATCTGATAGAACTTACTATAAGATAAGATATGATAAGAAAATTTTATTAGTGTCCATTGTCCAACAAATTACCACAAAAGTAGGTTAATGGGACTACTCACTAAAGGTACATCCAAGAAATAAGGTACGATGAAAGAGAGCAAAAAATAACTCAATAAATGCTAAAGTCAGAAAATTTAAGCTCATGATTATCAACTAAACCCCTAGCTAATAAAGTTAACAATGCTAATAAGAAAAATCACGATAAGAATTTTTATTTACATGAAAATAATGCCCATGCAAATTAATTGTAACACCACAATTATATAGGACATCAACATTTTTCCATAATATAACCAAAAATATGTCCCTAAAGGATATCTCATCAAACTAGGGAACAACAATAAGACAAAAAACTTATGTTAATGCAGTAAGATATCACTCAATATTTTCTTAGTATTTCTCCAAGCATTTCCTTGTTCATCTTCTATTATAGGGGACGGGTTGATTTGAATTGTTAGCAATTTGCTATCTTTTTTCCTCTAGGAGTGTTACAGGAACTCCTATAGTCTAAGGACAAGAAGTTGTACTCCAGCCGCATTGAGGTATTTCTTGGTCACTTATGGGATATTAAAAAAATTATCTTATCTCATACATCTAGAAATAAAATAACTTAGTGCTAAAAATAGACAACATCATTAATTCTTGCTATTTATAAATTTTATCTTAGATATATGAATTCCATACAACAATAGTTAACAAATGTGAATACAAATCACTTATGAGTCATTAATAAAATTACCTTATCTTATCTCATATGTGGAGCACTAATATAACTTGGTGCTAAACATGGACAGTATTATTAATGCTTATTATCTATACTAGCTTATCCTACATAAATGATTTTCATATAAGCCACAATTTAGTTAAATTCAAATCATGTTTAAGTTGTTCTAGCTATTCCTATAGAATAAGATTAGATAAGATAATACTCATACATAACACTGTTAGGTGTCTTACAAAGAATTAAATTTCTTGTGTTGTGGATTCAGATGATTTTGATGACTTCTACACATGGGAATATGATCTTGCAAGTTGATCTGATGGTGCTCCACTGTTCACTATTACTTAGAGTCTCAACAAGTCAAAGTGAAATGATGCCTTGACATCCAAGGGAGGGAAATCAATAATGGATATTTCAGAAACATTGTTCCTGTAAAATGAAAGCATGGAAACTGTACCTTCCAGTGAAGATGATTGGTAAATTTTTAGTGCCCCTTAACTAATCTTATCACCATTGATGATTCAAAATTCAATGTCAATGTTAGTTTTTTACAAAGTAAAAAATGACAAGGGAAACCTTGTTCTAATTCATAAATTCCATTCAGAAATTGTTCAACCTGTTGTTTCACATATATGCATTATATCTCTAGTGGTCCCAAATTTCATGGCAATGAATAACTTATTCCTATTTTTTGTTCATTATTTCCCATTATTAACATTTGGTCGTTAACTTAGGAGAAGCTAATTTGTTGATCATGCAATATTGACCATATCTGTTTGATATGATATCCAGTGTATTTGATGAAAGCTCATGAGATAATAGTATTGTACAATTTATGGGTTGTTTATGTTCTCCATTTAAATCTAATATGATGAATTACATTTTACATATATTATAGTCTGTGGTGGGAAGCAGCAGCTTGTAGCCATTTTAAGATGATGTCAAACACTAAGAAATGAAATGAACCATTTTGTCACAAATCTGCAGTGCCATCTCATATCCGAATTTCTTGAGTACTCATGGGTGGAATTTTTGGATGAAATGGAAGAAGCAATATACCTTGATGAACTTATATTTTCTCATGAAAGGTACCTTAATGTGTTTGTAGAGAAGTCACTTCTTGGGGAACGAACTCATCATTTATATAAAACATTGCTTTCATTGTTTGATCTCATTTTATGCTTTATAAGCCATGGGGATAGATTATATGAAAGTTCCCATGAAATGAAAGCAAGGTATATTGTTTCCCTTTTCCTCGTCCATGTAATTTGGTATCTTTGATGATAATAGTAGGTCATATGGCCAACATTTTTGCTATATATTTGACATATTTCTCGCATGTATTTCACACTAACCTGTGAATTTTTTCACTTATTTAATATAGAGTTGAAACATATTCAAATCATAAGTCCAAGAGAGAACCTCAAAAGTTGGGGGATTGGGTTAGTGGAGGTAGAAAGTCCTCATTGCAACTTACAAGAGATTGTATGCGTGCAATGGCAGAAGAAATGGATGCTTATGCTGTTGAGTATTTGTCTCTACTAGAGGGGTTCATTACTTAACTACCACTTCAACAGAATGTTGATTTGAAGTTCCTCTTGTTTCAGCTTGATTTCACAGAGTTTTACAACAAACAACAATTGAATACACTTTCAACACCAACTAAATGGAGGGGGACTTCTAAGAGGGATGGGAAACAATGACAAAATGCTTGAAAGATTGGAATATTTTTCAAATTCTACATCATTAGCTGAGTGATCTGGACTAGCCCCCTTCAATTCCTATAGTGAATGTTGACTTCATCCATTGGTATTACCATTTTAGGCTCTGGTAATTGACTGCCAGTGTTGTGCTTCTGCTTTATTATTTTAGAAGAAATGAATTTCAATGTCACCCTTTCCCATATTTATTTTTTAACAGTATATTTTCATTCCATGCAGGTGATTCATTCATGTTTAACCTGATAGTTGAAGGAGTGTGGGATATTTAACCTTTCCCATCTTTGATTTTTAACAGTATCTTTGCATTCCATGCAGGCGATTCATTCATATTTAACAAGGAAAAAGAGGGTATACAGATAACAAAAAATTAAACATAAGATACTTATGAAGCAGTGACCCTTCCAAACCAACAAGCTTCCTGGTAGCAGAGGAAACAACACTAAATTTTCATGGGATCTATATGAAAACAAAAGACAAATCCTTACATGATTGCGCTATCATTTTTTGCACATACTTTTTCATGTTGGGGACTCGATTGAAGTGGTGCCTCAATCAAAATGTAATAGTTTTACGATTCTATTTAATGAGTAATGAAGTTCTACACTGAAAAGGAGCATAATGCTTATATATACCTTGCACAAGTGGTGCCAAGGGAAAAGGAACCACAAGTATGGATTCCATGTAATAAAGGAGGAGCCATTAGATGATTAGAAATATTTCAAGATCCTTTGCAAATGTCCTTGATAAAAAAAGAACAATAAAGTATAAAGTTGCACAAAAATATGTGGGCATCTGTGAGGGATCTCATAACCTATTGAAGTGTGCATGTCAATAGATTCTGAATCTAGGAGTCATTCCTGGAAAGGAATATGTCTCTTATAACTTGTGAGAGGGGGATAATAAAAATCCTAGTAAATTCATTTTAAATGGTATTTCTATCCCATTCATGTAAGTGGTATTTTTAAGCCATTCATTTCAAGTAGGTTTGGAGAGTGATCTTCATCTAATGGCTCTGCTTTTTGGTTTCCCACATACATTGGTGGCTTCCAACACAATGGTCAGGGGATAAGAAAAAACCCACTAAATTAGTTTTAAGTGATATTTTTATACCATTCACTCAAGTGGGTTTACAGAGTGATCTACATCAAATGGCTATGATCTTTGTTGCCTCTATACATTGGTGGTTTCTAGCACAATGGTCTTTCATTAAGGATTCCTGCACCATATTTACATGATAAAACCTCTAGCCAAAATTTGGAAGTCTCCCTATATGGAACACACTAAAATCATAAATGCTTTTATGTGAAAGAAATGATGTTTAAAACTTAAATAGACCTCCACCATCAAGGTTAATCTGTGATACCATTATATGCAGGCTTTGATTAATATTTGGGAAAAGGCATCATATGTATTCATTTTCTGGTATGATCATGGATGAGAGGTGGATTTTCTTATAGGCTTCTATATTTTTCCTTCTTATTAGCTAACAAGGTGGAATTCATGCCTTTTCCCATGTTCATGGTGTGATTGTTGTTGTTACTCTTTGTTCCTCGCATTCAATTTTGTAGTTGTTTGAGTGTTGATATGTTTTTTACTCTTGTGAGGAATTATATGGTTAATGGATTGCAATTGCTATGACATGTACAATCATAACATAGTGATGTGTTAATAATATTTTTCTTAAGTTTAGGATCTTTAAAATACATTCAACAAGACTACTGCTTCAAACCCCAACTTATTATGATTCATGACATCCCAGTCAGGATATCCTAATCATGAGCTCCTAATAAAATTTCATGACTGTCTCACATGAAAATTTAGTTCTTAAGCACACTCCCTTTTCGATGACATGCGCTTTAATAACAATGTCAATAAGACTTCAGACACTAAGACACTAAATAGGATAAAGAACAATATAAGATGATTAGTTGTCTAGAATTTGGTGTAAGGCACTTTATTTATGCAATATTGAATACTATGCATCTACTCTTTATGATCATTCACCCTCTTAGACAACTATGTAATACAATAAAATTATTAATTCCACATGGGGTACTATCTTCTATTAAACTGCATTCATTATCTTATGAGGTTTTGTAATATTCTCTTGGTTTTTACAGTGACAAACTTGGCTAACTAGAATAAACCATAGCTTCAAATTGTTTTTTGGATTAGTTTTGTGAATGACATATCCTCCATCTGCTACTTTGAGATTGTAAATTTTATAGTTGGATTTTCATAGATATCCTTAAAGACTTCCAGAAAGATAATAATTGCCATTTTTATTTAAGTATCAGTACAATGAAGATTAATAAGCATTAACTTTATGTATTATTTGGTACTACTTTCTAAGAATTAGCAATTTATGATTTAAGTTATATTTGGTTGAATTGCAGGACTAGACCTTTTCATACAGAAGTGGCAAGGGTGTTAGGTGTAGGTTTAATACTCAGTACATAAACACCTTTTGGGTTACGGTAGATGATATTTCCTACACTTAGTTTTTTATATTCAAGCTGAAGTGAACCACTGGTTATTTCCATATAATCGATGTCTTTCCCGGAATTCAGGTATTTCCATATAATCGACGTCTTTCCCTGATACATCTTATAATAAAACTTAATAACAATACATTTCTTTCATAGTTGATGATTTGTATCATGGCTGGATTTTTCTATCCTCTCTTTGCAGGCTGCATTAAATGGTCTAAAATATTGGCTTCATACATCAGAATCTTTTGATGTTTGTACATTTATTATTGTAATTTTATTTCAATTTTGGTTTTAAATCTTCATTAATGTAATGGTCTGGGATCTAGTAATGTTAGTAGCAAGGGAGAACATCAGAAATTACAAAAAATATTTGCACTCTGTAGAAATAATAGAATCTCATTGTTCATTTTGTGTGAGCCTTCTTTGACGTTTAAGCTACATTTAAATAATCTTCAAATCCTTCCTTTCCTTCTGAAGTAGTGTGTTTGCAATTTTTCTCTGTATCCAATATTTGGTTTTGCAAGGAAATTGCCTTAAAAGTTTATGAAACACCCGAATAGAACGAATAATCAATGAAATTTTATGAATTAATTTGTCTAGGGATTGAATTAATTTGTATGCATTAGTACCTTTTGGAACTTTAGATAGATGGAGAAACAAGGTGGCTTGTCACATTTGTTGATGTGAGCTATTCGGTGTGGCATGCAAGTTGTCCATTTTCTACATTGACTTTTGGATTTATTCTGGATGGTAAAAGGACTCAAAGTTGTTGGATGTTTGATCCTTAAGGTGAACTTAAGTTTCATGTCTAGTGACTGAATTATTGGAAAGAGGTTCACTTTTCGTTCAAGTTTTTGGAAGGAAACATGGTTTCTCAGTTCCTTCAAAGATATTCTCAAAAGGAGAGATTCAGTTTTTTATTCAGTCATTTGGCATAGGAACTCTACTACATGATTGATTCATTGTTCCAATCAATTGTTGAATATTTCCATGCCAGTTATGGATTAATTTCTTAGGCTTATGGTATTCAAACAACTTTTGAAAATTGAAAGTTGTAATATCCTCTTATTAGAAACCTTGAAAGGATCATAAATATACTATACACTAAAATCATAATCTTCAGTCCAAGGGGAGTTCATCACCGTGTTGAAAAGTATTGAAGTTAGTGATTCCAGTTATGGATTCTAATCCACATAATTTTGATACAGTTCTGGAAGCCTCAATACCTTCCCGTTGGAAACCTTAACTGGATCTAAAACAAAAAATTCAGGAGACGAATATTTTTTGTGACTTAACTTCATTTGATATTAAGATAAAATGATTACTTCCATTATACTTGGGTTATATAGGTGGAATTTTTGTTATTTATTTTTCCCTATTGCCTTATCAGTATTGAGAATATCTTTGATGTTGCGAGATTGTTTCTAAAATAGGTCAACATATATATAGCCATGATGTCGAATACAAGGAATTATATTACACCTCTATATGTATTGTTTGATCTGTGTTGTAATGTCCCTTTTTTAAATTTTTACTAAAATGCCCAATTTTCCAATTTTTTCACAATTTTGGCTCTTGATTAGTTTTAGTGTCTTGGTCTCCAAATCAGCCCAATTGCTCCCAAATATTCAGAGAAGGTGTATGAATTATAAAATAACTTAATTTTTATGTTCAGGGATTTATTATGGCCCTCCAATTATTGCTTTACTTGGCGAAAAAAGTGGCCAAATACTCTGAATAATTCTCTTAGTGTGATTTCTCCCTTTTCAGAGGCTTACCCTCTCCCATGGCGTGCTTGCATGGAAAATAGTAAACAAGAACAAGAAGATGATTATTCATAACTTTACATGTTGTTTGATTGTGAATTTCCAAATTAAAACAAGAATTCTTTGTGGCCATCCATTGTTTTGAGGTAATTCCTTTCTTTTTGTAATTTAGATAATTCACTGTATCCACTATCCAAGTAAGAAAATGGTAAGATTATGTCCATAACTACTTAGCTTTTTCATAACTACTTAAACGCAATGGCATTTGTGTCTAGTGGTTCTTCCTGCATATCTGAACCCAAAAAAATTGTTTCGCTCCAGCTCTTAGACCATGAATAAAACTACTTTAAAGCATTGATGACTAAAGAGAAAATCCTTGACATTTCAATTTGCTTGAGATACTTAATGCTTCCTCATATTTGCCCGCTTTGTTAAGGTATCCAATGACAACATCAAACATGGAAGTGTCAACAATAATTCCCTTATCAACCATGCTCTGCAACACCTTTGCAAATCCATTCACATAGCCATTGTTTCATAGCCTGTGTAAAATAATGGAGCAAGAATCAATATCAAGAGCACAACCCATATTTTCCATGACATGGTGCCAACTTAAGGCGCCAAAAAACCTTCCCATGAAGCACATCCCCTTTATCAATGTATTGAATGCTACGAATTAATGCCACTTTCAAGCATGTTACTTAATAGTTTTTCAAATTTTTCTATATTATTGGATCTAAGAAGAGAAATCACGAACAAGTTATGAATTTGATCCTTTGAAAGATGCCCTTCCTCGATCATTTTATCCATAAGTTCATATGCATCATTTTTTTCCCTATAAACAAAGGCATTTGTTCAGCATATTGTACATAACTTTGTTTGGGGAACAATCACATGTAATTATTCTATCCAAAACCTCCAAAGCCTCCTTGATTCTACCTGCTTCACAGAAGCTCTGAATCAAATCAGCGTATGTCACAACATTAGGGGAACATTGTTTCTCTAGAATATTGTATAAATTCTCTAAATTCTTCTCTGGGCTTCTGGCCTTGCACTGTAAGTAATAATATCAGGAGAAAGACCCCATTCAGACATCCTCTTTAGCATGACCTATGCCTTATCCATACACTTTGCTTCAGTGAGAAGATGGATAACAAAGTTGCATATAGGTGTATCTGGCATGCAATTGGAATATTTCATATGGTCTAGTACTTCTTATGCTTGTTCTACTAAATTAGCCTCCATGTATAGATTAAATACAATTTTGAATGTTCTAATTGACTATTACGGAGAGAAATTCCTATGGCTTGGGGTACCACAACAGACAGCTTGACTCTAGAAATCAATCCTTTTCAATATGCAATAGAAATCAAATATCTAATACTAAAGGATCAGACTTCATACCTTATTCTAGATGGTTGAAGTATATCCCCATTGAGCTTTCCAACTTCAGCTTGAATTGATAAATCACTTCCTCAACAACAAGTAAACAAGACAAGCATACTATATATATGGGTGTTAGATCTATTCTAGCATATATAATCAACAATGTATAAGCATTTGAAATCATCCATGGATAAAATATTCATTCAAACATACATTATTGGATAGGAAAAGATATTTCTATTAATATAAAAATAGATATTACAATGGATACAACCTCTGTCGGCACGTCTGTGAATCGTAGAAATTGAATCCCCCACTTGGGCCTCCACCACCTCAATCCTCCATCTCTTGATAGCAAGCTCACAAGCAAAAGGCAAGCTTGGGAAGAACACAAAAGTGCTCCAAGGGACAAAAAGATGCAGACTCAAGCACAAGTTCCGGAAACAATGGACTATAGTTTCTTTGTTCTCAATTCTCTTATATGCCTTCAATGTATCAAAGAGTTCCTTATATATCTTTTTAAAGGGGTGATGAAAGGTCAAATCCAAGTGATCTCAAGGCATATGGAAGGCCGGGAGTCAAGTGAGTCAGATCCATGTCAAGGAAAACTCCAAAAGGATTTGGACTTTGCACACATCTCGATGTACGCAGTTTTAGGGGTCAAACCTGCGTATGTACGCGATTAGGGGTTTAAAAGTCACGTGTATTAATTTTCACATGTTTATAGGGATGGTCAAGGAAACATAAAAGGACAAAAAATGGTCCAAGGGGTCTAAGGAGTCTGCAGAGGGACAGGGGAAGGCCATACAAGTGTGATTCACCTGGAGTGGTAAAATCAGCTATAACAGATGCCCCCTAATGTGTGAGGTCAGAGGGGTCATACGATGGCCGAAATACATTATAAGTCCATCCCAGAAGTGGAGTGATGAAGGATCCAAAATTGAAGACCATCCACCCAATCAGCATAGTACAATAATACAACTCTGCACATAACTGCAAATACATATAGCAGTCCTGGATACATAAGATTACAATGGCCATGAACAGGCATGATACAAAATATCACATAAGTGGTCGTCACCATGTACAATATACATAGATTAGAATCTCCATGATGAAGATATACAAAGTATCATGATTTCCATAATGGCTAAAGATATATAATGGATTAAGATCTCCATAATAGCTGGAAATGTTTGACATATACTGGAATCAAGTCACGAGAGTTGAAATCTCATGAACACTGGCACGATCAAGAAGGTAGCATGTAAGAGATGCCACCAATATGGAAGGTATTCTACACAAACCGCTATGCGTACATGTCCTACTATGTGAATAGAGGTGTTGAGGTCGAACACAGTAGTCCATTATCTGATTGCCAGTCATTGATGTATACTGTTAACATACGCGAGATCACCCACCGATAATAAAAATGGGAATCAAGGTACTAGAGTGCAAACTAACAAGTGTGAATAAGTGTGTTGAGGTCAAACACTTGAGAGGATCCATCGATCAGGGGACATTGATGTATTCCCAAAAACTGTCAATGGCGAGAGAACTTGTCACTGATGACTGCAAGTCTCAAGGAACTCAAAAATGACTCTAGATTCTGATCCTAGAATAAATGATCTGGAGTCGATGGGATGAAATCCACTGGAAGGAGGGCATTAAGGCATCCCCCATCATCCAACATGAGGTACTTAGAAAATTTGTATAATGTGGAAGGATTCGATCATAAGGTGCACGAACCAGTAACTGTACCGGGAATGGCTGACATGCAAAGTCAAGATAAATGAGGAATGGTCGACTTATGTTTCAACTTCCTTCTAACAAGAGCATAATGGCGAATGGTGATTGAATAAAGGAAGCATAGACTGGATATACAAAATTGGGACATCTCTGCGACATAGGAGGCATCGACAGAGGCTCCATGGGGACTGGAAGCTTAACCAGTCAATGGAGATAAACTTAGATAAACAAGTATAGCTCCTAAAGTCAAACTATAAACCCAACGAATGGATGTGATATATAGTGCTCTGTTCAAAGGTGACACAACTCGACAGCTGCCAAAAGATAACATCTTTCCTTGTCTAGCTTTTTGATTTTTTGATTTTTTTTTTACTTTTTCAAATATTTAAAAATCTTGAAAAAGAATAAAACTGCTTTATAGTTACAAACTAGGAGGAGACAAGTGTCATATAGGAAAAAAAACTAGTTCCAAGCAGTGGAACATACCTATGCTCAATGCAAGGATACATGTGTAGGATAGCGACACTCGGGGGAAAACCCCCTCCCGGTAAAAATAGGGAATCAAGTTGCAAAGGATAAATAAAATGGCTCTGCATGGCTAGACATGAGACAAGCTCGGGCTATATGGCTGAAACTCAATGTCATGGAAGCCGACGTAAGGCTCAATAAGGCAGGCAAAGCTCATGATAATGTAATTACAACTTGACATAAGGGAGTCCTAATGGAAATAGGCCGGCAAAAGATCAAGAGGAGTATGAGGCTCTTGCGAAATGTCATGGCAATACTATACAACGAACTCCCGCACCCTAAGGGACAAAATGTCAGCATGGGCACCAAATGCAAATAAGGCGCTAACTAGGGTACCCATGTAAGGTCAAGCTCTACCACTCATACCATGCCACTTCTAAAACAACAAGAAGGTTCTGTGACATAATCGAGTGGGTTCGTACCTAAGGCTATAATGAAACGATCATAAGTTCATGCAAGATGCAAACGGTGATGAAACCTAACCTATATGCCAGTTTAGACATGATACCTGAAATAGGCATAAATGAGTCAATCCAACAGCTGAAACGACACTCAAAAAGGTCTCCTATATCATAAATTAGTCCAAAAACAGTCTAAAAGGATTAGAAACGGTCCAAACTATAGGAAAGGGGGTAAAAAATTTCAAATATTTGAAAATTTTCTATAAATAGTAAAAAATTCAAAACATTATAAAACATTTGAAATTTTTACCCATTTGAGCTCAGAACTTCAACAACGAATTCTAGGAAATCCAACCAACGGAATCCACTACCGTTTTTTCCAGGTACTTACCCATGCTCTACTCTTCCATTTTGATGCAAATTTTGTCAAATTCCATGGTGTATTTGATTTTCTAGGACATTCCAAAATAGGCGCTACAGCCCACGTGGAAATTGAGGGTTTTTCTGCATATAGGGCTTGACATACGTGGAAAATTCCCTCACAATCACGTACATATGTGGTTGTTTAGACAACAGTTGCGTATGTGGGCGCGCTTAATATTTTTCAAGTGTTCTAATGGAAAAACTTCAAATTTTTTGTGCAAGATGGTCCTAGAATGGAGAGAACGTGAACATGGTGATGTAGAAGAGGTATTAAGGGCCGATCTAATGGCTCAACAAGTGTTACGTGCATGTGGACTTTACAAATTTTGGTGTCTTGGTGGCTTAAGGGCCAAACCAGGACTATTGTAGATGTTAGTGGACTACTGGGATCCAGACTCAGAGTCGTTCCAGATAGATGGGATGTCCCTCACCATAGAGGTGGAGGACATATACTTTATTACTGGACTTTCCCGATGAGGGGATGTAGTGAACCTACGTTCTTGTAGGTCCATAGGTGGCCTGACTATAGATGAGTACATTGTGATGTACTGCTATCTGGACACGGAGAAGGTGGGGAGTCAGATCCCAACTAACTCCATACAGGTGCTAGGCCTAAAGTCCATCCTACTGACACTGGGCAGGATAGAAGGCTTGGTTTCACTCCACCAGGCCTCGTGGCCTCTGATGTTCTATGCAGTGGAGTGCATGAGACCCATGGTATACGATTGGAGCACTACACTACTGGGCAACATGAAACACCAGCTCAGTGAGTGTAATATGGGTAGAGTGCAAAAATTTGGTTTCAGTAGCATACTGAGCACATTTTTCTTCGAGCGTGTTCCAGGATTGAGCCCTAGAGTTGACGTTCCTCTACATAGGGTTCAATATCCGGCCCAACGGCGTTGTGCGGATGCGATGCATAAACTGGGTGGAGGTAGGGTGTCCAACCCCTATCCAGCTAATTTCTTTTTGTGGTGGTGACAACATATAGTTTCCATCGATGACTACCCCTATGTAGGGATAGATTTTCAGGGAGACCCGGACATGCCGCTACCACTAGGATCGGCATACGGTGACATAGGTAATGAATATCAACCCTCTTTTTAAAATTTTTGAGTTATTTAATTTTTTTTTGTGTTTTCTGATTATGTGGAATCAAAAGACATATTTTTGGGTGACAACACATAGTGACATCTACCATATGCATGTAGATGTGGGACCACAGCGGCCTAAAGGCTTTCCTCATCATAGACGAAGGGGAAGAGGAGACAATATCATGGGTGTGGATGCGAAGTGGACTCTCCAAAGCATCCATACCAACTTCACGAGGCTGACACATAGAGTACCCATGGTGCAAATCGAGGACTTGCTTGAGGCCATGCAACGCCAAGTGGCGAGTGTACCACGAGCATGGGTGTGGCTATTTCGACGGCTAGCTAGAGCCATAGTGACATTCCACGATCACAACCCCCCTCCTCCTCCACAGGCTTAGATACCTGGGAGTGATACATTTTGTATTACCGTGTATTATATTTTGGTGGCTCGAGAGCCCCATTTTTGTATTATGACACTATGTATTACCACATTTTGGATGTTTATAAATTTTTTTACGATGATCGGTTTATTTATTTACATGTGTAAAAATTTGTGTTTGTGATGAATTTATTGTGTATGAAACAAATACCAATCTAACACGTAGTTAGAATATGAGTCAGCAACTTGATTATTAATTCTTGGAATATGTATGTATGTTATATTTTCAAATTTCCATTCTAATAATATCACACATAAGAATCTTCTTAATAATGTTGGATCTTGTTGTACATGAATAAACACCTTATAATCGAAGGTCTGGGGTTACCAACATACTCATAAAACTTGTAGGCAATCGAATTTTAGAAGTACAGAAAGGAAACAAAAGGATAGAAAAGACTCACCCGATATACGACGGTTGATCCTAGCTTTGTCCTCTTCCGCTCTGCTTCTCCTCCAAAGCCTTTAGGGATGCTTCTCCTTCACATGTAAAGAGAAAATCCTCCAATTGCAAGCTTATACATGTATATAGAACAGGTTAGATAAATCATATACATAGTGCTTAATCATAAATATTCATCAAACCATGATACATGAAAGACATTCAAAACACATATGGAAGAAGGATTCTCTTTATTAACAATAGTGAATGAGTTCAGATTACAACCCAATGCCTGAGATAAGGATTCCTCTGCAACCAAAGATTCTGATTTCCACTGCTCCAAAGACTTCTAAATAGACACCACTAGCATAAATTTGCTCTCCAAGTATGATTGATTAATACCCTCCCCAAGGCCTTTATTTATACTTAGTGAAATAAGGTAGTTTCGAGGGTTGAAAAGGTTGAGACAGTTAAGATGGTTATAGTTAAGGGCTTAACAAATCTCAAATAATCGTGATTTATTATTTTTAATGTCAAAGGAAGGCGTACTCGGGTATTAATATTGGCAACCTGCGTATGACACGCGAGTTTCTCTAAGGGGATCCTGCGTACAGATCTGTACACGGGATGCAATTACAAATACTGGCGTACAACACGTGACATGCTATAGGAAAATTCGTGTATGTACGTGAGTTGCATATAGGAAAAGGCACGTACAACACTTGACATATTCAAAGGTAAAAATGGAAAGCTAGATGGATAATGAATGTAGTTCATAACATGCCCATCTATAGTGTTTTAGGCAACCTTCAATCCATAAGTGTCCTTTTGTGTGCCAACATAGGGAATGTCGGCACTCAAACGGAGAAGTGCCATTTGGGTAGATAACAGATGCCCCCTAATGTGTGAGGTCAGAGGGAAGCGATGGCTGAAATACATTATAATCTTTATCTTTGGAGAACTCAGAAATCCAATGGAGCAGAGGTAGCACCTGAAACAAATACATAATAATGTCATATACAAAGTCATATCTAAGGATGCTATGTTCAATATACTTGAATACTAGCTCCTTTACAATATTTGAGTACATCATATGATATGGGTACAAGACCACGTATATTACAAAGGTGGATCGAAGCCACAAAATACAATAATGATGAGTCTTCAAAGATCTGGAGGCCGTGTACATAAATGGAACATAATCTTGTGCAACTTAGTCCATAGGTGAGGAACTAAGGTCTTCATAAACAATCCCAAAGAACTAGTACAATCCAAGGATTCAACATGGAAAGGATTCAACAGTTTGTCAATGAATAAATGTAGGCTGAAGTCGAACATGGAAAGGATTCAACAGTTTGTCAATTAATAGGTGATAATCAACAACTAAAGAAAAGGAATTCACCAAAGATGAAAGTGAATCTTGAGGTAAAATCATCAAAACTCTAGGTCTTCGTCATCAGAAAGTACTGAAACTGAACCATGCTATGATAAGGAAGGCAATAGATCCTCCAACGGATCACAAGAGTGACTAAGAACTGGGGAAAATAATGGAGACACAATAGATAATAGATATAACAATGATGGGATCAGGATACAGATCAAACATTGGGTTAAGCCCTTGAATAGTGAGCACGACACAGAGATGATCCAAGGCATCTTTTAACTTATAGATAGAACAACTAGACTTATTTGTCATGTAGGAGACATGATCAGATTTCCCAGGTATAACAAACAAGAGGAGTAGTAAACTCAAAGTAATAGCTGAATTGAAAGTGAACACAGAGACATGGGTATCGGAAAACACAGAGAGTGCTATGTTCAAGGATGACATGCTGCCACTACTGAAAATAAGAGAAAACTTCTTCCTTACCTTCCCTGTTAAATTTTAACGAGTCCAGGAAAGTCAACTCGGATCCCTCTTAATTTTTTAACAAGCTTGAAGAGAAGGGAAAATAATGCTTGATAGTGTCACTAATTCATGGATTTAATGAGCCTGAACTAGTACATGCTCAATTGGTGTTTTCACATTTAGAGAGTCTGAAAACTCCAAAGAAGACTCCAGGGGGGTCCTTTTTCATCCAATTTAGTCTCCTGAATCTGAAAAAGTATAAAACATACCACAAAAGAACTCTCTTAACTTCCGTAGAAGAAAAGGTGAACCTTTTTCGTACTTAGTCAGGGAGGTCCAAAAAAGGTTAAATTACCACCTACCCAATGCTCCTTCTTGCTCCTCTTGCTCCAAGAGACCTGCAAAATGAATTATACCTTCCTCAAACCAATATGACCACATATAAAGCAATGATAATCAGATCTCTAACATGGTACAAACCATTAAGCTGTGACACTACTAACTCCGAATCAAGATGTACCTCAGGAGAGAGAATGCCATGTAGAATGGCATCCCGTAGAAGCTCAATAGCGGCACTATATTCAGCAACATTGTTTGAAGATGGCGATAAACATATGCCTCCTGAAGACAATACCTAACCCATAGGAGTATAAATCACCCAAGCAGTAGAGGCTGAGTGTTGAATGTGACGACTCGCACTATCCATGAATCCTATGAAGGTGGAAGATTCCACTGACATCTGCCAAAAGAAACAGAAACTAATCACAAACCCAATCACTATAAGAAAATACCTACCCATGAAAAACTGTACAATAATATACAATACTAGCCTTGGTTGAAAATCATGCATAGTACTTTTTGAGATAGAGCCCATTTCTAGGCTCCACCAAGGCCATTCCCTCATAATCCACTAACTCATAAGTTCCCTTCTCTAACACATGTTTGACGACGTAAGGACCACGCCACATGGGGTTAAATTTTCCTACCCTCAAGGGTTCTTTCGGTTGATCCCACAAAATGACCAAGTCTCCCTCACTAAACCTCCTTGGTCAAATAGACTTATCATACTGGACCTTTACGCGACACTTGTTTACTTCTAGAGCCACCAAGGCATCTCGACGTTGCTCATCAAGTTGATCAAGGTGGACCAAATGCTCCTCCAATGGTGAAGTGTCTTGTAAGATCTCTATGGCTAGCTTCAAAGAAGGAATCTCACACTCAACTGACAATACTGATTCCACTCCATGTACAAGTTGATATGGAGAAAAACCTATGGCAGTCTTAACAGCAATTCTATAATCCCACAAAGCAGGATATAACATAATGTGCCAATTATTCTTGCTTTGTGCGATGGTTCATTGGAGAATGTATTTGGGTGATTTGTTCACTGCTTCTACATGTCCATTTTCTTGAAGGTAGTAAGAGGAGGAATGCTCTTGCTTGTACCCTAATTTTGATGCCAACTCTTCCGTCATACAATTCTGAAAGTGCGAGCCATGGTCAATGACAAGCACTTTCGAAATCCCAAACTGAGTAATAATTTGGTTGAATACGAAGTGCACGGCTATCTCACTATCAGATTTAACTGTAGACATAGCCTCAGCACATTTCATGAAGTAATCAACAACCACTATGATATGATGATGCCCCCCAGCTGAATCTGGGTTGCAATCCATAAAATCAAGCCCCCACTTAGTGAAGGGACCAGCAGTGATGATGGGATGTAACGGGGTAGGTTTTGAGCACATATTACATGCAAACACATGGCAAGGATGGCACCTCTTAACTGCATCTACACAATCCTTAAAGATCAACAGCCAGAAATAACCTGCTCTTAAGATTTTTTGGGTTGTAGAAAGCCTAGATAAATGACCACCACATGCCCCTTCGTGGCAATCATTTAGCACTACCTCAGCCTCTTCATGAGTTAAACAACATTGTAAAATGGAATCTACCCCACGGTGGTACAAAGTGTTATCCACTATGAGGTAATTCTTAGACACGTGACGTAACTGTCGTCGATCATCCTGTGAGAGGTGAGTAGGGACCTTCAATGTTTGTAAATATATAATGATATCCCCATACCATGGGTCTAAAGTTGAGATTAAGAAGATGTGTTCATCGATAAACGTATCTTCACAAACCAACTCCTCGACCTCGCTTGGGAAATCCGATATAAGCTCCGCAAAAATTAACGATTTCTTCGATTTTGCCGAAACAAACTCGAGGTCGAATTCTTGCAAGATGACAATCCATTTATTATATTTTCCCCCAATCATCCTTCAAGTGAGGATGAATTGAAATGGATTGACATGGGATACAACCAAGGTCTGGCGAAGGATAATATAATGTCTCAACCATTGAACCGCATGTACGGTAGCCAAGGCAAGCTTCTCAACATGAGAATAACGGATCTTCGCATCAATAATATTTCGGCTCAGATAGTATATGACATGCACTTGGAGCTCCTCATCCTCTTGAACCAAAACCATACCAATCGTCTCCATGGACACAGCCACATAAAGTAGGAAATCACAACTATAGTCTGGGGAACTAATCACCGAGGTCGATGTTAGGGCTCGCTTGAGCGCATCAAAGGATTCTTGGGCTCACTCATCCCAACAAAAGGTGGTGTCCTTCTTCAAAAGATGCATGAATCCTCTAGTCAAATTGGCAAAATTGACAACGAATCTCCATAAGAATTTTTCCATGCCTTGCAAACATTGACGATGACGAATATTTTTCAGGGGAGACAACTGAAGTATTGCCTCAACCTTCAAAGGGTCGACTCTTATACCCTCTTTACAAACAATGAATCCTAACAAGCGACCAGACTTCACACAAAAGATGCACTTGTGAGGGTTCAACCTGATCAAATAATGGCAACATCTTTCGAATACCAATCTCAAATGATAGGAATGACGCATTCTCATACAAGAATGAGCAGCAAGGTCATCCAAAAATACTTCGATAATCAATTTGAGATCGTGGAAGATCAAGGTCATGGCCCACTGAAAAGTAGCTCTGGTGTTCTTAAGGCCAAAAGGCATTTTTTGATATGCAAAAGTTCCCCAAGGACAAATAAATGCAGTCTTATGTTGGTCCTCAGGTTTAATTTGTATCTGATTGTATCTAGAAAAGCCGTCCATAAAGGAAAAAACCTCGCTACCCGCACACTCATCCAAAATATGATCAATAAATGGTGTGGGGAAATTGTCCTTAGGACAGGCACGATTCAAATCATAGAAATCAGTACATATGTGGATCGCAACCTGCTTCTTATCCACCAGAACGGGGTTTGAAACCCACTTTGTCAAGGGAATGGGATAGATAAAACCATCTTTCAACAGTTTCTCTATCTCTTCCTTAATCTCGGGTGCTTTCCTAGGATTCACCGCATGCAAGCGTTGTCGAACAGGCTTAGCATTGGGATAAGTATTAATCTCGTGTTCAACAATGCAAGGGTCAATACCTGGCATTTCATCGTAAGACCAAGCAAATATTTCATGAAATTCTTTAAACAGCTCGGTATATTCTTGAATCTCAGCATGGGAACATTCTGCCCCAATATAGACATTCTCTATCCTGTAAGGATCGTGAGAGATATTAATAGGAATCTTTGGAGATATATTTTCCATGTTTCCATCAGCCATCAGACAAGGAGAGCTTAATGGATCCATGGGACTACCAATTCTCTCGCTAAGAACCTCCCTAAAGTCCTCACGCTCCAAGCGGTCAAGCTCGGGAAGAAAGTAAGATCTATGATGGAGCTCTTCCCATGGTGGCTCAACTCCTGACATGGCCTCAATAATCACTTCATCTAAAGGAAAAACACTATCAAGGTAGTCGTGCGCATGAGAATACTGTACTGCCCATGTAGTAAGCACATATGGGTCCTCCTCCTCCGTCCATGAAGAGGAAGGACTAGGATCTGCAACACACTCAATATTAGCTTGATAAGCTACCATAGTTGCAGGCAACAGCATGTCCGTCATGATGGGCTCAATCGAAGTATTCGGTGTAGGAAGAATCCAAGGATCTTCCATATGACTAGTGCGAAAAGACATCGATCTCGTAGATGTCGAAGCCTCACCGGAACTAGACCCTATCATAAGGATAGGTTTAGGACAACCAAAAATTCCCATGAGGGATGGATACATGTCCACACCCACACTCCTAGTTGCCAGCTGAGAGTTCTCTACAATCGGGATCGAAGTTCTCGAAGATGCGGTAATCGACGGATTCTTGAATGATGTTTGATCAATCATAACTATCTTCCCGTTAAATGGAAATCATACAACATGAAATAGGGAAGAAGCTACGACTTGCATACTGTACATCCAATTCCTACCCAGCAAGATATTGTAGTCAAGGGGCGCATCAACCACCTCGACCTCTATCGCAATGGTCTTCCATCCCAAATGGACCTTAAGGGAAGGAAGGATCCCATGCGGCCTAAATGATATCCCATCAAACGCAATTAACATGGTCGCCGATTTAGACAACTCAGGGGAACCTAAACCCTTCCAACATGATAAAGACATCACCGAAGCAGCAGTGCCTTCGTCAATCACAGTGCGCTTGACAGTCATGTTAAGACATTCTACATGAATCAAAAGAGACATATAGTAAGGAAAACAAGGCTGAAGTCCTGTGGTTTCAAATTTAATCACGGAGGAAGAATTATCATCATTCACACCAAGGGCAGAAAGCAAAGCCTTCCTTTGCGAAGAACAAATCTGAAGTACTTCTAGTGCAGACATCGCACAAGGAATGTGGCCCAAATCCTTGACAACAAAATAGTTTTGGGCAGCTCAGGCATTAGGATTGTACCCCGAACGCTTAAGGACTCCCTTAGGAATGAGAGGTGCAGCTTCAGGTTTATCCACAGGTTTTTTAATATGCAAAGGATTCCCTAGTGGATCAGGTTCTTTTCTTGGGTTGGTTTGTGACGAACCATAGTATTTCGCATGGATCACAACTTTCGCAGCACGTACCATGTTAATGCAACCACGACCACTACCGTCCGGCGGATCTTGATCACCACCAAACTGATAATGGGTCCTTGAGTTCATATTTTGATTGTGAGGTAAAGGGTTAGTCAGCACAGCTGAGCCTTGTGCTAAGAATCTCGAGGCTTCATCAATACAAGGGCACAAGTAAGTGAGGTGATCTTCCTTACACAACTTGCAAGGAAATTTAACCTTACGTTTATCTTGCTTGTCCCCCCCAGCGTTAAGGGTGTTCTTGTCATTATTATTAGCATTTTCATTCCTATTCCCACCCTTACGATTGTTCTTACCCTTCTTTTTATTTCGTCTGGGCTGTTGGTTACCCTTCTGGTCCAACGATTGCACCGAAAGCACACTCGTCGTTTGGGCAGGTTGAGATGAAGCTGTGTCTTGTCCCGAAGTAGATTAGTTGATTGATAATTGACTAACTTGTTTTGCAACCGAATCCATAGGTTTAGCACTTGCACAACCGACAATGCCATCGACATGTGGTCCAAGTTTAACTTTGGGGTTGAAACTAGAACACGGAGCATTGGGAATGATCTCATATAATAAACCGGATTGAGCATAAATCAAATCCAGCTCCTGCGCCCTAAAAATGGCTTGTTCCTTATTTTGCACTCCAGATGTAGAAACATCCTTCGCTATATATGGAAATAACGACTTAAGGAACCATTCGAGGAGGAATTCTGGCGGTATAAAGGCTTTAATTAACCTCTTTCATCTACGCCACTCTTGGATATGATTCGAGATATGTGTGGCTTTATCCTGTCGAAATGTCGACAAGAGTTCTGTACCAATGTCATAACGCACTGGTAGCTAGAAGTGGTTAAGAAAATTCATCACTAGGTCATCGAACAAAGTGAATGCCCCCCTAGGTAGCTCTATATACCATTTCATGGCAGGCCCTGTAAGGGTGCATTGAAACAGCCTTAAACGGATTGAGTCCTAGTGTAAGGAATTCAAAGAGCACCATAGGTGAAAGGTTGTAACATGTTCACTCAGATCCTCTCCCGGTTTGCCCTCGAATTTGGGTATGTCCGAGGGAAGCTTAGTAGGGATAGTCGGCCAAGTCGGGTCATAAGCTACAGGATCATTCGTCAATTTCAACAAGTCAGGAAGATTCAGCGTTCCAAGAAAGGGATCCTAGAATGAGTAGGTCGATGAACCGCTCCCTGATAGTTCTGATTCACATAGGTCTGATTACCATAACCACCATGGCCTTGGCCATAGTGCCCTCCTCCCGTTAGGGTGGCATGGAAGCACCATAGTGTGGTGTACCTTGACTATTTGGAGCTACAAAGCCATAATTTGGAGAGTAAGAAGGTTTTTGATACCCGCACCCATAAGGTGAAGAACCTTGTCCATACTACGTCCCATAATAGGGTCCATAAGTCATCCCATAATAGGGTCCATAAGTCATCGCATGAGATGTCCCATGAGACACTCCGTAAGTAGGAATATACGCTCCGGAAGTAGGAATATACATTCTGGAAGTAGGAATATATGCTCCGAAAGTAGTAATATGACCTCTAGAAGTATGAACATGACCACCCAAAACAACGGGCGGTACTTGAACCTAAGACACAACTGGTCGAGTAACCGCAATATGGACATGACTCATAGCAATGTTCCGGCCCGAAGGACCACATGAATGAGGTGGACGGTGAACATTCAAAGAACTAGGGACAGAGGACGAAGGGACCTGTGTAATTATGTATGTGTTATTCCCTATAGTCACTTGTCTCGGATCTGGTATCCTAATAGGATCACTAACCCTAGACCTAGGAGGAATATGTGATGTAGCTTCCATCGCCAGGATGGAAGGTGCAATGTGACTTGTGCTCCCAAACCTCTCTGCATGGTAAGGAATGAGAATGCCCCCAGGCATATTGTTAGGATCAAACTTAGACTCGACATGGAATGCCAAATCATGTGTGGGAAAACCAGACATACCATAACTACCATAACTAGTGCTTGCGGGTTCAAAATGAGTCTCATCATCTTCTGGCATTCCATACTGGTGATGCATCAATGGGGGATCAACACTAGAGCAAGTAGGTCTATCATGAAAAGTACCTATCTTATAAATTACAGGACCTAACTTAGTCAAATCAGGTGAAGGATCATGGTTAGGAGTAAACTCCCCATCTTCCACTTGAATGGGAGAAGGTGGTTTAGGAATACCTTCCACATGGTGTCCCATCTTGTGTGAATCAATGTGCGAAGTAGTCCGCCTGGACTGTCTATTTCTCTCTCCCAAAGGAGGAGGAGATGTAGAAGGTGGAAGTCCTGCTAAACGACGAGAACGGCAAGGAGCCGCACCCGAATCCACAATGACTCAAAAAAAAATATAAAAGAGTCTCTATCTACACAAACCCTAGGCAATCTAAAGTGCAGAGAGCAATCACCAAGAAAATATAAATCCAAACATAAGCAATCAAGGGTAGGATAAGTGAGCTCCCGAATGAAGCAGGTATGTCTCTCCTAGGAGAGGCTTGAGACTCCTATACACAACAAGCGGAGGTATGTAACCAATTATTGTGGCCCTCAGCTTCAACACGTAAAGCGACCATGCTGTCCAACCCCAACCTGGTCGGGACACCCGCAGAATAACCCCTGCAGAGTACCCCCTCGATATCCTAGGTAAGGCCATAAGGTCGCCTCAATATAATCAATGCTGAGGTGGACAGTCGCAGGCGGGATTGACCGTATGGGCAGGGTAGCAAATCTCAAAACTCTCGAAAGAGACCCCAGATACAAATGCAATCCTGGAAATATCTCTGGTGCTACTCAATTATGACTAGGGGTCATCCCAATACATAACTACTCACATTGCCTCGTGCTTAAATCCCTTTTGAGAGGAGGATCCTAAGAAACATTGGTTATACCAAGTAATTTCATACACTCACCTAGACAGACACATACATGTTCTTGTTTAGTGGTCTTGGAGAATTTACTCACAATGAACTATTCCAAGACCCTAAAACCTAATCTTGTTGGTGAACCCTATCAAATAAAATAGTGTAGTTCATTTTAATTAAGCATTGATTTTAATTGGCTTTATTACTCACAAGAGGTATATGGCCGTGCAACTAATGGCGTTATGACACAACATGAAGCAAAATGCACACCTAACAATCAATGAAAATGCATTGTGTCCATGAAAAACAGGGTATGCTACTACGTGAAATGCACAATTTTATTCAAATGATAAATGCAAGCTTTCCTATATGAAATCCTGACTAATACTCCAAAGCAAATCTAGTGCAAGTACTATGCAAAATGCATGATGATAAGCAAATATTTTTGGATTTTTTGAAATAAAAATGAGATTTTAAAGCAAAAGAATGGCTCTACAACCCCCAAACTCTGCAAGCACACTCAAGCAACACTCAAGCAAAGTACTAAGGTAAAAGAAATCTAATGCACTAATCCCAAAACAAAAAATCGAAAATGCAATGACAAGAACATTCTTCAAAAAAGAAATTTTACCCTAAAAAACCGTCTCTGGTCAAAAATAGAGGTGTATACAGACTCTAGTAGTATCAAAGGAGACTCAACAATCATCAAAATTCACCCAGCAACCATCCATCTTCCTCTAGAAGGAAAAACCAAGGGCATACGCAACTATTCGCAGTAAACCCGCATGTGTATGCGGAAATAGCAGTGAAACCCGCGTATATACGCGACTGTGAGTTAAAAACTCATGTACAGGAAGAAAGGTGCATAAAAATAAAGGAAAAAAGACAAGCTGAGATAAACTTCACACCAATCAGACACTACCAGGAAAACATGCTCCCAAACCCGACACAGAAACAAGAGAAAAAGAGCAATTCAAAGTCATTGAATGCCGATAGAAAACCCTCAAAGGACAACTACTAGGAACTCCCCAGCAGAGTCGCCAATTCTATTACGGAGAGAAATTCCTATGGCTTGGGGTACCACAATAGACAGCTTGACTCCAGAAATCAATCCTTTCCAATATGCAATAGAAATGAAATATCTAACACTAAAGGATCAGACTTCGTACCTTATTCCGGACAGTTGAAGTATATCCCCGTTGAGCTTTTCAACTTCAGCTTGAATTGATAAATCACTTCCTCAACAACAAGTAAACAAGACAAGCATACTATATATATGGGTGTTAGATCTATTCTAGCATATATAATCAACAATGTATAAGCATTTGAAATCATGCATGGATAAAATATTCCTTCAAACATACATTATTGGACAGGAAAAGATATTTCTATTAATATAAAATCATAGATTACAATGGATACAACCTCTGTCGGCACATCTGTGAATCAGAGAAACTGAATCCCCCACTTGGGCCTCCACCACCTCAATCCTCCATCTCTCGATAGCAAGCTCACAAGAAAAAGGAAAGCTTGGGAAGAACACAAAAGTGCTCCAAGGGACAAAGGGATGCAGACTCAAGCACAAGTTCCAGCAACAATGGACTATAGTTTCTTTGCTCTCAATTCTCTTATATGCCTTCAATGTATCAAAGATTTCCTTATATAGCTTTTCAAAGGGGTAATGAAAGGTCGAATCTGAGCGATCTCAAGGCATATGGAAGGCCAAGAGTCAAGTGAGTCAGATCCATGTCAAGGAAAACTCCAAAAGGATTTGGACTTTGCACACATCCCGATGTAAAAAGGTTTTAGGGGTCAAACCCGCTTATGTACGCGATTAGGGGTTTAAAAGTGGCGTGCATTAATTTTCACATGTTTATAGGGATTGTCAAGGAAACATCAAAGGACAAAAAATGGTCCAAGGGGTCTAAGGAGTCTGCAGAGGGACAGGGGAAGGCCATACAAGTGTGATTCACCTGGAGTGGTAAAATCATCTATAACATTGACACAACACAACCTTCTCTCTTCAAGTCTTCCAATACCTGTATCAACATATTGGTTTTTTTAGTAACACCTAAACCTTCACAAGCTATCTAGAATATTGAATGGTTCTTCAAATCACAAATGATGCAATCTTGGTGTTAATATTTCCCCTTTCCCCAATTCTTAAAGGGTTCTAGCTCAATGGTAGAGCGTCAGCTTCACAAGAAGGAGGTTGAAGGTTCGATTCCTTCGTGCCCTAATGATATTGCAATATTGATGTTTTAAATAAAATATATTTTATTATGATTTATTATGGCTACGAGGGGGGTTCTAAAGTGACTTCATATGTCACTACGAGGGGGGTTCAAAAAACCCCCCGTAAATTTATATGAGGGTGGTTCATAACCGCCCCCAAAGGTTTGTATAGAGTTGTAGGGGGGGTTTCGAACCGCCTTCGTAGGTACCTACAAGGGGGGTTTACAACCGCCCCAAAAGGTTTGTACAGATTTTTATGGGTGGTTTCTAACTGCCTCCATAGGTACCTACGAGGGGGGTTTATAACCACCAACAAAGGTTTGTAAAGAGTTTTAGGGGGGTTTTGAACCTTCTCCATGGGTACCTATGAGGGGGGTTTGAACCTTCTCCATAGGTACCTACGAGGGGGGTTTATAACCTCCCCCAAAGTTTTGTAATAAATACTTTTAATGGGGGGTTTTGAACCACCCCCATAGGTACTTACAAGGGGGGTTTATAACCTCCCCCAAAGGTTTGTAAAGAGTTTTAGGGGTGGTTTCGAACCGCCTCTGTAGGTACATACAAGGGGGGTTTGAAATCGCCCTCGTAGGTACCTACGAGGGTGGTTTCTAACTACCCCCAAAGGTTTGTAATAAGGACTTTTTTTTGGGGGGGGGGGGGGGGGGGGGGGGGG
>LPNX010671721.1:1767298-1812632 GCA_001517045.1 Pseudotsuga menziesii
TAATTATTTGTGCCCTAATTAGCTTTGCAGAAAGTGATATTATTGATCTCATGGTCTCCTGGGGTGGTGGCATATGAGAGGACGTGTGTCTTACTATGTGCAGTCAAGGTGGGTGGGGTCCTGGTAAGGAGTGCTTTGAATTCGGTGGAGAGAGCGGTGATAATATCCTTGGTTCAAGGACTTTTACATGACTACTCATGCCCAGCAAATGTCTCGGCTTCACAAACATTAATACTCAGAATGCAAGCTATAATTGAGAAATAACACAACAAATTTGGGAGAGATTCAATCGTCGAGGAACAAAAAGGTGAATCCATCCATCCGAGATCCATTCAAAGCAAAATGATGCAATTAGTGCAGGATTCTATGCAATAATATTACACACATAGCTTAATTTCACTAAAAGTAGTATAACAAATTCAATTCTATTATTAAACAAAAGCAAAGAACAACTACTCACAATACTAAAATACTCATCAAAATTAACCACCACAACAAATCTGCATTACTTTTAAATAGATTGGCGAATCTCAGCCCATTGACAAACTTTATATTTATGCATAGATTGGCAAATCTCTGCCCATTCACAAACTTTATATTTATGCATAAACTTTGCAGGTGCTACTTGAATTCTGGCTTTAATATAACTCACTGAACGAGTTATTTTTTATTTAAGTTAATCTTGACTATGAGCTTTCATTTCTAGGTAGATTTTATTTAAACTTTATTTGTGTGTATTTGTTAAATTATATATAGATAAACATTTCAGATTTTATTCAAGCACAAACCTTAGAAGTATTAAATGAATTATTATTTATATAAATTCAAAAACCTAATTTGTGGTTTTAAGAGTTTTTATTCCAAACACAAACCCTAAACCTAAGAGATTTATACATAAATTAATTATTATTTATATAAACTCAAAATAACTAATTTATGATCTTTAAAAGACTAGAGAAACTCTCATATATCATTGAAAGCTTCGCATTGCTTATGCCCATGGTCAATTATCCCATATTTTTTAATACACCGCTCAGATAAGTGACGGGTTACTTATATGACATATTTGGACACCTTTTTGAACAACTCCTCGTATATTTTTGCATACTTTGTATACTTATATTGATCTCTATGTTGCACAAGTGTCACACGTGTTGGGTATTCGGACATCATTATATGGCAGAACTTGATTGTTTTAAGTTCAATTAACAAACTTCTAACAAACTTTCAAATTTTTTGGTATTTTGAGTTTGATATGGTTTAAGATCCTAAATTGCTATATCAGTCACTATGAATAAAGTAAGCTACCTATAATCATTTGAGATATGAATTAAAGTTCTTCAACATTTTAGTATTGTAAAGATCCATTTGTATTCACTTAAGTACACCTCCAACATATATTTTGAGCGTGAATGGATCTAAACATTTAAGAGGTGTGGGCCCTCTTTATTTATGTAACCTTGAAAATAGAAAAATGACATTATTGATATATTCAATTGAAATTTTTATTATTGGTGATTTCATGACACAATAAACTTCAATCGGTCAATTGATTTTCAATACTTTTCTTATGATTTTGGCCTCCACATGGTCCAGAGCTTGTAGAAGCTCTTTGTCTGTTTGGGAGCTTCTGGCAGGGAGCTTCTACAAGCTCCCAATAAAAAGGGAGCAGCAAAAGCAACTTCCCAAAAAGCTCCCAAAAATCTCCCAAGTTCCCAAAGAAGCTCCCATAAAAAAGGGGGCGTTTTGTACCAACTCCCAAGCTCCCATGAGCAGGGAAGCAACGGGTGCTGGTTGCAACTATGACTGATCCTTTTTTGGATAACTGGTCATGTTTTTAGCATTGCTAACGATTTTGACCTTTTTGGCTAATTTTCTTGGGAAATCTCATGAATTTAGTCTACAAAATCTATAATTTCTACTGGAGTAAGCTATCTACCCAACGATTTGCACCGGGTATCACCCCAGCCGTTTAGTACATAGCTTACTTAGTTACCTTACATTGTGAGAGGTAGATAGCCATGATGATTGCTCTTGACTGCTCTCTTCTGGTTGGAAAACTTCATCCCTAGATGTGGGTCCACCCCACTCTTCTTAGTCGAAAAACTGGCTAAGAAAAATTCTACGTGGGTCCACCCCGCTCTTCTGTAGTGATATATTCCTTGATAATATTTGTTATTTGTTCGTAGATATCCCTTGGATGCCCATGCACAGGGAGCCTCATTATCCCTAGTAAATCAACCGTGGTCAAATCCGATGCATTCGACTTGCTCACATGAAGAGTTATAGGCATATCACTTAGAGCCTTTTCGTAGGTCTCTTCTGTAGCGGTATCGATTGCTTGTTTAATTTCAGTTTCTAATTTTTTTTTCTTATTTTCTTTTTATTCAATCACAATTTTCACAATCTTCGGGTTTGCTTTATCTTTGCAATCTCATAATAAGTGGGACTCTAGTACAAATCCCTTTCCATGTTGGAAGGCTAATCCATGCAATCATCATTAGTTGTGCAATCATCAGGAGATTGAGTTGGGACGGTGCCATTCTTGGTAATCCATTGCAACTATAGACCCAAGAACATGAACGGATAATTCCTCTCTATGATTTATATGATGTATAAAAAGTCTTAATTCCCTATTGTAGAAGGGGCCATAGATCTACACAAGTGTTGAATATTATTGTACCCAGACTCTGTTATTTTAGAAAAAGAATTGCTATTGCTAGTTTCCTAATGCGTGGAATATCCTTGTATGAATGAGTGGCTTGTTCAACTTTTTCTTTCAAAGGAAAGCCCCCCTTCTGAGGACATGTGCTGAATGTAAATTAGTTTTCTCTTTCTGTAATTTGCAAGAGAGTGGCATTCTTTATTCAATTCTATTATATTGATCGATTGGAGTGTTTTCCTTTTAATGCTTTGATTAATTATATGTTGCATGGTACAAAATGCTTTGTTTTATGATATGGATGCATAAATTTGGAGTTAATGACTTCTTGGAAGTTGGATTAAGGTTTTGGGCACCCATAAGAACCTGATACCCAAATATGATGCAATGGGAGCGCACGAGCAGAACAAAACAAGAACGCGCATGCACCTCCTAGATGCGTGCACATGCTCCCACTTCGGCAGTGGCAAACCTCCATGACAGATTGCCAGGGTGAACAATATGAGCATGCATGCCCCCTAATGACGCGCTCGCTTGCCTATGCGCACATGCGTATGTGGACATGCATCTTGTGTTTTACGTGATCACACACATGGACGTGCGTGCATCCCTGTGTTTAAAAAAAATAGTGTACAATTTGTTTTGTTCATAGCCCACCTGCAAGCACGTAAGGAGGTGAAAATGACCCCCAAGGAAATGAAAACAACCCCTAAGGAGCCCAACGAAAGTGTCCAACTTGCCTAAAATGACATCCGCGACGTTGGAGTAACGTAAATGGAGTAGGAACGTATTTTTTTGTTTATTTCAATGTTTTTTTATTGTTTTTCAAATAAAATACAAAATTAAAAAAAATTGAAAATCAATTGAAATGGGCAAAATTTGATATTGCAGGTACAAATTACCTAAACACAATGACAAATACCAATGAACCATCCTAAGAAAGGAATGAAACAAACCAATCAGAGGACCCAAACCCCAAATTAAATGAAGAAAACCCCGAATTAAACGAAGAAAACCCCAAATATGAATTACACGAGGATTTAAACCAATTAAGAATTTTGAGTGATGAACTGAAGAACACCAGGGAACCCTCTCGAGTTTCCCTCGCCACATCACTACAAAACATAATAGAATATATCAACATTGCCCACAGTGAGATAACGAGTTTGAGTGAATATAGGGCTTGAATGAGAGAGCATTATGGCACTAGTATATCTAAAGAGGATATAAAAAACCTGAATATCACAAAATCCCAACTATGGAGCAATTTTACAGATCCTAGAATAGGACAACCTCCATATATGAGGAAGAGGCGACTTTGCATGGATTGGTGTAATTACAAGTCATGGAGAGAAAACTAGAGGAAGAGATGGTTCATGGTTTTTGACAAGCCTCCATGCAACAATGTCGAGGTCTCACAGTATTTTCTTAGGAAACTGTGGGCTGATTTTGTGTTAGGGTTCCATGTGAACTACTTCGACATCACTGAGTTCTAGGGCATTAGTTTTGGCTCAGCCCAAGATCGACCTCACGCCCACCAGAATGCACTCAGAGGACCTCCTGCACCTAGGCGAGAGCCAAACCCGCTTCCTCAACCCCCTGGGTTAGCTAGCGGGCTAGATGAGATCCATGAGTCTATTAGACATGCCACATGACACCTTCTCAGGCATACCACATTTTTGGTTATGTCCTTGTAGAGCGAGCAGGGCCACCCCAAGAGACACACTTCTACACGGTCTACTAGTGGTGGGCTAGGGAGAGAAACTACAAGTGGTAGCCAGGATGATCCATCCAGCTCGACAGAACCAATGCCGCATCGTTGTTCTCATTATGGGAATCCATGCCAGGTTCCCACGTAGGAGCATGCCACAGAAAGCTAGCTACACCAGGTTAGTTATTGTTTTATTTAATGTTCAAGTATTGATTATGCGTTATGCAATTTCATAATTTATAATAAATTTATCTTATAATCAGATGTTGATGACTTGATTTTTTTTAATGTACAACTATTCATTGCTGAGTCTCCAACACCGGGGTGGGAGGGCGTTGGTTCCTTCAACCTAGATGGAGCCATGGCAGCTGCAGAGGACATCGTGGCACCATACACACATGTATTTTGCTTTTAGTAATTAAATTTAATGTTAGTAGTTAATCTTGTTGTCCAATGTAGTTAATATTTAGTAATTGAATCTAAATATTTTTGTGCAAATGAACAGGTGGGTGGCCATAGGATTGACTGACCAACCATCCCGACCAGGGATCAGCAGATCCCCTCGTGAGCAGGTATCTTGCAATAAAGTATAAATTTAATTTCAATTTTGATAGCTTAGATTTGTATAGTTATATTTTTTATGTACTAATATATGAGGCCATGAATATGTATGCAGGTCAGAGTAAATAGGCATGACAGTGTCACTATCTCTCCACCAACTGACTTTTTCCCAACATATATTCCAAGTGTAGCCTCTGGCATACATGTCCCTTTCCCTTCCCCACCCCGTTCCATCCATCCCTTGCCTTCCATACACCACCACACTTCTGTCCATCTCCCCCTTCTTTTTCATAGCCTTCGATCACTCCCCCCTTCCCTACCCATCCACCACCACACTTCCATCTAGCTCCCCCATCTTCATCATAGCCTTCGCTAACTCCCCCCCACCCCACCCATCTACCCCCTCCCTTGTAGTTTCCCACATTAGAGGAAATTTCAACTCAAAATGGGCCTCCTAAGGAAAATGAATAAAATAATAGCTAAAATAATAAAATAATATTAATTAATTTTGGAGGAAGAAAATAAAAAACTACTTTTTTGTTTGTATTTTCAACATAGCTCCCTGTGTTTTTACTCAAATTTCGGTCGAGAGAGCTCGTTGGATGTAGAATTAAATTCCACATCCAACGAGTACCCACTCGACATACTTTTGACGGGCCTCGCTATCCCAAAAACAAGAAATACCTGAAAAAATGTGATGATGACATCATCATCACGTTTTTTTAGGTATTTCTTGTTTTTGGGGTAGCAAGGCCTGTCAAAAGTATGCCGAGTGGGTACTCGTTGGATGCGGAATTTAATTCTGCATCCAACGAGCTCTCCCGACTGAAATTTGAGTAAAAACACAGGGAGATATGTCGAAAATACGAACAAAAAAAGTAGTTGTTTTTATGATACCTATCCCCAAATTTATATTAAAAAATTGTTTAAGAGGTTCTCCCTTTTTGAATTTTAAATAATTTTGATTGGATAATACATGATGACATGGAATTTGTATTTTTTTTTAAGGCCCATTTTAAATTGAAATTTCCTCTAATGTGTTTCCACCCTCCCCCCTCCGACCACATTACACCATCCATTCACATTCACCCATCCCTCCATCCCATCCTAGACCTCATCCCCCTCCCCCATATTCCCCCATGACCCTTGATTCCTCTTCCAGGGTGGCCTGTTCCATTCTACAGCCAGTTGGTGTTTATCATCGTACATCACCACTTCGCCCACTCCAGTCCACGCCTTGTCCCACCATGCCCCCTAGTGTTGTAGCCAACGTCGATGTGGCTACATCCTTCGCTATGCCATCCACCGTAGCATCAGAGCAGGTTGTCCAACGCACTTCTCCACCTGCCACCCCTGAGGACCAGTTGATTGCTCCACGTGCTAGCCCCCAGGACCAACCTGTTGTGTTCATAGTGAGATTGATTAGTTTATGAAAATATCATGCAATACTAACGAAAATGATCATAGGCAGTAAATTGTATGAGTTATCTTACTGTTTAAATGTTGTAGGGTGGCATTGCTGAGAGAATTGGATCACAGAGGAGGGTAGCCTGCTCACCACTTATGGTCTCATCTTAGGTGAGCTATTTAAAATTTGAAAACATAATTTTGATTTTTAAATTGTGTTTTATACTTGTATAATTGCCTATAGGAGCTGGCATTTGATTGTTATTGTTTCAGAGCCCAAGGTGAGGTGGTTGAAGCGGCCAGAAGAACCGAGCTTCCTCTAGCTCGAAGAAGAGGAAGCTCGATTTTGGAGGTGCACCTAAGAGCTCTGAGGGTGGGAAGGAGGATTGAGAGACCCTCCTATGTACACTAGCCATGATGTGGCATTTTGGTATGAGTTGCCATATTTTGTATAGGGAACGAGTTGCCATATTTTGTATATGACACGAGTTGCCATTGTATAGACATTGGGAACGATATTCCCTTTTTCACTACTACTGTATATGATTGGAAATTTTTGCATATTAATATATCATTTTGTACTTCTTTATATTAATTTTCCTTTTATTACAGATTTGCATGCATCATGTTGAATGCAGTAGTAGTTTACAATTGATGCGCTTGCAATACTTATTGTTTAGGAAGCAATAAAGTCTGTATGTTCACAATAAAATGCATAAAAAATTTAACAATGTAGGTTAGTTAATGAAAAAATACAAAAATGCATAAACGTGTACAATAACAATGACAATTTAACTCTAACTCCTATAGAACCCTAACTCATATTGAACCAACATACTAACACCTATAGTCTTATTCATTGTCCAAATTGCAATAGAAAGCACTTGTTTGCCTTTGGTATTTACATAGTAATTATTGTCTCATTTTGCAAGCTAGAAATTGATATTGGAATGATCTTCTCTTACCATTTGATTGACTGGAAATTTCATAGTATTGATGAGTTGAGAATCATATTGAACATGACTGTTGTTGTCTTTCATTTGTTACATCTACTTGACAAACATTGATTTTGATCAATTTGGCAATTCATATCATTTGAAGACGAAGTTGACATTGCTTACTCTCATTGAATACATACATATTTGTTATGCTATTGTTGAACACTTGCAATTTTAACAATCTATTGCACTAGTTGCAATTTTAACAATTTAAGGGTTAGGATGCATAACCTAGGGTTTAGAATCAATGAGGAAACCCTAACCCTAACTGAAGTTTAAAGGTTAGCATGCATAACCTAGTAAAGTTATAATCAATGAGGAAACCCTGACCCAAATGGTGTTTTGGGGTTAGCATGCATAATGTAGGGTTTAGAATCAATGATGAAACCCTAAACCTAGGAGGGAAACCCTAACACCAACCCTACCTAACCATCTCTTGTGGCCTCTTATAAAGTACATTTTTGTTTGTATATGAGCATGCATAGAATTGTAGTCATATGTCACATATTCTTTATAGACTAATCAAATGAAATACTTCAAAGCTTAAGCATGGATTACTTCACATAAGCCAGGCTCACAGCTTCATGAGCACTCCTTTTATAAACCATAGTGAAATAAGTAAAACATAGCTCATCTTCATCTTACATGTGTTTTGGAATTTCCTTGTCCATATCAATGGGCCTTCTACTCCATTTTCTAACCTTTACTAACCCTAGAACTGTCTATCAGACTAGACTGTAACACTGCCTATTAGGCAGCCATAAGACACACCTAAACCATTCTATTCTAGCCTAACCCTTTCTAAAACCCTTTCCCTATACTCCTACCTTTTCCTCTCTCTAAATCAAGGCTTATTCCTTTCATTTCCACACTACTTAGACCCCCATGGCTCTCCCTATATCTTGACTATAATATCCATTTTGGACAACCCTAGAACACCACTAACTCATCTTAAGCTACCCTAACTTATTCACTGTAATATCCTATTTAGGGAAGCCCTAATAGCCTTCTTACCCACCTATCACAGTGGAGCAACCAAATCTAGTTGTTCGTTAGTCGAATCTGACTATCATTGTAATAATGAAATATGAATAATAATAATATATTGGATGATGGATAAAATGTACAATAAGCTCTCATTTTATATGGCTTGATCTAACATAGTGAAGGGTTACACCCTTTCACTAGTAACCTAATAGTCTAATTAATATTGTATTTTATATTTGTTACATTTCCACTCCCTTTAAGGAAGCTTTGTCCTCAAAGCTTAAGTATTTTCCTAGTGTCATTCTTTATTCTGACTCGGTGTCGGTATTAGAATCGGATGAGGTCTCTTGTGCAGAGACTTGCACTTCCTTTCCATTGATGATTTTGCACTGTATTGTCTCATTGTTCCTACATTGTTCCTATGAACAAGAGGATATGAGTTGTTCATAAGGTTTTCTTCAATGACCTTTTGTGAAACAAAAATATCATGCATTAAAATATTAGTGAAAATCATCAAAGTAAGACTTAGACAATTGTGCTTTATTAGCTCCTAAAGTAGTAGAGAGTGTAGAAGGTAACTATGATCCACTCCATATTGTTTTCATGGGCTGTAATTATTTTCATAATTCAATCCTTCATCATTGAGGAATATCCATAGAATCATCTCCCTGACCTATCTATGAATCTTCAAACAACTAAGGTGAACATTTGTAGCAACCTCTTCCATTCATTTCTTGGAATCCCTTCTCTCTAAACACAAATGATGGAGTGAACCTAGGTGTGGATAACATTGAAAAAATTCCCCATTGCTTCCTTTAATATTTTTGAGAACTCTCTCAAGGTACCCATCCCCATAGGAAACTTGTTTCCTTCATTAGGCATCCCATTTTCCATACTCCATCATAGAATCAAAATATGTTATCTCAATTCATCCAAATCTATGCTCAAACAATTTGTTATGTAATGACTTCTCTACCCAAGTATATGATACAAACTACAAATTAAGAAAGTGCTTCTCAAACACCTTATCATAAACCAAAATGTACTAAAAACAAATAAACAAAAGATTAACCATTTTCTTGATATTTTCTTTGTTCATGTAGGGAGGTGAACTCATAGGTGCATCAACCAAATCAATATTCATGAATTTGAGTCCCAAGTAGGAACTATGGATATAAAGAGTTGTCCATTGTAAAATTTCTTCTTCCAATTTAACTTGATTATGTTTATAAAGGTGGAGATCAATTTTGAGAAGGTACTCAACCTTATGCATCGTATTCCTCTTGAGAGGTGTTTCTGTCCCCCATAATGTTATGTGAAATATCCAATTGAATTACTTGAGACCAAGGATGATTCTAAAGTCCCAAATGAATATGAGGAGTGGGAAGTGTCTCCTAGTTACAACTCAACATTGCATGGTTTCCACATAAGTATAATTTGGAATAATCCAAATCCAATAATATAGAAGATGTGGTATCCATCCATCATATGGTTTCCTAAGTAGGAAACAAATCCACTGCTCCATATTGATAAAATTGTGGGAATGAAGGCTATGTCGCCCTCCTATATCCCACTGAGTATGTTTCATGCTACTCATATCAAATGAAATTAGTAGAAATATGTCACTCCATATAATTCTAGGATTCCATGGTTTATACATCATCCCACTTAACTTGTTGATCACTTGGAACAATATGTCATTCCAAATGATGGTAGGATCCCATAACCAAAATCGGTAGTGCATCAATACCATGAGTATTCTTCTCTACAATAAATATTTTATTTCCATTCATGAGTGAATAAAAACTCATATATGCTGATCCAAATGGAAATAAATCATCCTTCTCCTTTAGATAGAAGTCTCCTTTCCATGAAGGTAGCCCAAAACCCTTCGAAGGTAAGGTAAGAGTTTGGAAAACACTCCCCCTTTCAACTAGTCTATCCAACCAAATAAAGTAAGATTCTCATGTGATCCTATGCATAATGGAAAGAACATATGGCTTCCATGGGAAATCATGTTGTTGGTCACATGGTAAGACAATATTAGTAAAACAAAAATATTTATCACAAAAGAAAAAATAATTCTTACCTTCATGAATCTCCATCTTGGATATGTATACATCCACCCATTCCATGGATAAATAAACACTTTGGATTGATAATATATGTGATATATAATAAACCACCTTATTCAAATATAATTATTCTCTCCATATAGGAATCTCATCAAGTATATCCTCCAAGGCATGCATATCAAACAACTCCTTACATATGCAAGCAAGACGTGTGCATCGTTGGGCTAGCATATACGTCATGTACTTATCTATCCAGTTCATGGACAAGAAAGGATCCTTACTTTCACATATGAATGATATTTATTCTTGAATGTACTTCTGCGATAAGACAATTGCTTGGCCAATATCTTCTTTGGCATCTCCTTCCCGCTCTCCTCTAGAATCTTTCCAACGACATCTTGTCACAAAGGCATCGGTGTCAACAAAGTGCTTCATGGTTGATCTTAGTTTATCTTGATTCTCCCTTAGTGATATACTTAAATGATGTGGCTCACAAAGAATATCATCCACCAAACATGCTTCATCTAATGGCTGACATACAAGATCAACTTGCTTATGGCGTAAATCCATAACACATGTTTCCTTCTTAGCATGCATATCAAAATTAGAAATTCTTATAACATCATTTAGATTGTATGAGGTTGAGGGAAATTCATAGGATGAAATGAAATGTGATTTTTTAAAACATCAAAATTTATAACATACCTTTGATTTTCATTTTCTTCTTCATTTGGTGTAGCTATGGTGGCTTTCTCTTCCATCAAACTCTCTGGTTCACACCCAACTGGCATGGGCTTGTATTATTCTTCATTATGGAGCTCAAGGAGTGATTGTAAATTTGATTTATGTTATTATTTTGGATCTTATCCAATATATGTTTCATCACTCTCAGCAAAATAAATCCCCTTTGCAGCGATTTGAAAATCACCCACAAAGAATCTAGAAGTGCATTCTCCTCCCATACTACTAACAACATGATCATGAGCTACTAGGTCTTCCATTTCCCATGGTTCCTTATCATATTGTTCTTGTAGTATATTGGTGCAAGCATGCACTTTCTGATTGGATTCCATAGTAAGACTCACATCTACAACTTGTGATTCGCTCTACTTCACTTCTTCCTTTTATTGGAGTGAATCTATGTGCATTGTATCACTTTTATCTCTCGGTACTTTTGGTTCATGGATATCCTCTTCGAGGAAACTTGGGGCTTCTCCATTTGTTGTTTTATTAGGTTCACATATTTTGGAGGATCTTCTTGAATAAAAACCAAATTATCTCATAAAAATCCCATATATTGATGGTTTTGGTGAATCTTTGGCTTATGTTCCTTTGTCTTCTTCTTTTCTTCTCTGAGTATTGGAACAATCAAGTTCTCATCTTTCAAATATTTCTTCCAATATCCTTGTGAAATATTCATAGATGGTCACTTTATCATGTCCAAGTGTCTTCATACCATGAAACCACCAGTCATTAGATTCACCATCCAAGCGTAGAGTATCATGAGACTATCCAACTTAATGGCATCTCTCTCAGCCATTGGATTTAGCTGAAGTATGTGTCTAGCTCTGGATCCATGAGCTAGTAGTGCACTTTAATAAACCATCAGAGTATGGCCGAAAAACCTTACCGATAACATTCTTAAACTCATAATTATAATTATTATTTCGAAAACTACCTCTTCAATTGTCTCTGTATTGAGCATCACATAAATAATTGAATGGTAGAACTATTCTACTTTCTCCACTCAGTGTAAGATATTCAACAAATGTGTCCTCCCATGCAACAAGACCGTCATTCTAAATCTCCAACTCTTCTCTTTTCTCATCAGTGAATTTGTAACGAACATAAATAAGAAAATAATTAAATAATTAAATAATTTATAAATTAGGTTACTATGAAACGAGGTGTCTACTCATCATCAATGTCCAATCCATATTTAAGGCCAAGACATCTTTGTAATATTCATCATCTAATATATATTATTCTTATTTATCGTCCAACATGATAGTCAAATTCGACTACTACTAACGGACCAACCGGATTCGGTTGCTCCATTTGGTATCAGAGTGTGTGTGGTGAGGAGTGATAAAAAATGAGCAGAAGAGATGGAGCAGCAGAAGAATGTGATGTGAGATGAGCCAAAACTGAGCTCAGGTGGGAGGAGTCAAATCCAAGCTGCAACCCATCTGTCAAAAAATCCCATCCGCGCTGCTCCTTCACTTATCCAACCAGCTCCTGCATGTCCCTGGGCCCTCGCCGCCTCCATGACCGCGCCGTTATCTCACCTCCACGACCTGCAAAACCAAATAAAAAAACAAATTTTTATAATATATTATAATATAAATTCAATATATTATATTATAATATAATTATAATTTTTCAATTTGGTTTTATTATATAATAATTAATTCTTATTTCTTAAAACCTCACCATTATATAAAATAATAATAATAATAATAATTAATTAATTAATATATTATTATTCAAATTTCATGAAAAAGCCAAAATAGCGTTGAAATACACACCTCTGCATACAAGGTCCAAGACCATGGTGGAAATGAAAGAGAAAATAAAAAAGATGGAGAAGCACATCAAGTCCCTTGTCGCTAACCAAAAAAACTTAGGAAGAGATGCACAATAACAATACAGTACTCAAAGACGAGCTTGTTCTAGTACTAGAAAGAAGGATGGATGACAAATTTGACATCTTGAGCAAAAAACAAAACTACCTAGATGACAAAATGAGTACCATGACTCGAAACATAAACACCTTAACACAGAACATGAGCACCATGACGCAGAACCATAATACATTAATCGAGATGTTACAAAAGGTCATACCCAGTTTGGGACAAGTCAGTAGTCCAAACATGTTAGATGCCTCATTTCATGTTGCCACCCGAGAAACACTCGCAAAGAATCAAGAAGAATTGCAAAAAGAAATAAAGATTAAAAATGCGACGCTTAAGCAAGAGATAGAAACAAAAGTACTTCCGGATATGGAGGAACGATTAAACAACAAAATATATGCTATCAGTAAGATAGTAGAGAATAAAAAGGCTACAAATCACCACCAACAATGAAGCAGTTCAAATATGTCACTTTCATTGTCCAGTAGTTTCGAGCCACCATCAAACCATAAGGCAAAAGGAAATCAATATCGTCCTCACAAAGTGTACCCACCTAAGGCAAAAATAGAGTTGTCGAAATACAATGGCAGTGAATACCAATGCGTTTCTTGGATAAACAAAGGAGAAGAATACTTTGACATTTACAATATTCAATCTGACGAGGAGAAGTTTAAATATCCATCAATGCAGATGGAAGGGTACACCTATAATTGGTACTTATGGTGGAAGAGAGATAATTTTACCTACACCTAGAACTTGTTCAAAAATTATTTTCTTAATAGGTTTCAAGGAATCAAAGAAGATGAATTTTTCAGTAAACTTATCATATTACAACAGGTTGGAAGCATTGAGGAATTCACACATTAGTGGGAATCCTTATCGAGACAAGTATTTGGGTTGTTTGACAAGCAAAGACTTGAAACCTATTTAGGAGTCTTAAACCACACCTCCAAAAAGAGATAAAGTTGCATAACATACCTAACACAGAAGTAGCAAGACATAAAGCAAAAGCCACAGAACGCAAATTGGAAGGAATTAAAACAAGAGGTGATAACCATTATCAGCAAGAAAAAGAGACACAATGTAGGTACTGTGCAGATACTTGGTCACCCGGTCATCAATGCCACAAACCTCAATCATATGCCTATGAAATGGAAAATAGATAGAAGTCATTTAACAGTTACTCTGATAATAGAAAAAAGAAGAAAAACATATGTCATCGATGTGGTGATGACTAGACCCCTAGTCATAAATGTAGGAACAATTAGACAATACAGTGCAAAATCATCAATGGAGAGGAAAGGGAAGTCTCTACTCAAGAGACCTCGTCCGATTCTAATACCGACACCGAGTCAAAATGAAGAACAACATTAGGAAAATACTTAATCTTTGAGGAAAAATCTCCCTCAAAGGGAGTGGCAATGTAACAAACATAAATAAGAAAATAATTAAATAATTTATAAGTTAGGTTACTATGAAATGAGACGTCTCCTCATCATGAATGTCCAAGCCATATTTAAGGCCAAGATATATTTTTAATATTCATAATCTAATATATATTATTCTTATTTATCATCCAACATGATAGTTAGATTCAACTACTAATGGACCAACTGGATTCGGTTGCTACATAATTTGGGCATAGTAGGCCTTGATTGAGTTGTAGGCTCCTTTCTGAAGTCATCAGGGAGATTGTAAGGCCTGATTCTTGAGAAAATAGAAGTACCATGTATCCTTCCTTCTCCATGTTGAAAACCATGGTTGCTCCCTTCACCATTCTTAATCTCCAGCTGCTTAGCAAGGAATTCTTTGGCTTATTTACCAGAAAAGATGATTTTATGGTATATGTCCTACAACCGTTTCATCATACTTGAAACCAATCTTTGGATATCATCATTTCCACCCATTCTATATCTTTCACTTTCTCCTTGGAATTTTTCTTTAGTAGAATCAATTTCTTCAACATCATTCGCAAAAGGATCTTTCTTCCTAGATTCAAAATTTATTTTGTGAATCATGGTTGAAACTAAGATAAATTTCAGAGGAACATGCTATGATAGCACTTGTAATGTACCAACAAAGAGATTTGAGACACTAACTTAGACACCTTAACAAACAACATGATAGGTGACTCAAACTAGGATCTAACCAAGGTTGAGGGGTTTATTCAGAGATTGAGACAAGAGTAATGACCATGTTTGGATTAGGATTCTATGCACAATGTTCTAGGACCTTTTATGGTTTCAAAATCAACATAGATGAATTTTACTTCCAAGGCTCCTGAGAACCCCAACATATGTAAACTAAACCCTTTGCTTAACACTTCCTATCAACCAATGGTAATGTATTTTGGGCTTGGAGATGATTAGAGACATAAAATATCAGTCAAATTACTCTTGGTATTTTCACTAGCAAGTTTTAGGAGGTTTTGAGAAATTTTCAAATGAAAACTAGTGAAAGTGACTTCTACGACTACTCAAGTAGCTCAACTTTAGGATGACTCAAACATTGTAAGGAGGTTATGAAATATCAGTTTCAGCGATGGTATGTGTTAAAAAAATTGTTAATTAACAACAAAAAGAGGAATAATAGAATTTGGAGTTATCTTGATGCATTAATGACTTAAATATTGAAACTAGCTCAATAGTATGTAGAAATATATAATAGGTGCACACAATAGGACATGAAACCAGAATTTTCTTTATTGAAGAACCAAAATAACAATAATAGGTCTTATATGACATCAATGCAAGACTTTATAGGCTGAATTATATCATAAAGATATATCAAGAGTGAGAGAAAAGGCCGAAAGAATCCTCCATGAGGAAAAGACTATAAACATGAAGAATTGGTTTGGAAGGCTTCTTCAATTACTTTAACATTATCGAACTTCACTGGATCTGATAATAGGGCCTACAATAAGATAAATGATGAAAACTAGATGTATTCATCCTCACAATAGAAGTAGGGCACACATCCCAGCTTGGACTAGGGGCACATCTCCCAAGTCTAGAAGCAAATAGCTCTCAATTCAACTATCAAACTGTTAAAATATGGTAAAGTAGTGTGCTCCTATTATTTTATAGAATGAGTGATTTGTTGAGAAAGTCACTTATCCTAGTGCACCCTCATGAGGAAGATATTTCCGGGATTTTCTTTTTTTCGTTCTACCTTTACTGTATTGTCCTACTTTCTAGATTTATCCTGCTTTTCTTCCTGCTTTCTCCCACTTTTATGTTTTTGGACTGCTTTATCATTCTTTTCTTCCTTTAGCTTGCTTTATCTCACTTTCCTGCTTTGTACTGCTTTTCTTCCTTCTTTCTTTATGCCAACTTTTCTATGTTTTATCTTGTTTCCTTCTTTTTTTCTGCTTTCCAACTTTAGATGCTTTCTCCTTTTTTCCTTCTTTTGTAAACTTTATCTTAGTCAAACCTTATCTCCTAATGTGCCCTCATGGCCCAATATCTTCTTTATTTAAAATAAAAACTTATTCATGGAAAATAATTTCATGTAGCATATTTTCATACACAGATATGTTCATATAGTAGACTGTCATGCCCAGATTGCTCCCTATACCATATTTTATGCACTATTTCAAATTTCATGTAGAAAATAAACAAAAATAATAGGACAATTTGCAGACCTTATATAGATGCAATAAACATTAATAGCAAGGTTTTGTAAAATTGTGATCAAGAAGAATGATAACTCTACCTTTGCATTGATAGGTTGGTCCACCTAAATCAACAACACCTGGAGCAAGTAAATAGAAAAGAGAAGATCATCACACTTGTGCCCTAGCTGACCTATAACATCCTCGATGAGATTGCAGCCTTGAAAGAAGGTATTCTATATTGTTTCAAAGTGTTGATTCACCTGGAGGAGATGTTTTGAAGATATCTTCTATGCAATAAAGATAGCCTGATTGGAGAAGAATATCATGTATTGAATCAACAAAATAAGAACAAAATAAAGGAGATTATTGTAGCAATTGCACCCTTTCTCGAGGATCTGTTTGGATTCTTCTCCATGGTTGTAGCCTAGAAAAATGACAAACATGTTGTATTTGCATTGGTTAGAGTCTTAATTGAAAGAATTGAGAGTATGTAAGAGGAATAAACATGGAAGGATTGTAATAGATATCATAGGTAACCAGTGACTATGAATCCCTTCTTTCTTGTACTATTGGCCCCTACATTTACACACCTTCATAAAGGTATTCAATCAATACCCACCTTCAACACTTTTCAATTTCATTTATACATCCTTTAAACTGCCCTTAAATGCTTATTTCTTCTTGTCATGGGCTATCCAAGGTCTGTTATCAGTGCCCAAGAAACAACCAATTGATTTTAGTTAATCCATGCGTAATATGTCATGCTTTGTGTGTATGAGATTTTCTCTTATCTACCCTCCATAAATTGCAGTCATGATTTTTTTGATAGCTTGGCTTTGCCAGCTTTTATTACACCTTCTTGATTTTTACCTATATTAGTTATTAAGGGATAGTAAATTATGTCATATCACCACCCATACCTGTCATGTTGTACATTAATTCTCTGAATTCCAACTTTCTCTTTAACTCCAACAATTATTATGATCGTTGATACAGAGGAAAAATAAAAATCAAGAATTGTTCCACACAGATCCATGCAAAGGGATGTGTGCATATGTTTTCCATGCTAATGAGTTGTTCCAATTTTAATTGTTGGAGAAAACTATGTTGGAAAAAAAAATTATGAACAACTTGCAAACTGCAGAGGAAACACATAATCTTTTGTTTCAATGGATGGACTATGGTTTAAAGGGAAAAAATTATAGGCTAGTGAGAGAAAATATAAATCGATATAAGCTACAAATTCATGTGATAATTCTGAAAGACTCTCATATTATATAGAGAAATGTTGGTGAAAGTTTGAGGTATATATTAACTCTGGGAGAGGCATTTGTATTGAATTTCAAAGAATACTGCACAATCTCTCTTAAATATGGAAGCCAATATTAAAATCCTTGGAAGTTTCTCTGTGTATTCCATTTCTTAGACACTTACTTCATAATGTTCCATAGCTCCCAAGTGGTGGAAACAAAATGAGAAGTCATTGGAGTACAAATGTATGGTATTTGCATTGGTTAGGGTCTTAATTGAAAGCATTGAGAGTATGTAAGAGGAATGCACATGGTAGGATCATAAGATATATCATAGGTAACCAGTGACTATGATTCCCCTCTTTCTTTAACTAGTGCCCCCTACATTTACGCACCTTCATAAAGGCGTTCAATCAATACCCACCTTCAACACTTTTCAATTTCATTTACACAACATTTAAGCTGCCCTTAAATGCTTATTTATTCTTGGAGTGGGATACCCCATCAACATTTTTTTCTAGAAATTCCATTGGTGCGGGTTGAGGTGGAATTGAAGTGTAAGTTTCCACCTTTTATTTATGTTTGCACCATTTCAGGCAATTTGGGGTGTTTTAGAGAACCAGAGCTCAAATCTCTTCTTGATAAATTTGGATTGGCCAAAGCTTATTCTATGTAGATCCTTAATATTATGGAAATATCCCTTTTGACAACTTCTTACTCATGTTCACTGCACAAATTTTGGCACACGTAACCTATGCTACAACTTACCAGAAATGAGAAAAAGTGGCAGGGGTTTGGGATAGGAACAACATGTTATTTGTTTAGTAATATAAATGAAAATAGATTCATCATTTCACATAATGATGGATTATAGAATCTCAAAACACATCATANGGTTTTGGGATAGGAACAACATGTTATTTGTTTAGTAATATAAATGAAAATAGATTCATCATTTCACATAATGATGGATTATAGAATCTCAAAACACATCATATCACTTTATGTCGCTCAATCAAATTAAAACAACTCACATAAATGTCATAACAGTCTATAGATTTGTTATTTCACTATCTAGAACATTGAAAACAGAATAATGTACAAGTTGTATTAAGCATTTGGAAGTGTCATATTTGCAACCATGTCATCATAATGTTATAAGAATTAGCCAATTCCCTTTCTAGAACTTGGCTCCTCAAGCATTTTATTAAGTATTACATAAGAAAACTGAATAATGCTTAAGGGTTGACTGTTGTTCCTAGTTTTCCTTTTCATAGGATGGGAAAACCGGTAATGTCTTCTGTGCTTTGGGGATTTGGTGAGAATTCCAACTGCAGAACATCATTTTCCTACATGATATTCTTATAAAAGATTGATCTAATAATTTTATAGTGATTCTACAAGCAATATCCATGTATCATTGTTGGTAAAGCTGTCTTGACAAAGGGTTCATTTATGGGTGAGAGATGCTCTACTCTTTATGTTTGTCTTCCTGCCTAACCTGGTTTTTTTCCATTTCCTTTTAACCTTAAGGAGCCCATCCTAGTTTGTTGTATTCTTTAGAATGGAGATATTTATTTTATCATTTTATGTCTAGTTTGAGGTTTCATTTTTCGGTAATTTGCGATTAAAAGAACCCTGTTTTGTCACATATTCTACACCTTTCAATGGATTTCTCATATTATAGTGTTTGGACCCACTGGGATCCATAAAAATACAAAATAATTTTAAATTTTATCTGATAAGCATGCTAAGATCCAATTCTGCATATAATCCGGAACATGTATACACACCTCTGAGTTGTACAGGGGATATGTGTCGAGTTAGTTTTGGATGGTATTATGTAGAGAGGTAAAGATGTGATGCTATATGGACTGTTCCTATTGTTTGGGATGAGAATGGATGAGCATATTGGAGATTGAAGGGAGGATCAGAAAGATATGTTGTTTTACTTCAAGGTTTTAGATTTCTTTCATACATATTATTTGTCCCTTATTTGAATGTTGAATTCCATCGTAAACTGTTGTGTTTGTGTGTCATTTGAATGGAATTGAAAAAATGAATAGGGTCATGTGTAGACACTAGCAGTTCGGAGCCTATTGCTAGTCAAGATATACGATATACTTACAATGAAGAAGAGGAAGTGATTCTTACAAAATATATTTCTTTGTCAAGGTTAGTAGTGTGTACTTTTTTTATGCATTGGGTATTATGTAGAGTTCAAAGTGGAAACTTTGATAGTAATTATTAGGAACAACATTCTATTTATCTATGCTCCATATAGTTATTTCTTAATAAAATTATGTTGCTTCAAGTTAAAATGTTTAATAATTTGGCTTGGCTGTGTATCACAGTAGAGCAGTGAAAGATGGTAAAGATCATAGAAATCAAGTGTTACTGGAATCGTGCCATAATGTTGTCAAACCATAACTTGGAAGTGCAAACCAACCTTCTACAAAAGATGTTGTTGTAGATATAGGTAAATACAACAACTTGTCTATTTCTCAAAGATTATATTAGATTTATTTTGAACTATATGTGACATTCATTTGAATGTTGATGCAAACTGGAATGATTATTGGAGTGTAGCAAATATGTTATATTGGATCAATACGAAGAATAAATTGTATGCTTAGCTCATAATTGAAATTATAATAGACCTCCCTTGGCGCTTTATATAGTTGGTGTGAAGTAGTAGTATTATATTTGGTGTGTAGCATTATTTCAACATGCCATGTATTTTCTACAAACAATGCAAGGATAATCATGACGACAAGGATCTGACAACGAAAATCTATCTCCTAGGAAATACTTAACTTCTATAATAACTTTATGAATTACTATTCTAATAAACCTATCTAGATAAATTTTAGAATTATTAGGCTAATAGAAATTAAAACCTATTGAAGAAGGCACCCATTAGCATCCTAGTATGCTCATGAATAAAGGAATCCAACTCATCAATGCGAATTCCAAACAAGGAGGGGGGCATGGGGAAACCATTTTTTATCCAAATAATGCTCCTAAGAAAATATGACACCCCATGAGTTGTTCCAAGATTACCTCGGTGTTGTTTGTATACACACATACTTGAACAAGAATACATATATAATGAGAAAGAGAGGATTCACTCATTTCATTAGATGATAGAATGTATGATTACATGATATGAGATGAGTAAATCATGCAGCTCTTGAACATGCAACTAATAACCACTACATTAATTACTAAATTAAATGCCTCATTATTACATCACCTTGTTAGTGAGACTTATTATACATACAAGCCTATGTCCTAATATGTTTCTTACCCCCCGTTTGCATGGGTGGTCGCTTGGATATTTTCTTGATTGATCTTGGTTAGTTCCTTGGGTTTTGGGCATGAGTATGAACAAAAACAACAAACCTTAGCAACTTCTAGGCATGCTTAGGGAATCAAACAATAGTAAATCAACATTTTTCTAGATATGGGAATAAAGGATACCTTGATTTTCAATTCCAGAGACATGGCAGGGGTAAAATTCCACCTGATAAGAAGGAACAAGAAGAAACTTTCAAATCTAGGTGAATTTAAAAGTAATCATATTAAAACAATAGTAAGAGAGGTCATTAATGGGTTTTTTTTTAACATTTCTTGGTATGTATAAACTTTCTCATGTCCTCCTACACTAATGAGCAGCAATCAAAGTGAACTTTGACCCCTTTTCCCACCTCAGGATTTGTTGGCATTTGTTAGCATTTGTTAACACTTTATTTGTTACTTAATGAACCAAAATTCCTAGCATTCAATTTTAGCTGGAGATCCTTTTTATCAACACCAAAATAACTTAAACAATAGTTTTCATGCAAATTCATTGAATAATTCCATCCCATGAAACAAGTATTGAGCACTGTAATTTATTACTAGAAGTAAGACCATGCATGCTACTAGAAAACAATCCCTCTTCAAGCCAAGGTACTTGCAAGAAACCTTAATATGTGATTTTATATCCAATCATTTTGGGTTCCTATCCTTGTCATGGCCTAGTTGAGATGCATCTTGTTGGATTATGAGTAACCCATGCAATGGATAGTTGTTCTGTTTTTACTTATTTATTTATTGTTAAAAAACTATAATTACTCCATTACAACTATGTTCTCAAACTTATTTTACTACTTACGTTGATTATTTTTCCATTAGGGATAAAATAAGGTTTATTAAAATAATCCTTATTCAATCAAGGCTAAGGTTTATTAAAAAGTTGAATCTTTATCCCTTTATACATGCAACAAGTTTGATGTCTTTACTTGTATGCATGATCCCCTCCTTGGTTTTCTTTCTAATTTTGTATGTGTTCAACTTTGAAGGGTTACCATAGTTTATAGGTTAAGTCTGTCCTCCCCTTCCCATGCAAGAGTGTATACAGAAAAATGGCATAAGTTTGAAATGTATTTGAAACATAAATCATTAACATTGAGTCTCTAAATGGTCCCCCGAGTATAAAAAACATTATTCTACAACAAATAACTACATGTCAACAAAATCACTCCTTGTATTGGGATCCTCATCATATGTAGGACCCCATGCCTCCTCCTTTGGCATCTTCCTTGATCCTCTAGGAGATTAGTACTAGTTCTTGACGCTACATGTGGATCCCAATCCAACCATCTTGTTGTTGCTCAAATCAACACCCTCCAATTTTGATAAAATTGGCTAATCTAACCATTAAAATGAGGTAGAAATATTAACATGTCTAATCAATTGTTTTGTCTCGAGTGAAGGGTACTTTTTTAATAAGGTAATGATAGATGAGTTAAAAACTCAAGACCATCAATAATGGTACATATATATGGCTTGGTTCTCTTTATTAAATTCCAATCCCATACTGCCATACATGATAGAATTATGTCTAGAAATGCTCCAATCCTACCAATCTTTAAATACTGAAATAATTAAATTTTCCAGGTCTACTGCATTATGAATGGGATATGTATTTCTACTTTCTTTATATTAAGTTCAATGAGGTTGGAACCACTCAAACATACTGGAATTATTAATGCTAATGTTAGAAATTCAAGTCAAATGATAGAAAAAGAAGGATAAAGGAGAATGTCAACCTTTGCTTTATGAATTTAATACTCCTAGTTATAGATTCCAACAATAATTAAAGTGGTGGGGGAGTCAGAAAAGAAAATGAGAGTAATAGAAAGAATGATTTTTTTTCATTTTTGTACTAAGAGAAGCAAGGCGCAGTTTAAATCCTAGTATGGATGAGATGTGTCATGCTTGTAGTTTATAAATGAAAATGGAACAAAGGTTGAAGTCTGCACAACCATAAATTATAGGATATGGTGAAATGGAAGGGTGGCAATGAGTTTGAGTTTCATGAGTAGGGTAGTGCATCCTTCCAAAAATTTACACTATTATTAAAATACTATATATTCAAAGTTACTAATGATAAAGATAGAGTTGTGAGGAAAATGGGGTCACATGCTACTGAAAACTAAATACATTATAACACTGTGAGTATAACTTTTATAGGTAGAGTTAATAGTGGTAAATGTTCATAGTCTGGGCTCAAATCAACACCTTCCAATTTTGATAAAATTGGCTAATCTAAGCATTAAAATAGGTTGAAAGATTAACATGTCTAATCAGTTGTATTGTCTTGAGTGAAGGGTACTTTTTTACTAAGGTCATGATAGATGAGTTCAAAAGTCAAAACCATCAACAATGGGGTATATAGAGGGCTTGGTGTTCTTGATTAAATGTCAATACCATACTACCATACATGATAGAATCCCATCTTGAAATTATCCAATCCTACCAATCTTTAAATACCGAAATCATGAAATTTGCCACGTTTGCTGAATTCTGAATGGGATATGTATTTCTACTTTCTTGATATCAAGTTCAATGAGGTTGGAACCACTCAAACATCCTGGAATTATTAATGGTAATGTTAAAAATTCAAGTCAAATGACAGAAAAATAAGGATAAATGAGAATACCAACATTTTACTTATGAATTTAATATTGCTAGTTATAGCTTCCAACAACAATTAAAGTTGTTGGGAGTCAGAAAAGAAAATGAGAGTAATAGAAAGAATGAACTATTTTTTTTTATTTTTTTTTGTTTTCGTACTAAGAGAAGCAAGGTGCAGTCTAAATCCTTGTATGGATGAGATGTATCATGCTTGTAGTGGTCCAAACAGTAGCCAACAAGTTCACCTTTGACAAGTCCACCTCAGCATGTTCATTCGACAGGTTCACCTTCAACAGTTCCACCTCGACATACAACATACCAACATGCTCTGCGACAGTTGAAATTCTGAACCATTATAACTTATTTTGTAACTGAACGTAATGGGTAGTCACCCAAGCATCTCAACATCCTATATAAGCATGTACACTAATGTAATATAGATAATCTAATTTCTCCATATTTCATGGAGCATAAGTAATAAATTGGTTTGAAATCTTGCATATTGTCTATGTGTATATTTCTTGTCGACCTAGTGTATTTCCTGCTTTTCTCATTCTTCTTATATGCTTCTATCATAACATTACTCGACTCATTCAGTCTATTGTTGTCCCCAACATGCACCTGGGCACGACCTGGATCATTGGTATCAAAGCAATATCTTGTTCAGAGCTTAAGTTACATAAGCACTTCCATCAAAGTTATTTAACTTATTCCTATTCAAACACACTAGCAAAATCAACAACATAAGTAGACACTTCCTTCGACTTCATAAAATATGATCGAATAAAAATACAACATACATGCAACTGATGAGACAAAACAACTCATAGAAATATCACTGGCTCGCCAACGAACCAAAATGTTCTCCCAGTTCAGCGATATTCTCATGAGAGTCACTTCGAACTCCTGGGAATCCTCAACGCGACCTCACTCAGATAAAATCAGCCCCTTTAAAGTTCAAAGGAATCTAGACATACCGAACCTTGAAGGCAATATTGACACGGAATCCATTGACAATTGGGTACACCAACTAGAATCTTACTACGCGGTGAATCAACTCTCCGAAGAGGAAAAGATCACCATTTCATCCTTAAAAATGTCAACCTTTGTACACTACTGGTGGGAGAATCTACTGACAAAGATGGAAAAATAAGTGGACCCCATAGACACATGGGTAAAATTTGTCGAATATGTCTGAAAGGATTTCTACCTACCCAAGTATCTTGAACAACAGTATAAGAAGTGGAAACAACTAAGAAAATGGAAAGACCAGTCCATATAGAGTTACACCGACGAGTTCTATCGACTCATGGCTAGACTTGGAATCCAAGAAGAAGAGAAATTGCTCAAACTAAATTATGTCAATGGTTTATCCCCATACATTCAGCAAGAGATGGAGTTTCTGACTGTCATTATTCTTGTGGATGCATTTCATTATGCCATCGAGATTGAAGCTAAACAGAAAGGAAAAACACATTTTGATAACAAGCCAACAAGTTGAACATCTGATAAGAAGTCACCAGCCGACTTCGACAAGTTCGAGAACCCTTCTCAGTCGACTCCTCCAAATCCCGATCATCAAAAGAAGAAATTTCAGAGAGACAATAGGGATCAAAACATACAAGCCCCTATCGGGAAATGGTGTGATTATCACAGCTCAACATGGCATGATACATCATAATGAAAATCTCAAAAGACATTTTTTGCAAAATTGTCGATATTCAACTTGTCCGACAGAACCCTGGTAGAATCTTACCCAGATGCATCATCTCTCTTGCCTTTGACCTCGACCACTCCAATAGCCTCGACTATCATCGATGAGGAGGAATGATAACACCTTTTCCATACATGGATATGGATTCAGAAAAATCCATTACATTTGATTATGGATAATGGTAGCTAGAAGAACTTCGTTTCTGAAGATCTTGTGAAGAAATTATGTACTTTCACCACTCCACATCCTCATCCGTACAATATCAATTGGATGAAGGATGGACAAGAACTAAGCATCATACGACAATGAGAACTTGCTTACTTCATTAAGATTTTTGAATATGAAATACTATGTGACGTGGCACCGCTTTCCATAGCCGATGCCCTATTTGGTAAACCCTACCTATGGGATCGACACAGTACATATCAATCATGGCCTTAGAAGCTGATTGTCAAAATCTAGAATCATTGGTATGGCATACCAGAGCGACAACCCACATCAACGGTTTCTATGATATCTACCAAACAAACAAAGAAGCTTATAAATCATGCTCAAAAGTTTGCATTAATCATGATAAAGCCTCAACATTCCAGGAAGAGTGCAGTGACAAGTCAACTCATCGACCATCGCATCTCTCGACAAAAACAATAGATCGACAACATTCTTGAAGAATACCAGAACATGTTTCAAGCACTCAATGGAGTACCTCTGCATTGTTAGGTAAAACACTCCATTGAACTTATTCCTGGTTCTTCATTACCTAATGCATTTGTTTACAGAAGATCCATTCTTGAAAATGAAGAGATTCACAGACAAATCCAGGATTTGATCGACAAGATTCAAATCCTCCCTAGCTCCTCTCCATGTGGAAGTCCAGTCGTCTTGGTTCCAAAGAAAGACAGGACTTGGTGCATGTGCATCGACTATCGGGCTCTCAACAAAATTTCAGTGAAGAACATATACCCTCTTCCATGGATTGATGAACGCATTGACAATCTAAAAGGTGCCAAGTTCTTTACAAAACTCGACCTCAAGTCAGGATACCACCATATTCCAATTGATTGCACTGATGTATGGAAAATGACTTTCAAAACCAAGGAAGGATTGTTTGAATGGTTAGTCATGCCTTTAGGCTTAACCAATGCACCTGCAACCTTCATGATATATATGGATGACCTTCTATGACCTTTCATCGATAAATGTCTCATTGTCTATCTCAACGATCTCTTTATTTTCAGCTGATCGTGGGAAGAATATGTCAAACAACTTCAACAATTATTCAACACTCTCCAACAACATCGACTATATCTGAACATAGACAAATTTTTATTTGCAATGACCAACATCAAATATTTGGGGTATGGAATTGAATCTGCAGGCATTCATTTCGACCTAGAAAAAGTACATATCCTCAAATATTGGCCCATTCCTCAAACCATTCATGAACTAAGAAGTTTTCTTGGTTTGGCAAATTTCTATCGATGATTCATACATGGCTTCAGCCACATTGCATGGCCTTTGAATCAGTTGATGAAACGAAATGGGAAAAATGTCTTAAAATAGACACCAACACAACAACAAGCTTTTGAAAAAATAAAAAACAAGCTTTGTACTGCACGACTACTTGTGTTACTTGATTTGAATCAGTCCTTTGAGATTGAGACAGATGCATCGGACTATCCCCTTAGTGCAATGATCACTCATTGAGGTCACCCAATCATGTTTCATTCTAATACTTTCAACGACACAGTTAGAAGTTACTCGACGTATGAAAAAGAACTTTATGCCATTGTGCAAGCTCCTAAGCAATGGGGACACTAAATTCTTGGCAAGGAAATGATCATCCTCACTAACCATAAACCTTTGCATTTTGCCCCATCCCAGTCAAAACTATAGACAACTCAACAAATAAAGTGGATTAATTACCTACAACAATTTCAGTTGGTGATTAAGTATCGAAAAGGAAAATCCAATGCCACAGCTGATTGTCTCAGCATATCACCCATTACTTTACCATCTATAGTGATGAGTATGCAGGGTTATGACACCACTACTTGGCCACAATTATATTCAGTAGAATACAATTTCTCTGTAATTTATCGACACCATCATACCGATAAGTTGTTGACTACTGACTACTTCCTGAAGGACACCTTGCTATACAAGCTTGGACAGCTTTATGTACCGACTGGTGAGCACCGACAGAAGCTCATTTGGGACATGCACTAAAACAAGACTACATAACATTTTGGAGCCGCAAAAACACTTGTTATCCTCCAAAAGTATTACTACTAGCCTTCACTTAAATCTAGCATCAACATGTACATTCGATCGTGCGTGGTTTGTGCCATTGATAAATCGCTAAATCGACGAAAAGGACTATACACACCCCTTCCAGTTCCTAGTCGACCATGGGAATCTATTTCTATGGAATAATTGATGGGATATCCTACTACCAAACATCAACATGACGCGATATCAGTATTAGTCGAAAGATTTTCCAAGATGGCTATACTCATACCATGCAAGATGACTATGACAACACAATAGACTGCTTATCTCTTCTCTGAACATGTGTGGAAACATTATGGCCTCCCGATGACCATTATTTCTGACAGAGATATTAGAATTGTTAGCACCTTTTGGAAAATTCTATGGAAACTATTCGACACGATACTTTCTTTTTTGAAAACCTTCCATCCCTAGATATACTGACATGTAGAAGTTGTAAATTGCTTAGTCGTACAATTTCTTTGCATGTACAACCATAAGCATCGTCGAACATGGGATGACAACCTTCCATACATACAACATAGCTACAATCGTTCTCAACACAGCTCTACAGGAAAGAGTCCATTTGATATCTATTACGAATTTCAACCCTCAACGCCTATCGACTTAATCAGTTCCTCCACATAATCGAACGACACCGACTTCGAATGACGAGAAGTGGAGAAAGCATTGAAGTTCAGAGATCAAATCTACAACATTCAGAAGCAAGCACAGGAGATGTTGCAACGAGCCAATGCAAAAGCTAAAGTATGTTGGGCCCACTATATGCCAGTTAATTAAAACTTAACATTCAGAGTGCTAAACATAAATTGTCAACCTAAGGAAGTCTTTTATTTCAAATCTATATGCAACCACAATTTCTACCTAACACTGTTATCTATTGGTATGAAATCAAAACTCATTATAAACTAGATCACACATTCTTGAAAGTAAATCAAACATTGAACCTATTCATAAAATCACACTGTAAATCTAACTTAAAATAAAATCAACTCTTTATGAAGCAATATCTAATTGCATAAATCTAAATAAATGCTATGTTGGCCAACGATCTATCAAAATGAATTAACAGGAAAAAAACTATGATAAATATGATAAATGAAAGCATGAACTAAATAATCTACTGAATGGAAGCATGAACTAAATAATAAACATCTACATAATAACACACTCACAATTAACACTACCAGCACCTGCAGGGAAGAGGGCCCTTCCTCCACTAAGCAGATCTGGATCTCCACAATGAAAGTCTACAACTCAAAAATTATGAAACTGTCAGCATGAACTAGCTTTTTATTGAAAACCGTGGCTTTTTTTGACAATTTCCTTGCGATTCAAGTAAATGAGGTTGTTATGCACAAAACCCATGTCTCAAAGTTTCAAGATTATTTTCCATCTGCCCGCAAATCGAGACGCGAATCAAGGTGTTCTTATTTGACATGCATTTTTGGTTAAGGCTGTAATAGCTAGCTGTGAGTGTCCTGTATGTGAAAAATCACTCCACAAACCATCATTAGTAAAATTATGCATAATAGTCTTCAATTCATAAAAGATAAAGGAAAATAATCATTATTAACCACTTAAAGCATCAATGGAAGTAGTATGGTGTTTTATGGGCAGTTACAACAAATGGATGGAAAATGGAATGATAAATGGGCGATAATGGGAAGAAAAGGGATGAAATATAAGTAGATAAGTGATGGAAAAATAGACAAATCCATGGCCCAACATCACCCCCAAACTGAACTTGTTGCATGTCCTCAGCAACCCAAAACCTGTGTAGCATCCAAACTAGAAAGACTCATTCAATTGTTCCTTCATTTTCCCATTCGCACAGTTGCAGCCAGAAGAAATAGAGATTTTAACAAAAATTGGTGGAGTCGCAACTGCTTAGTGGAGGATTTAGTAGAAAATTTGGCGGAGTCACGGCTCCTTAGCAGAAATGTGGCGGAGTCACAGCTTCTATTTTTAGCGGAGAATTTGATAGCTATTTTGGCGGAGTTGCAGCCCAAAGAGCACTAAATTTAGCGGAGAATTTGGAGGATTTGCAGCCCGAAGAGCACTGAATTTAGTGAATAATTTGGTGAATCTTTTGACCGAGTTACAACCCAAAGAGTGCTAAATTTGGTGGAGTTACAGCCAAAGATCGCTAAATTTGGCAGAGTCACGGCCTTTTGAGCAGAAAAATTCCGAAGTCATTTTCTCTCAAATGGAAAACTGGGTTAGGTTTAAATTTTGCAAGAAATTTTGTACCAATGTAATACATATCTACACCAAAAATCAGAGAAACCCACATCATGGATTTCGATAAAATTGCAAATTACCTGTAGGTGATAATGAACATTTTCTCTAAAACTGTGCATTGGATTGGGCAGAAACTTACCATGGTTGTTCATCTTGATATACTGAACTTCCTATCCCAAACTCATGAGAATCCTATTTACCAATTTCAAGATATACTCATTTCAATTTCTGCATTTTTGTAAACAAACACGAATAAAAATGTGTTGCAGCTAAACTTACTGAACCAATATCTCACAAAATACAAACTGGGTTGGGCTGAAATTTTTCAAGAAAGTATTTTCCATTCTAATTCATATCCACACCAAAAATGAGAGAAACCCACATCATGTATTTTGAGAAAAATGCAAATTGGTTGTAGGTGATGATGCTCATTTTATCGAGAACCATGCACTGGATTGAACTAAAACTTGCCATGTTTTTTCTTCTTAACATGATGCTCTATCCCTCAAAATTTCATGAAAAACCAGCTCACAGTTTACAAGATATCCTTAAGTAATTTTTTGCACTTTTACCAAACACGGTGGGTGTAACATCCCCGACCCTCCGACCGACGAAGAGGATGCTACCATGGCGTTAACCATCTGGGATACTAGCCCCATGAACATGTACATTCATGAAGTGGTGACATGCTGAAATAGAATGCTTTGAACTAAAACATGCATACATGATTATTTATCATACACAGCGGAAGCAACATACATTCATACAAGCATTCCACATGTTCATCATGATCATTAACAGTAAATAGGATTGTAGAAGTAATAATAGACAAGATTACTTATCTTATAAAGAACTCGTTCCACAACCAGCTACGTCACTGCAACGTTCCACCCAACCATAGGCTAGCACGCTCCTAAATCTCTCAGCAATGCTGCCACCCCCGAGCTGGGCTTGACTCCCCAAGGAATAAGGAACTAACAGGATTACACATAGCCAAGGGTAACAACACCACAAGGGTACACAGTTCATCCAAGCTAACACGGTTGGGTTTATCAGGTAAACAGCAAATCAGCCAAGCCAACAGAGTTGGGTTTATCAAGCCATCCAGGAGCTGGGAAAGGCTAATGCTAAGCTGGTGAGCTCACCGAAGAGTTGCATACACCAATACCAGAACCAGCCTGTATTCTAGAACACCCACACACACCCAACACAAGGAAGTCGGTCCCTTCTCTGCAATGCAGTCCCTCATACCCTGATCTTCCCTCCAGTGCTCTTCAGGGGTTGTGGAGAAGAAATCCAGCTCAATAGCTCTATCCGTGTGGTTCTCAACCCACCAGGTTTATCAAGCACCTCAGGCCCTCATTCATTAACCCAAAATAGTCCGAGGACAAATCCATTTCATGCAAGAAGCCAAACCGCTTATTCACACATTCACAGGGAAAAACACAGTCAAGCCATCGTGGCAAACAACAATTAACACACTTACATGAACCCACAGCAAACCAATATTCAATACCATCGCTGTGAGACTTACACAGACCGAAAATGATCAAAAAGACACGGCCAACATTCACAGCTCAGCATGGATTCACAGGAAAAACACCCCGATCTTCTACCAATGCCGCATTGTAGGTAACTCAGTCAACAATGCGTGGGGAAAACCGCTCCCATCAATCAGTGGGAAAATCCCAATAATTTCCACTGCGATCCGCTATGATGGATGAAACAATACATAGTCCTATACATGGAGGTAGAAGTTGGTTCTCTGCATGGATGGAAAGAACATAATTACAGACCAGCCATTAGCACTAGAGAGAGGAGGCAAACCCCCACACAATGGATGGTAAAACATTGTATCCCCATCCTGCATGAGGAAGACGAACAACCATGATCCGAGGGAGTGGGAAAAATGGTCCCTACGTCGTGGAGAGGAGAGCAAGCGTGGGCATGGTAGTGGTCTTCTTGCCAACCAATCGTTGCCTCAACTAACAAAAAAAAAGAAAATAACCAAGGGTGGTGGTGACACATAGTTTTCCCCCATGACTCAATGTTCCACATCCCCCTTTCCTTATCCTTTGGAATTATGCCCCTTCTCAATTTAGTTGCCACGAACATATCTGGTTGAGTTATTTAATTTAAAATGCCTGTTTACATGATGCCACAGTTAAATATATGCCGCATGTCCCGATATCCCATCGGTGACCATTCCTAATAAAAAAAACACAACATAACCAAATCTATGGTGGGGCCTTGGCCTTTAGCTCTACACCAAGATTATTTACAACATATGTATCCTATGTATTTTAATGCAAGCGGGGTTAAAACCGGGGTATTACATTCCCCTCCCCGTTCAATAGCACTGTCCTCAGTGCTTTACAAAGTTTGAACAAAATGCTACACTGGTACTGCCTCAGTGTTCCGCAGGATTGAACAAAAATGGATGTGCCAATCACATGGCATCCTCCAGCTCCCACGTAGCCTCTTCAGGTCTGTAATGCTCCCACTACGCCTTTACCTGCCCTATGGCCCGGTTCTGGAGCATTGTGACCTTCCTGTCGAGGATGTGCATTGGCTCAATTTGGAACTCTCCCTCGGGTTCCACTTGGATCACATCCCAATTTATCACATGGTTAGGATCATGTACATATTTCTTAAGCAAAGAAACATGAAAAACATTATGAGCTCTAGTATTAGTAGGCAATGCAAGTCTATATGCAACAGGCACTATTCTCTCAAGTACTTCAAATGACCCACAATATCTAGGTGACAGCTTGGCACAACTTCCAAGCTTCAAGGAACTTTTCTTTGCCCTCACTCTGAGGTAAACATGATCCCCAACACTGAACTCCCTGTTCATCCTATGCTTATCTGCATATCTTTTCTGTCTGTCCTGTGCTGCTTTCAGATTCTGCCTAATCCTTACAACTTCTTGCTCCATTTCCTTGAGCAATTCTGGTCCAAGCACAATTCTGTTCACTGGATTGTCCCAAGTCACTGGTGTCCTGCACTGTCTTCTGTACAAAGCTTCATATGGACTCATCCCCAAGGATGCTTGCTGTCCATTGTTGTAAGCAAACTCTACCAAGTGTAAGTAATCTTCCCACTTGGTTGGTTTGTCCATCATGTACATGTGAAGCGTATCTTCAAGCACCTGATTAACTCTCTCTGTCTGCCCATCTGTCTGAGGATGGTATGCCGTGCTGAAGTTAAGCTTTGTACCCAAATCTGCAAACAAGCCCTTCCAAAATTTGGAAATGAACTTGACACCTCTGTCGAAGACTATTGCCTTAGGCAATCCATGCAATTTGAGAATCTCCTTCATGAAGATCTTTGCAATGTCATTAGTCTTTTGCGTAGACTTCACTGGTATAAAATGTGCTGCCTTAGTCAACTTGTCCACCACAACCATGATGGAATCATGTTGTCTCCAAGTCATCGACAATCCTGTAATAAAATCCATGGAAATAACTTCCCATTTCCATTCTGGAACTGGCAAAGGCTGCAACAAACCTGCTGGATGCTAATGTTCAACCTTTACTTGTTGACATTTCATACACCTTAAAATGTACTCAGCCATATCCCTTTTCATTCCTAGCCAAAAGTACTGCCTTCTAGCTGTAGCAATTGTCTTCTGATATCCTGGGTGACCAGAATATGGAGCTTGATGAATTTCATCCATAACAATTCTCCTCAAATCTGCTACTTTCAGAATATAAATTCTACGTTTAAAAGTGAGAAGTCCATCTTCTTCCAATTTATATCCCTCATACCTCTTCTCGAGACTTTGTTGCTGCAGTTTGTCTTTTACCTGCTCATACAATTCATCTTCGGCAACATGATTAACAATCTGTTGCTGTAAATCTGATTGGAAAATACTAAGAGATGCCACATGCATTTCTTGCATTTCCCTGTTGAGTGCATCAGCTACCTTATTCTCTTTTCCTTTTATGTGCTTGATTTCAAAATCAAATTCACATAAAAATTCCAGCCATCTTGCTTGCCTCGCATTCAGAGTAGGATGATCAAACAAATACTTCAGTCCACAGTGATCTGTCCTAAGCTCAAATCTCCTGCCCATCAAGTAGTACCTCCACATCTTGAGAGCATGTACTATGGCTGCAAGCTCTAGATCGTGAGTGGCATAGTTCTTCTCATGCTCCTTCAGCTTTCTTGACTCATAACATAACACGTGGTTGTCTTGCATAAGGACTCCTCCAAGCCCTTTTCCGCATGCATCGATACACACCACAAAATCTTTCTCTGGATCTGCAACCTTCAATACTAGTGCACTAGTGAGAAGATTCTTCAACCACTGGAAACTTTCTTCACAACTCAATGTCCATTCGAACTTCATCCTCTTCTTTTCCAAAGAAGTGATGGCGTGTGCAACTTTGGAGAATCCCTCAATGAACCTATGGTAGTATCTTGCAAGTCCCATAAAATATCTTACGTTTGTCACATTTCTTGGAGTAGGCCAATTCATAATGGCTTCAATCTTTTCAGGGTCAACAGATATACCCTCCTCTGAGATAATGTGACCCAAATACTGAATTCTATCTCTATAGAAGTCACACTTGCTCAGTTTTGCATACAAATGATGCTCCCTGAGAAAATTCAATGTCAATCTCAAATGCTCTTCATGCTCTTCCTCATTCTTAGAATAAACAAGAATGTCATCAAGGAAAACAAGAACAAACTTGTCCAAATACTTGCTGAAGACGCTATTCATACGGCACATAAATGTAGCTGGTGCATTTGTGAGACCAAATGGTACCACTACAAACTCATAATTCCCATACCTTGTCCTAAAGTTTGTCTTATGAATGTCTTCATCCTTGATTCTCACCTGATGGTAACCAGACCTCAAGTCAATCTTGGAAAATACCTTTGCTCCCCTCATTTGATCAAAGAGGTCATCAATCCTAGGCAAAGGATATTTATTCTTCATGGTAACCTTGTTCAATTGTCTGTAATCAATACATAACCTGAGTGTACCATCTTTCTTCTTTACAAAGAGAACTGGTGCTCCCCAAGGAGACACACTCGGTTGGATATACTTCTTTTCCAACAACTCTTGCAGTTGCATCTTTAGCTCTAGCATCTCCGGTGTACTCATCCTGTAGGGTGCCTTGGACACTGGTGCTGCTCCTAGCACAAGTTCAATTGTGAAATAAATGTCCCTCTTTGGAGGAAGCCCTGGAATCTCATCAGGAAACACATCCCTGAATTCCTGTAACACCTGATAGTCCTCCAACCTAGGAGTTTCATCTCCTGATGCCTCCAAAATATGAGCTACATACAACTGGCAACCATTCCTACAGAACTTCTTTAACTACATTGCTGAAACCTACCGTACTGAAATCACCTTTGGAATTCCTTTCACAACTACTAGGTTCCCTTCTTCATTCATGCATTCGAAAGTCTTATTGTAACAATCAAGCTTCACCCTGTGAGATTCTAACCAATCCATTCCAATGAGAACATCATAGGAACCAAGTGGTAGAACATTCAGATCCACACAAGTGACCAACCCATCCATGACCAATGGACATTTCTCTACCATTTCACTAACATTTCTCTTAGTTCCCGTGGCTAGCTGAACTAACCAAGATTTCCTATGCTTTACCTTCTTAAAAGCACAAATATCCGCTACTCTAGGAGTAATGTAACTGTGAGTAGAACTAGGGTCAATCAAAATAGAAACAGATTGCTCAACAATCTTACCTGCTACTTCAACCACAGTTGAATGGTGATCTGCCTGGCAGTCCTCCAGTGTTGCATAAATCCTAGGGACTGCCCTTGCTACCTACCCCACTGTTTCTGCTTCTTGAACGTTGTAAGCTGGCCTTGCACTCTCATTCTCGAGTGGAAAATTTCTACGCAAGTGAGGTCCTTCACATTTCAAACATTTGAGTGGACCTTTATTCGGATGTGGCTCTTTAGTCTTTCCACCTGTCACTCCAACTAGATTACTCGTAGCTTGAGATGGCTGCTTCTGCTAATTCCTAAATCTAGAAGGTTTGAAACCTTTCTTTCTTTGGTCCAACTTTTCATTCTTCTTGTCCTTCCATGCCTTATGGTAATCAGGTTTTCCTTTACTTTGCTCATAGCAATACTTAGCTTTTCTTATTGCTTCTTCAAGAGTTCTAGGTTCATAAAACTCAATTCTATCTTTGTAAGACTGAGGTAGTCCACTTAGAAAACGCTGGACCTTCACTTTTTCATCTCTGATGTACCGGACATACCTCAACAACTCCAAAAACTTATTTGCATATTCATCCATGGTTTGCTATCCCAATCTTAGCTCATGTAACTCCTTGATCTTGTCATCATAGTACCGGTCAGAGAGGTATTTCTGCTTGAAATACTTCTTGAACTGTTTCCACTTAAGCCTCCTTTCATTAATCCTCTTTACTTGCTTGAATTGTTCCCACCAAATGGATGCCCTTCCATTTAGATTGAATATGGCAACTTGCGCCTTCATGTTTCCTAAATAATCCTGCACCTAAAAGTACTTCTTTATCCCAGGAATCCAAGCCTCAGTTTCTTGTCCTGTCTTTATCTCACCATCAAATGTAGGAGGTTTAGCTTTCTTAAATTCATCTCGAGAGAGATCCCTATGGTGTCTCTTTCTTTTCCTTTCATGAGAAGATGAACTTGTATCTCCACTGGATTCTTCAGAGTCAGACGATCCACTGGAAGTCCTTCTCCTTCTCCTGGTGCTACTCTTATTGCCTTCTGGTCTTGATGTACCTCGTCTAGAATCTATCTTTTTCTGCAAGTCTGTCAAAATTTCCAATATGGCAGCATTCAAATGATGCTGCTCTTCCTGGGCTTTAATCAAGCTTCTCATGGTGGCTGCAACATCTGATGGCGTCTCTTGGAATCTCCTTTCATTAGACTCAATGTCATCATTTCTATTACGGACATTTTCTCCCATGGCATCTTCTGCTCGCTCATAAGAATCCCGAGCATCATACCCATCATGGGTTCTCATACTGAACCGCCACTTACTTGTCAAACTGCACTACCTAGAATACTGCCCTGCAAGGTTTCTACAATTCTACAAATGTGTTAGTAACACAACTGTTAGATACATAACATTGATATAAACCAGCATTACTTACCTTCTCCTGGAAAAATCAAAAAATAGCAAATTTTCCCAAAACATAGAATTTTCCCAAATTTTTTGTAAATCATTGGTTTTGGCGCAATCTGGCGCATGAAATCGCTGACACTTTTCTCCTTTTTAGCCCTGAAAATTCATTGAAAAACAACTAAAAATACCAATGAATAACAGTCAAAATCTGCTGGAAAAATCCCACTGAAAACTCAAATTTTCCCTGTTGTTGAAATGGGCTGAATTGGCACGAGTGTCAACCAAGAGACAACCCGATCCGAGAGTTTTCGAGATGCTCTCAGTCGTTGGGTAGCTGTCCCTGACGGGATTAAGGCCCTGTTGCCTTCCTTAAGTTGTTCCCAGCTACAGGAGAGGAGAAAACTCAAGCTACTGTTTATCGATTAGATCTACACTATCCCTATGAATATACAAATAAGACTAATCAAGTTAATTAGTATATTACAAAATTTATCAGTCGAAATTAATCTACTCAATCAATTAATTTATAATACAAGGATAAAAGTTAATCAGAGTCAATGAATTACAGAGATACAATATAAACACATGTACATTATTCACAAGATCAGGAAATGACCTAGTAATGGTATAAAAGTAAAGATCTGATTCAATAGAATTTCAATAAAATAACTAAAGGAAAAATATCATTAATCTACTTTAAAATATCCTATCCTGATCAGGAGCGTAGAGAACATTAACCTGGAATCAAATTTTCCAACAATTCTACTGTGCTAACGATCCAGAAATATTAAGAAGAAATTCATAATTCGAACAAGATCGCACAGTAAACAAGTATATCATATGTAATATGATGAAAATATCAAATTTACTTTATGACATATATTAACAAATCAAAACCAGCGTAAGTCAACAGATTAAATACGATGTATTTGCAAAATTCATCAAAGAAATAATGACAAAACATAAAATACTGCAGAGAAAGTGACAAGATCAAACGATATCATACATACATTTGCAAAGTATAAAAACTGTAAATATATATATAGATATCACCAGTGAAAAGTATTGTAGTTGCTAACAAAAAATTGTCTCAAGTCACAGGAAATAATTACAGTGATCTTGTCGTGTCCTTTTCCCCAACTATCGACCCCTTATCCAGTAATACATGTCTTCTTTAAATACAAATTACTTCACATGAGGACAGTTCTATAAAACTGGAAACTATAAAATCAAAATCATAACCAATTTCGTTAAAAATGACAAATGCCTCATGTCATTTTTCTATATGCGTAATAACGTCTTGAAATTGGAAAGACTCTGTTTATAGCACAACATCATAAAAACGACAAAGGCACTAATGATATAGTGACACCCGGGAAACATTACTGCCAATCGATTTGTTCCCGATTATCCAGGGATCATCGTGAAGGTAAGTGATCATCAAAATCTGAGAAAGAGCATCAACAACATCACCTGCAATACTACGCATAAAAGAAATATAATTAAAACACACGCAAAAACAAAATAAAATAAACTACATAATGAAAAAATCAATACACACCAATACCTGTAACAAAAAAGAACTTGATTATCACTTGATTACAATTTCAAACCTGAAAGCAATAGTAAGTGAGCCCAAAACATTATAGATTAACAGGGGCATTAAACACCTGGATATTTACACCATTTGCCGGGTTCTGCGGATGCCCTTTGAATTGCATCAGAGTGACCTGTGCATTCAATTCACGGACCTTCTCCTCAATCTTATGACTCTTGTTTTGGAGTTTCAGGACTCTACGAATCAACCTATTCTTATGCTTCTTAAGACGAAGCAGACACTTATCACCTAAATCAACTTTCTCTTTCAGCCTCAAATTCTCAGCTCTGATAACATCATCACGTGTCACCATCTTTGTCAGTTCTATTTCCATCCTGTGTATTTTATCTCGCAGAAAACTGACAAAGAGTGGGTGAATAGTTTCACCAATTTGATAAGGCCCGGGTAAATTATTTTCAACAGACTTGCCCTTCATTGGGGAATCGACCACAGGGTCAACCTGAAGATTCTTATCAGACACATGAGCACTACTATCTGCAGGGTTTATGAAAGGCTCATGATCAACATCAAGACTATCATCAGGTAAAATAGTTTTTTCTTCCTCATCGTCAATCACGACTGTTTCAATATCAACATTATTTATCACGAGAGGCTTAACAACATTACCCTTGGTTAACATACTCCTTGTAAACCTACCAATAACCTTAGCATTCATCCTTTTGCCTATCTGTTTGCAGGTATCAACATTACGTTTTGGTGTAACCGGCGATAGATTTGAAGACTTTCTTATGCGCTTAGAAGGCACAGGAGTACCGGGACTTCTTACAGGAGTGAGAACTGACTCATTACAAACGTTGGGGCTTACACGACCATCAGGGTTTGACACAGGCTCGTGTGCAGGCGAAGCTGAAACTCGACTAGGCTGTAGATGCCTTACACATTCTTTAGGGTAGTCAAACTGACAATGACAGAAGGCCAAGAAACCATTTGACTCGATAAACTCATCCCACGACCAATTTTGTTTGGACAATTCCCTCTCTATTAAAATCCTCACCAAACCATGATGAAACAAACTGTGACTAAGGTTCTTCAGCCCCCTCTTAATGGCCGAAGACATCTTAGACATACTCTGAACTAGATAATGAGGCAAATTAAGAGGAAAACTGATAAAAACATCCATCAACTGAAGATGATAGATATAAGCTGAGGAGAGACGACCCTCAGAGGTCACATACCTGTGGATAACGTCCAAGACGGGTCGCCACTCTTTCTTAAAGTATTTCCGGGACACACCGGTTCTGAACGACACGTCTTGACAGGGATTCTTCAACATTTGCCTCCACTCAGTCACTTCCATCTGCTTATACTTGAACCATCGTTCGCCTATCAATGGCAAACCAGTAGCAAGAGAAACTAAATGCTCATCAACCCTAAACCGGAGATCAGCTACCTTGACCCGAGAATCGGCCAGCGACAAAGCAAACAACCTAGTTACCTCTGGGTTCGAATCCGTGAACTTGCGAATGAATGGCAACCATCCGACTGCTTCCACCCTAGCTAGGAGCTCGGGGTTTGAATCAAGAAGTTTCATGTCACTGGGTTCCACCCTGACCACAGGAGCCATAGCTGCATGCACACATGCACGAATCCGCACACAGAAAAGGTACCACAAATCAAAACACGACAGTGAGCTGGAGAGTGAACACTCAGGATGTAAGCCGCGCAGGAAACACCAGCAATGAAACCCAACTCTGAGATAAACAAACTGTGACATGAGCAAACATAGCCAATAACCCTGAAAACTCGGCATGGAGGGGAATGATCAGGAAGCGAGGCAATCAAAAGAGAAAGTGACGGCGAAGACTCCAGATGAACTCATGTTACCATTATTTATTCAGAGTACTTGACATACAATCATACCGTAAATGAATCACAGGTGTTCAACGCACAGGGAGCCACGATACTGAGCTCGTACTGGGAAGTGAATGTGATTGACAGAGTTAAGTACAGGTGCAATAATACCATATCAACCTTGCAGCAGGTGGATTGGATTCGGAGGCGACGACATGAATTAATTTAGCCATAAGCAATAACCCTATGTTGACCTTACCGTATAGTGATTTAAACCTTCGAAGGTGGCGAGCATACGACACAATATAAACCATCACACCAACACCAAACTTTGCAATATGGACCATATTATAAAAATCAACATTAAACAATTATGGTAATATTGAGTATGGTTCGGAGTCCAAAAGATGAACTTAGGATAATGCATATTTGCATAAATTATTAAGCCTTTGATGTTCTAGGACCTTGTCAAACTTACAATAAACCAATGACACATATCTATTAGTTAATATTCAAGTGAAGACTTATAACAAGCAAAGCTTATCCCTTAAGTTGTAAAGATAAATTCATCCAAAGTAATGATTTTAATGCAGTGATTTATGTTCATTAACCATAGTTCACAAAGGTTGAAAAAACATAGAATTTCATCGATTCAGTAGCTCGCGAAATGTCACCATTTCAGTAGATGTTGATTCTTTAGATTTGAAATGAGAAATTCAAACATTTCATCAAAACAAAATAGAATTTTGTTTGATAAAATATGTTTTTTAAGGCTATTGGGTAGTGGCACAACAGATGGCGACTGACTGGGCGGAACAGTTATCTCTGATTTGTTAACCTGAAATCATGCAATCAAAGAAATTAGATCCTTCATGTATGCCATCATACAGAAAACAATATTTTAACATCTTAAATAGATTCATGAATTTCACATCTCTAGAAATTTACTAGAAATTTACACCTTTGATTATTTATTTGATAAAAAATTTAGTCTCTCACAAAAATAAGTCCAAACGAAGTAAAACAGTAAATGACTTGGTTTTAAAGAATAAAATATCAATACCACAAGCATGGCCCTGCTGCCAGCAGGCATCTATAGCCTCGACAGGGTTGCTTCAAAGCCCAAGGAATGCCAGTATCCCATCTTCTAGTTATAGATATACAATTCTGGTTAGGTTGAACTGTTACCATCATTTTTCTTTTCTTTTTTTTTATACTTCTCTTTTTTTTTTTATACTTCTGAAGGCCATGATTATGGCTTGGTAACCAGTGTCAGTCACCAATCTGCACCACAGTAAATAAACCGGCTCGTAATGAGACCTTTTATCCCTCAAAGTTTTCTGTCCAAGGGCCATTGTCCAGGCTTGGTGACTAGAAATGACAATGTTACTGAATACAAACCTATGATCCTGAACAGACCGGCTCGTTATGCGACCTTCTGTCCTTCAGATTATTATGAAAATATTCAAATCCAACCATGGCCACAATGTAGTTATACTTAATCCGTAGTGAGATTTTCTTAGCAGATGGGGAGGCAAGCTTGTGATCAATTTTGCCACGGAAAAAACATGGCAATATCCACGGAAAAGCGTGGATATTGCCACGTCTAAGTGTTTTTTGTTCCGTGGAAACTATTTCGTCGCAATAGCGACGACCCCTAATTTGCGTCGCAAGAGTGACGACCCTTTCCGTCGCTATAGCCACGATCTGTATAAAGGTTTTTTAAAAAATGGAGATCCAAGCTGTCGCTATATCCACGGACTCCCATCGCTAAATCCACGGACTTCCGGTCGCTATATCCACAGACTCCCGTCGCTAAATCCACGGACTCCCGTCGCTATAGCAACGCCTGTCCGTCGCTATATCGACGGTGGGTGAAATTTAAAAAAAAAAAATAGTTGCAGCCGTCGCCAGCTTATGCAACCAGCAAATCGAGGCCTGTACACGAACAGGGTGAACCCCAGTATGAAGATGGGGCACAAGAACTCGAAATGCTTCAGGTGTATGAAATTATGAATGGCATTTTCAGTTGCATTTTTAACAAGTGCTATTTCTCCTTCACACAATACCTCAAAGAGAGTGTATCCACGGCTATAACTGTTTAAAAAAAAAAAATACAAATGCCATAATTCATGTCTGTAAACATCTAAGAAATTGTACTCGTTTATTACAGGAATGCATACTTGGTTCTCTGGCCTCAAAGACTCTAGTCTATGTAACTCATCAATTGGAATTTTTACCTGCAGCAGACCTCATTCTGGTAGGTTTAAATTTCTTTCACTCTGTTCTAGTGATATAAAATTTTCAATGTAAATGTAATTGCTAAAGAGACAAACGGTTTAGTAATCATTTATTGAAGGGAGGAAATAGGGAATCCCAATTTTGTTGATGCACATGATATTCTTCACAGGTAATGCGAGATGGTGAAATTACCCAGGTCGGCAGATACGATGACATCTTACAATCAGGCACAGATTTTGTGGAATTAGTTGATGCACATCAGAAAGCTTTGAAAACTATTTCTGCTATGGAGAAATCTGAAGTGTACACATCAGAAATAATTGTTGAAAGCTCATGTCATGGCGATACAGCTACAGTGAATAATGATACTGCCAGTGAGACACTGAAACGGTGTGGTGTTCAGAACTTAATAGATGTAGAGGAAGAGATTGAACCAGAAAACCGCAAAGCAAGAATGGATAAAGAGAATAAAAATTCACAGCTTGTACAAGAGGAAGAAAGAGAGAAAGGCAGGGTGAGCTTGTCGGTATACTGGTCTTACATCACTGCTGCATACAATGGTGCTCTGATACCAATAATACTAGTGGCCCAAATAGTGTTTCAGCTGCTTCAAATAAGTAGCAACTACTGGATGGCATCGTCAATTCCTACAAAAGAAGATGAGAGATCCCATGTTAGAAGCTCCCTTCTCATTCTGGTTTATATTGCTTTGACATTAAGCAGCTCACTGTGCGTTCTTGTGAGGTCTATGTTTCTTTCACTAGTTGGATTTAAAACTGCCAATCAGCTTTTCAGCAATCTCCACAGGTGTATATTTCGTGCACCAATGTCTTTCTTTGATGCAACTCCATCTGGGCGAATACTAAATCGGGTCAGTTCACATTTATTAATTTAGCATGCCAACATCTTTTGTGAGAGAGAAGGAAATCAGCTGATTCTAGCAGTTCAATAACAAGCTCTCTGTTTCTTGGCAGGCATCAACTGATCAGAGTGCAGTTGACACGTTGATTCCTACTCAACTAGGATCTTTGGCTTTTGCATTTATACAACTTTTGGGAATCATTGCAGTCATGTCCCAGATTGCTTGGCAGGTCTTCATTGTGTTTATACCAGTGGCCGCAACTTGTATATGGTATTAGGTATTTTCTGTATCTCTCAAGAGTCAATAATAATTAATACAAACTTTGCAAAATTTTAATTTTTTCAAAGGAACATAAAGTGGAGATAAGAGGGTTTGAACTCTACCTCAAGTTTTGGTGTAGGCAGAACCCATAATCTGATTGAAAGAGATGCTACTGAATAGATAGAGTTGCATTAGGATTCTATCATGGCTACATTTTATCTGCATGTCTTTGTTTCCATGCTTTTGGGTTTTTATGGTTACGAATAAAAGAATCATTGTAACTCCATCTGACCTTCCTTGCATGCAGCAATATTACATACCGTCAGCTAGGGAACTGGCTCAGTTGGCATTAGTTTGTAGAGATCCAATCGTACAACATTTTGGAGAATCAATCTCTGGAGCAGCCACCATTAGAAGTTTTGACCAGGAGTCTCGATTCATGGAGAGAATTCTCGAGTTGACTGATATATATACTAGACCTTGTCTCCACAATGTTGGAGTCAACGAGTGGCTTGGTATTCGGATTGATTTTCTATCAAATCTTGTGTTTGCATTCGCTTTGGTGGTGCTTGTCAGCTTGCCTGAAGGTGTACTTAGACCAAATAGGTACAGAAGAACTATCTTGGCATGCAATTATTCTTTCCTAAGCTGATCTGAACAGACTAGACTTATTCTTTATAATGAAATATGAAAGTTAATCAAATGGCACCCTAAACAGGCATTGCAGGGTTGGCGGTAACATATGGTCTAAGTCTGAACATGATACAAGCCTCGGTAATATGGTGCCTTTGTTTTGTGGAGACCAAAATGATCTCAGTGGAGAGAATAATGCAGTATTCACGTATTCCTGGTGAGCCACCATTGATCATAGAGAATTCCAGACCAAACTCCAACTGGCCATCTACAGGAACAATAGATCCGATTGATTTGCAGGTCAGAACTCAATACAAATAGACTGTTTCTTCCACACATTCAAAGCTAGCAATTTGCATGTCAGTTCATTGTTCAGTCTATAAATTTGATCCATACAAGCAGGTGCGTTATGGACCACATCTTCCGCTAGTCTTGAAAGGCCTTACATGCACTTTCCCTGGAGGGATGAAGGTGGGAGTTGTGGGGCGGACAGGAAGTGGCAAATCTACTCTTATTCAATCCATTTTTCGCATTGTGGAACCAACAAAGGGTAGAATTGTCATTGATGGAATCGACATCTCAACAATAGGCCTCCATGACCTAAGATCCAAATTAGGCATTATTCCGCAAGAACCAACCATGTTTGGGGGCAGTATAAGAAATAATCTGGATCCTCTGGAAGATCACTCGGATGATGAGATCTGGGAGGTCAGTT